>JAHHUM010002642.1:185010-270010 GCA_036173005.1 Crenichthys baileyi
GTGGCTTTATCCAAAAAGAAACATTGTGAGGAAACCTTTTAAAGCTGCAGCAGAACATGCATTATCATTGATGTTATGGTTTCAGAACATGTTTATCAGAAGAAACTGATTGAACATTACTTTGACAGAGTAACTGCTACCTTGTTTTTGACCTAAATCAAAAAAAGTCAATCCAAACGAAGATCATAGTAACAAAATTGGTCATTTTATATGTGCTTTTCAAAAGCAAAAAAGATTGACAGTATTTTCATGGTGCATAGATCCAAAACTACTGGTATTAAATCACCAACTAATCAATTGTTGGATTAACGTAAAATTAACTGAGCTGAAACTCTTCCCAGGGAGGGTGTGTCAACAGCAGTTTATCTTGTGTAAAAACAAAAACATGTTACTGGATAGAGACTGAGTGTTTCTTCAAAGCCTCTATCTACCTCCATCTTCACTATTTTTTATTATTTTCTTTGTCCAGTTCTCTCACTACCCAGCTATTAATCAAAACCTGAGGTGAATCAGTGTCTGTCCTACACACTTTGATTAGGATGAAAAATATGGAGAAGTACTACCAGCTCATTTACAATAGAAATACCACGATAAAGCTTCTGGTTCACACTTTCTAATAATAATGTGGTTTGGATGTAAAGAAAAGATTAAATGCATCGGCTATTACACGAGCTGACTAAATGGCATAAAAATACAGTAATGTGATCCAATGTGTCATGGCTAGCATGAAAGTCACAATGCTTCTCATGAAATTGAGGTTCCTAAATCGATCATAGCCCTCTTTCCAACACCCTGGAGTAAGCCTTCTCAGGCACGTTGAAAAACGTGATCCCTCTATAGTTGGAACCCGCTGTGCTGTCCCCTTTCTTAAAAATTAAAAGTGTCACACTGGGTGGTGGATTCTCATCATGATCGACAAAAACAAAAGGGAAAGCCTACTTCACACTGGTTTAAGACTGCTTTATGGTCTCCAGGATCTCCCCAACGGTTCCAACATGATTGGATCATGTCTGATTTGGAAAACCTCATTCAAATGTAAATCAATGTACTGCTGCACTTGTAATCTCCCAATATATGTCAGTGCTGCTTTTCCTTTGAAGCAACTATAATGCTACTGCCACAAGTATTACATCCACACTACAGTTTTCTTCACCATCTATGTAACTTCCCAATGTAGTACATAGGAGGTTTCTGCAACTTCAGTATCAGTTTTCGACTTACTGGGAATCGGGCACCGAGGCTAAAGTTGTAGTTTCACTGCAACTATTATAAAATAACAATATGAGCTATATAATCTACTATATAATCTGCTATTATTTTATATGGCTAATTTAGTAAGGCAAGGGAAGTTAGTTGTATAGCACATTTCAGTAGGAAGAAAATTAAAAGTGCTTCACATGACGAAGACATAAAGAAAGAAAACATAGAAAAAAAGTACCTTGCAGCGCTGTAATAAAGGAAAGTAAGGTTCAACTGCAGACTTAAATTAATGATTCTTCAGTAATTTTTTTTACGTAGAACAGTCAAAACAACTGTTTTGCTGTGTTTGGTTTTGGAAATGCATAGTAGACTTGAACCAGAAGACCTGAGTGGTCTGGAAGGTTGATACAATGAACACAAATATTTTATGTATTTTGGTGCTAAGCCATTCAGTGACTAATAAACTAACATATGTATTTTAAAGTTTATTATCTGAGGAACTGGGAGCCAGTGTAAGGAATTTAGAATTGGGGTAATGTACTTAGTTTTAGTGAGGATTTTCTCAGGTTGAAAAAAACAAACTTCCCAAACACAAACGACCCATGAAATGCCAAAGAATGGATCCACAACCCATTTGTCAATTAACCAGGTTAATCCAGCATCTCAATGCAAGAAACTGATCAGCTGCTGGAGATCGCAAATGATGGCGGCCTTAAAAGTATGTTTAAGACAACAACTCTTCCAGGGTTCTGGATTAAAGTACTAGCAAAATACCCTGAGATCGCCCTGAAAACTCAGTTGCCATGTCTGACATCTCATTTGTGTGAAGTGGGGTTTTCTACACTGACAGCAACCAAAACAAAGTTACAGAGTAGACTGGAGACTTCTGGTGTCATTGTTTTCCATTACCCTTAGATGGGACTGTCTTATTGCACAGAAACAAGCTCAGGGCTGCCACTAATTCGGATTTACGATAAGTTGTATTTTCCATACACTATATTTTTTTTGTGGAGGATCTTATTTTGAAGACATGAGTGTTAGGGGTGACAGAACTTGTTACTTATGTCATATTGTTGGTGCGACGTTGAGGACGCTGCTAGTAAAGTTGCATTTTAGTAAACAGTGGATTCACGTTAATTATTATATTTAGAAAATGCAACAGTATTTAGGCCGGGTGTATCGTTTTTATTTTTGTCGCATTTATCTGCCACATCTTAAAGGCTGGTCCAGGAAAATATTGGCGCAAAAAGAGTTTGGGGACTGCTGATGTAGGAGACACAACAAACATGGGACATCAAGTTGCTCTGGTCAGGTGAGACTAAAATTTTAACTTACTGGCCTCCATGCAAAACATTATATGTGGCAGAAAACTAACAGTGTACATAACCTTTAACCCACTATTCCCATAGTGAAACATTGTGGTTGCAGCATCATACTGCAGGAATGCCTTTCTTCAGCTGAAGCAAGGAAGCTGAGTTGATGGATGGAACTAGAGGCAGGGCATTCCTCGAAGAAAACCTGTTCATGTCTGTAAAACGCTTGAGACTGGGGCACCCTCCAGTAATACAACTACCCTAAAAATACAGCCAGATCTACAATTAAATGGTTTAAAGCAAAGTATTTTCATGTGTGTCCCAAGGTCTAGACTTGAATAAAATTGAAAATCTTTGGCAAGACTTAAAAAGTGATGTTCAGACACTCTCTAGTCTGTCTGACCAAGCTTAAGCTTAGAATGATGTGCAAAGCTGGTGGAGTCAAACCCCCGAAACACTTACAGTAGCTATGGTGGATGGTGGTTCGACATATATAGAAATGCATCGACTCAGGGAGGCAGAATTCAAATACACGCCACATTTTTGAGATGTTCATTGGTCAGAAATTTAATATGATTGTATCCTTTTCCTTTATTGCACAATCACGCACTTCTTTGTGTTGGCCTATCACATAAAATCCCAAAGCAACACAATGAAGTTTGTTGTTGCAATTTGACACAAATATGAAAAAGTTTAAAGATTGTTAATACTTTTGCAAGGTTCTGTAAGTTACATGCAGAAAAAAATATTGTGTTGGGTGCTCAAGGGTGAACGGAGTGTCATAGGAAGAGATAGAGGATGACGGGATGGTGAGATAACTAGAGGGAAAGTGGTAAATGAGCTTTACTATTCCACTGGGTCTCATTAATTCTGCCTATTCAGATGATATATTGGTGAGAAAACACTTGTGTGATATCTTACATGGTATGTGGGCATATTTCTTATTAGCAATCCAGAACATAGTAGTTGTATGGTTTCTTGTGCAGTTGGATATCTGGGTTCAATTACCACCAAGAGGATTTTCTACTGTGGGACAATGTGAGTCACAGTGGCTCTGTTTGTGTTTTTTGCCTTTGGATGGAAAAAGACAATCTGTATGACTCACTAAACACATTCCAATCGCTGTCTGGGTAATCTATCTGAAAACAACCCATCCAATTCTGACCGCCGAGGCAATAGATCTGAATAAGAAACAGAAATGTGTCAAAGAATCCATGGACATAGGTCCAGATAGTTGGAGAGACATAAGGCATTCGAGTCTCTTTAGCCAATACTGCTTCTTCTCTATTTCACCGTTTTCCCTCCATGTCTCAATTTATCATGTGAGTTTCCTAAAGAGGCTATGCTAAGCAAAAGAAGTAGGCAAAAAAATGGTAAAAAAAAAAACATTTCACCATCTTCTCCCCTTCTGTTAAACAAGACAACTGAGATGGAAGTGTACAGATGCAAACTCATACACGTGTTCAGTGTGAACACCAAGGCCCTCACAAACACTTTTTTTGTTATTTTTTCACTGCAGGGCTGTACCCTTTCATTTCAGTGTGTCTGGCCTTATTTGTGTGGACTGAAACTGCTGCTGAGGCCGACCTGGACTGCACCAATCCAATCCGGAGCAGGGGGAAGGGTGATGAATTTCTCATGAATGTTGAGAGATGAATGCTGATAGCAATTTGTGAAAAAGGAAAAGATTGTGTAGGTTGTGAAACTTGGGGTTAATGAGCTGGAGCGAGAGGAACAAGGGATGGAGCTGGGGGAGGTGGAGCAGATTCTGTACCAGACAGATTCAATGAACACACAAGGGATGACCCTTTAATTCTAAGCCAACATTTAGCATGGTGCACACACACACACCATCACCAAGGGGCAGACAAAGTATGTGCAAGCCACGATTGATATTCCGCATCTGCCTGCCAAATTTCTGATAAAATAGAGTAATACAAAAAAGATGCAAAAGAATAAAACACCAACATAAAAAACTGTATGTTAGAAATCCATGAAATTAAGCATCAAGGCATGCTATGAAGGAATCAGACATGTTACTAAAAGATTAAATTAAAGAATGTGTTTAACAAAAACACACCCTCACAGTCTAAGGCTGGGAGGGCATGAAATGGTGGAAAGATGACCCAATTATTAATGACACAATCACACACATGCACGCGCACACATGTATGTTTAGCAAGCATGTAAGTGCTCAGAGCCGACCCTATTAATTCAGCTCATTTAGCCCCAGTCCAGCCATTAAATTTAAGCCTACCCTAAAGCTCTCAGTGCAACAACACTGCTCTAACCCCACATCCTGGTCTCTTTTTTGCTTCTCTCCTCCAACACATGCATTTCTCAAAAGCAAATATGCTTTTATGACTGAGTAAAATTTCAGAGATGGCAGAGATGCGGCGTTTTGCAAAAGTACTCATACTCTTTGAAATTTTCTCAGATTTTCTCAGGTTGGAAAAACAAACTTATTTGTATGTGATAGACAGAAGGTGTGTAATTATGAGGTGGAAGGGAATTAGCTTAATTTTTTTTTCCAAGTAAAAATCTAAAATGTGTAGCATTCATTTGAATTCAGGCCCACTGTGTCATTACTGTGGCGACGACTGTGGGCTCAGTGGAAGATAAGTCATGCATCTTTTGGAAGCTTGTGAGTTCAACTCTAGCTTCTACCACCAGAAGCTGATGTTCCACTGGACAAGGCACTTAACATGAGGTTGCCTACAGTTCCGCAAGTCGGTGTATGAACGTAAAAGCATTGTGCATATGCTTGTGTGGATGTAAAGTGCTTTGTGTGGTCGCTATCACTAGAACAAAGCTGTACCAGTTAATTCACTATATTACAAACCACTTTTTACTTTTGAAGTACGTTTTTACCAGCTTTGCACATATTCAGATTTTTTTTAAAGCATCCCAACAGCATGAAGGTGCCACCACCCCGTTTCACAGGTGGTGTGCTTAGAGTGATGAAGTGCTACTTCTCTGTGACATATATGTATTTATGCCAAAAAGTTAAATTTTTGTCCGTAGCACCTTCCACACGTTAGCTGTGCTCCTATAAGTCTGGTGGTAAAACGCAAATGGGGCTTATGGCTTTCACTCTTTCATAAAGAGCAAATCTGTGAAGTGAATGATTAATGGTGTTACTGTCAACATATTCTTTCATATCAGCTGTGGATCTCTGCAGACTTATCATCAGGCTCTTGGCTGCTTTTCTAATTAATGCTTGTCTTGCCAGGTCTGTCAGCTGTAGATTAAGGTAAACTATTTACTAATTATGTGATTTCTGAATCCAATTGTTACAACTGGATTTTATTTAGAGGTATCAGAGTAATGGGAACAATACACATGCATACCACCCTTTTCACAATTTTATTTGTCATGTATTATTTTCCTTTAACTTGACAATATGTGTTGTTTTGTGTTGTCATAACAAATCCCAGGAAAATACACTGTAGTTTAGTGTTTTGATGTGACAAAATGATCAAAAAGTTCAAGGTGTTGCAATGTTTTTTGCAATGTAGTTGATCTGTTATAGGGCTCACACACAGAACTAAATTTAAGAAACAAAATGCATTTAAAAAACCCAGCAACAATACCAGGGCAAACAGCCAGAATCACATTTTATGCTACTCATGTAGTAAAAGATGTGTGAAAAGGATTTCTTAGAAAAATATTTAAGCAGGACTTTGAGTGCTGACCAATTAAAAGGGGAAATGAGAGATTTAAAGAGGCTGGAAGGGTTGGTGCCCGTTGGGCAACAGAGGCAGACAAAAATTAGGATTAGAATAATGTTCATCCTGCTTTTACACCTTTTCATTAACACACCTTTGAGGTGATTTTAAGAGCTGTTGGAAATAAGCCGATTTCCCTGCTCAAGAGAGCTCACCCACTGTACATCAAAAAGACTGTGTGTCACACAAGAACGCGCACGCCCAGCACTACTTTACTCATGCTGTCAATCACAGTGCAGTAAGCAGACAACTTAGAATACAGAGCCAATGAATTATAGTCTGGTGGAAAAAAATTTAAATAAGCCAAATGTCAAAAGGTTGAGTCTAGTGTTGATCCAGAACAGCAGATGCCAATTCAATTAGTGGGAACCAATACAAGAGCATGTCGGTCTTATCTTTGGCCTGTAGTCTATTTGTGGGCTGTTTTCAGATAGAGCTCGTGAACAGGAAGTTCATGGATTAAAATGTGGAAAAGGAATAGAGAGAGTGTGTAGCTACTGTACATGAAACCTTAATAGTCATGGAGATAAACTAATAACTAGGAAGAAACACATACAACAAGACAAAAGCTTGTAAAGTTCAAAGGCAGCTACTGCTAAGCTGCAGTTAAGGCATCATATTTATCTACCCCACCTAATTAACCATAAAAAAGAGGAGAAATTGCACATATGGTGGGGAAGCCTAATGCCCTAATTTGGTCATTAAACCTTAGTTACGGAGAACAACAATGAACTGTTTCCTTCCAGACACAGATTCCAAAGGAAAGAGAGAAGTTGGAGACAGCCACCAAAAGACCACTGTGAAGTGTGTGGGAGAAAGAAACAGCACAAAGCAGAGAGAAAGCGGAGTACGGCCCACATTCAAAGAAGAACTGGGGGCAAAAGGACACACTGAGGTACTCATGATAAAGCACCTCAGCAGGACTGAGTTGTGAAAGCCAAAGCTGTCTGTGGTCTGAACTCAAATAACCCATCTGATCTAAAGTTTGCATGTAGGAGGACATACCAGGAGAAGGAGGTTCAAAGGCGCTCTGAAAATACACCACTGAAGAAAATCTTGCAGACTGCAGATCAGATTGCAGCAATATCAGGACATCTGTGAATATTTATTCAACCTCTGTTCAGTGAATCAGTCTGAAACAGAAGTGTGCCACACAAGTGTTGTGATTCAGCACCATAGACAGCTCCACACTCAAGTACAAACCGACGAAGGTTTACATAGATTAAATAGAAGAAAAAAATGGCTTAGAGGAGACTTGCTGATATAAAACAGGAAACTGAGTGGAGAGGACATTTATGGGAGAATGCTTTAAAATCTCTGGATTAATGGGAAACAGAAAAAACAAAGCTAATAAGATAAGAAACAATAGACAGTAGACAATTAAACAATTAAACCTAAAATTGATTCCTTGTCAAATGCAACTTTCCACAGAAATAAAAACAGAGACACCTAAACTATCTTTATTGAACATCAGGTCTGTGTCAGGAAAACGATTTTCAAACAATGACTTCATTACTGAGCATAATCTTGATGTTGCTGGCTCCACCCTCAGAACCAGAACCAAACATGGAGAATCAACATTCAGTTCTTACGCTCCATTCAAGGTTCCAACAAAAACTGCACAAAAACTGCACAAATTCTGAAAAGAGTTGCTTTTTACTGCTCTATTTAAACTGTTAGCTGAAACATCAATCATTTCACTCTGTAGTCCAACATTTCTTTTCTTTGTTATGCGACTGCAATGTACTCTTTTGTTTTTTTTCTTTCTTATGTTTTCGTCATGTCAAGCACTTTGAATTGTCTTGTTGCTTAAATGTGCTTAACAAATTAACTAACCTTGCTTTGTCTTAAAGTGTTATTACTTTGAACTGGTGTGTCTCCAAAGGAAAGGTTTTGATAAAATGGAAGGGTTGCAAAGGAAAAATGTTACACATTTCTTGGTGCCCTTGATAGAGATGTGTACAAATCTTCAAAATAAATACATATTTTAAAGCTGCAGCATGATCTCAAAGTACAAATTTCTGATTTTTTTTTTTTCCTGGGGTATAAATATGCACAATATAAATTGCACAAGGGCTAATTTCTTTGAGCTACTAGACTGGATGAGGATCCATATTTATCTTGCTACCACACAAAGTGAAGTGATCTCCTATTAGAGAATTGCTGCTATTAGTGACCTCTTTGAGTCCCCAAGTCTCCAAAACAACCATTAGGCACTATCTACCATCAACCACTGTTTGGTTTGGATGTCAGAAAAATCTTTTTATGTACTGCCATCCCAAACATAGACATGTAGAGTTGGTGAACTGTTTTGGGTCTTTATTTGGAACTGAGTGCTTTAGTCAGATGATATTAAAACTTGTCAACAAACACTCTGGGTGGGTTTGGCAAAAAATTAAAGATAACTATGTGGAAAAACACATCATGTCTGCTGTTAAATATAAGGGAGGATCAGTGATGCTGTGGGCCTGTTTCTCTTGACAAGGAATGGTTAGAAAACATGTCACTGTGAACATATTTTAATTAATCAAGACATTTTAAATAGGTTTGGTGGACTCTGTCAATAACCTGAAATTGGAGTTCTTTCAACAGGATAGTAATCCAAAAATATGGCCAAATCAAAACAGAACTTCTTAACTTGTTAAACAGACACAAACTCAACAATCTCCCATGACAATCAGTCCCTAGATCTAAATCCTCTGAAAAAAAACCTGCGGGGTAAGCTGAAAAGAAGATAACATAAGAAAGTACCCAAGACTCTTCCTGACCCAGAGAAAATGTGTGAAGACAAATGGTCAAAGGTTCTTCTCTCTGTATGTTCTAACCTTGTGAAATGCTATAGAAGATTAAATGCTGTGTTGGCAAAGGGAGTTGGACAAAGTATCGAAAGCAGGAAAACCCGCAACTGTGCCACCAGTCATTTTGTTAAAGACAATTATCTCCTTATAACAGAGTTTCTCCACCATTGAAAAAATGGGTTGTATCTATTGTATCTATTTCTCAGTGTAGGGTTATGCCACTGCAATAAAATTATACATTCAGGCTTTTTACACATCTTTACCAGGGGTGCTGACAAATTTGCATGCATCTAAATATCACAGAAAAAGAAGGAAATAAATAAAACATTTAGAATGACACAATATTTGTGAATCTGTACGTTAAAAAAGACATACAAACAGTTAAGGGGTAAATGGGCAAAGTTCTGGCAGCCACTTCTAGCAGATAGAGAAGAGAAAACTGAACAGTAAGATCACTGCTAACAGTAACTGACAGGTGACAAGCAGAGTATTGCAGAAGCATGGGTGTGTGTATTTGAGAGAGAAATTGAAGCAAGGAGTGATAGTGCCAATAGCTCCAAATGCAAGGAACACAGACAAGCTGACAAATGAACACAACTAAAGATTTTGGCTGCCATCAGCAGGCTTAGCAGAGTTGGACTGCAGGCTTTGGCTAAACTACAGACTTTGTCACACAATAGAGAAGGATCAAACTGTTAATAACCAACAATCCCTGTTTCCGAATATAGACTCAAACACAGACACAACAAATGTTAGGCAGGCACTTCATTAGTTATAAAGTTGTGAAAAGAGAGTAATGGGCAAATGGATAAAAACAATGATGTGTTTTTTTTCTGTTATTGCTTGGCGAAAATTACTCAGTTTCCAGGAATTGAAATCACAGTTTAACTGCTTATTTTCTGGATTTCTATGTTGAATTTAGATTTTATTTACATACAATGATGTACAGTGACAAGTACATTTATTGGCATTCCCGGTAAAGCTGTGTAAAAATTCCAAAACTGAAATGTTTTTTTTATTATAAATCATATACAAAATGTAAAAAAACTAAAAACATATTTTGTTTCTTCTTGTGTTACTAAGAAACAAAGATGCTATGCATATTAACAAGGTTCCCAGGGCCTTTGGAAGTGAAACAGGCCTAAACAATCACAAATGCTGTGTGTGGTGCATGGAGTAGCGATAGAACGTACAACCCTTTTACTGAGGCTTCAGTCCTCAACACAGCTGTCCCTGATTCGAGTCCCGACCACGGCAACCTTTACTGCTCGTCTTCCCCCTCTCTTTACCCCATTTTCTGTCTGCCTGCTTTTGTGCCACAAAAAAGATCTTTAAAAAATCACCAGTCCTCAACCATACCTAGAGGTGATTAGGTACTTTTTGACTTATTTATCCTTTATTTCACGGCAGCTTATCTCCTCATTTTAGGTCTCACTTTAGGATAGCACACAGTTCTGGTTAAAGGCCAGGTAGTGATCCAACTGGTTATGTTTGTGATGGTGGGACAGGAAAGAAATTTTTTTGCAATGACTCCCAAACAACAGGTTGACATGTAGATAAAGTGTAATGATTCTGTTTTGGTGGCAAAATAAATAAGAATCCCTATCCAATAGCGAGTGGGTAAAATAATATTTATTACTGATATTTATACCCCTAGAGAATAACAATGTGGAAAACGGGTCCAACTTAAATAAGCATAATTTAAAAAGGCTTTTGATACATTTATCACTAGGAATGCACTTGATTTTGCTGATTTTGATAAAACAATTTTTTCTTAGCATTGGATCACTCCCTCTGATAAAATATACTCAAATTAAAGGCTGTAATTTTCTGTGTGAGATTATGTTACTGCAAAAAAAGTATTTATTTTAAGGCTTTTTACACATCTTGTCCCGGAAAGCCAATAAATGTGACCAGCACTGTATATCTCATCTTAGTGGTGCCATAACCAATTATAAGCCAGTATAAGCCTCAGCCATGCAGTGGTCTCAGGAACCTCATCAGGCAATGAAAGAAACTTGAATTTATTGTTTTTTTTTTAAATAAATTTTAATTACATCTATTTGTTGTAATTTGTATGTGTAATCTGCCTTTATTGATTTCTTTTAGTTGTTAATTTATTTCAGCCTCAATCTTGGTGTGCCTTTGTTAGCTTTTAAAAACGATATAAACATCCTCTCCAAATTAGACCATTTAACGTCAAGAAGTTGTGAAGCAAGGAAATTGCCCTCAATCAACCACAGATAGCAATTAAAACTTTATACCTACTCAATACAAAAACTATTGTAGGAGAGGTTCAATTGAAAAGAAGTGAGACAAACTAAGAAAAAAAACATGCCAGCATGTTTCTGTTGTTAGAAGTTTGTTGTTGAAGTTGAGTAAACGAGATGACTGAACCTAACTCTTGCGTTGTTTTCCGTACTCTTTACCTCCAGATTCGTGACCTCTGAAGTGCACATGTTGAGGTGTGACAGGGAAGCTAGCTCGTCCCAGGTGGTGCCTGCTGCTGTAGAACCACAATCTGCACCTCAAGCTTTTTTTTTCTCTGGCTGTTAAACTGCTGGAATTCTGGCTTCATTACCCTTCCTATGGTTCGTCCACATTGAAGCACAATTAATCATAAGCAAGTGTTTATATAATGTAAAAGAAGATAAGGAGACAGTGCAGTAGATGATGGCAGGACACAGGGGTGAAGAGAATCTCTGGGAGCTTTTGGGAAACTGATCTCAAACCTGGAACTGTGGTCTCTCCTCTTGCAGAAGTGTTTACATAAAACCATGAAAATGGAAAATAATAAAGAGGTCCCACTCCACTAAATTAGGTTTATATAAAAAGGCATGTAAAAGGCATCTTAGAAAAATGTGTATGTTTGATGTACAAGAAAAAGTGAAATTGCTCTGTTTGATCATTACGCCATTAAAATACTTTTCTTACTATGAATATACATGCCAAAAATTTGCAAGGAAGACAAAAACAATACATTTGTATTGTAAGGAAAAAATGAGGAACAGTTTGGGTATTCACCACATTTACACGCTTTTTAGTCACTTTCAGCCACTACATACAGATAGCAGGGAGCAGAAAATGTGACAAGCCAAGATCAGGCCACGGTTAGAGGGAAAAACACGCTCCAACCGCCTGCTAGGCCTGCAGCCAGAGCAGGGCTCTGTTTTAATTTTTTTTAAGTTTTAAGGTGTACTTTCTCACTTAAAAACCTCTTACAGCAACTTTTTATGACAAATTAAAGGTATAAAAACAGTACATTTCTACATTCACCTTCTCCATTTACTGCTGCTGGTGGCGCAATGCATTGTGGGATATCCTGCTGCAGCTGCACAAAACCCCGCCCCTTAAACAATCCTGGAGTAATCAGAAAAGTCCTACCTTAGACCAGGCCCTGTTATCCATGAAATTATGTACCTGGAGAAGTAAAATTCGTCGGGTAAAATTGTGATGAGGGCTTTCAAAATCTCGGGTAATGGCTTAGAGGCCCTTCGATGGAAAAGTGGCTAATATCTTCTTTTGAATGTCTCTGAAGGCTGATTGATTTTGTATATCCTGTCCTCTATTCCATCTGCTTTTTTATTGCTCTGTTATTGTGCATTCTGTCATTCTTTCTCTCTTCTCTCATCGTAGTCCATCTCAATCTCAACTCCAATTTCCGCTGTGTCTGTTTAGCTGTTTCAGCGCTTCTTTCTCCTTTGTCTCAACATACATCCAGTCTGTGAGTCAACCAGTCAGTCACTTAAAAGTGGAACACTAAAGTACCTGCTCAAATGTCATCAGCATCAATCCAGAATCTCAGTCATTTAAACATGATGAAACTAGGGGGGGGAGTAAGGAAAGGGGTATGAGGTTGGAGCTCTGAGATAAAACTGACAGCAGACTTCATTGGAGGAGGAAGAGGAGGGGGGCGGTGAATTAGATTACATTTTCTCCATGTCATTTCATTTTCCCTCCCCCCTACCCTTAACCCCCCCTCCCCCGGAATGCTATTGTAGATATTAACTAAAAAGCGCCTGAGTGTCTCGCCTAGAGCATAGCCTAGTCCATGTGACATTTTGACAGAGTGGTTCTGGGCTTGTTTTGCTAAGGGTTGCTGCTGCACCGTGACTACACAGATGGGATCTATAATTGTGGTGAGCTAGCCAGTTAGCTCACGCATGAGCCTGTCAGGAAGCACAAAAGACACTTCTGAAGACGAGTGTCTGCTCAAAGAGTCATTGTCTGGTATTATAGCTGTAGGTGACAGGGCTATTAAAATGCACATAGTCTGAGCACCCTGTGTATATGTGTGTGCGTGTCTCGCAGTGATGGGTGGAGAGAGGTGTCTTTGCTATAATCCACTCTGTGACACAAACCTCAGTTTTCTCTACCTCCATGTCTCCCCTCTGGCTTTTTTCTTTCACTCTCCATCATCCAGCCCTTCCTCCTTCTGTCTCTCCAGGATAAATTTTTAATGGAGGTTTTATTGTCCCTGATCAGCATTCAGCTCCGTGCATGATTATGCAGACTCATCTCAAACGCACACAGACATCTACCCCGTCCCTGCTTCTGACTTGATTCTCCCCATTTCACACCTTTGCTCTGTACATCTTTCTGATCCAATCTTTTCCTCCTTTTATCATATTCACACACCAATGTATATCACACAACAAAAGACTGAAGTCATTATTTCATCATCTAGTTTTACTGTAATTTATAGACTGAAACAGCACTGTTCGTTCCATACTTTGGTATAAGTGTGTGTTTTCTTCATCTCCATGGGGAGAGAGTGTGCAAAGGAGCAAAAAGGTGCTGTGCAGTAAATGTAAATCCTGATTGAGGTCTTTGACTGGTGAGCCTGGAGAGGGATGTGGGAATAAGTGGCAGCAAACACAACTGACATGTAAGCTTTGAGCAATGATTGATGCCCATCTGGCTGAGGTGTGTATGCATGTGTATTGAGTTTGTAAACTACTGAGTCAAATCTGAAACTGTTGCAAAAAAGCTCTTTCTGCTCACAGTAGGACAGATAAAAATTACAGGATGTCTGTTTCGCCTCCCAAATGGTGCAAGAGAGGTAAATCAAAACATTTCAAGGGCAGAATACGTCATTTTATACATAGGTTTGAAAGGTAATAACAACATAGTGTCTTTAGTTATATACCTAAAAAGTCGGCTATTGACCATACTTACTGACCACAGATTTCCAGCTCTACTAGCCCTTAACAGTGATCTGTCAAGCAGAATTGAGAAAATCTGATCTTTCTCCAAACGCTGAAGGCAATCAGGTCATACAAATGACAACAACAATCTTTGATGTGAGGAGAAAGACTCAAGGTTTGCTATTTTCACCATCAGTGAGGTGTTAACAATGACAACCACAGAGAAAGATACAATTTAAAAAGGAAACTATCTTTTCTATGACATTACAACATGTTGAGACATGCTGTATCTGCAATTCATTCTGTGAGAGTGTACGTAAGACTGAGATATTTAGCAGATAACAGGAAGGCTACCTATATTACTGCGACTATGATATTTGTCCTAAAACGCTGAACACCGGTTACTGCAATTGAATGTTCTTATTGGTTTAAATGAGCTTGGGACATGCTTATGTCACAGGCCCCCCATTTGGCTATGCAACCATTTCACTCCGACAGGCCCCTGTAGGGGCTTCGGGCATTGCTGAGTCAGCGCCTTGAGCCAGCAGCTTGAACTGATAAGGCTCAGGCCCGCTCGGCTCCGTAAAGCCTTTCTTAACCTCCAATGATGAGGGGGCTGAAACTACGAGTGTCGCTCTGCTTACTCTCCATGTTCAATATATCAAATTAAGCTAGCTTTGCCTTGTCTTCCAGACCACACCCCCGCCAAACCCCCTCCGCTCATCCCCACACTTAAGGCGTCACACTTTGGTGGCATTTTTCAAAATTTGTCTGGGAGCAGAGTTATTCTTTTACATTAGGTATCGGTCCACTTTAAAGTAAGGTCATATTCAATGAATTAGAATATTATTAAAAAGATAAATTTTTTCAGTAACTCACTTTATTGCACACGCTACACAAACAACAAATGTTTTCAAGCTTTTATTTAAGTTAATTATGATGGTTTTCTGCTTACAGCTAAAGAAAATGCAAATTTAAGATCTCGTACTCGTACTCGTACTCGTACTCGTACTCGTACTCGTCGTCTTCCGCTTATCCGGAACCAGGTCGCGGGGGCAGCAGACTCAGCAGAGACACCCAGACGTCCCTCTCCCCAGACACCTCCTCCAGCTCCTCCGGGGGGAGCCCAAGGCGTTCCCAGGCCAGCCGAGAGACATAGTCCCTCCAGCGTGTCCTGGGCCGTCCCCTGGGCCTCCTCCCGGTGGGACGTGCCTGGAACACATCCCGAGGAAGGCATCCAGGAGGCATCTGGTATAGATGCCCGAGCCACCTCAACTGTCTCCTCTCGATGTGGAGGAGCAGCGGCTCTACTCCGAGCCCCTCCCGAATGGCCAAGCTCCTCACCCTATCTCTAAGGGAGTGCCCGGCCACCCTACGGAGGAAGCTCATTTCAGCCGCTTGTATCCGGGATCTCGTTCTTTCGGTCATGACTCAAAGTTCATGGCCATAGGTGAGGGTAGGAACGTAGACCGACCGGTAAATCGAGAGCTTCGCTTTTCGGCTCAGCTCTCTCTTCACCACAACGGACCGACACAGCGCCCCCATTACTGCGGCAGCCGCACCGATCCGTCTGTCGATCTCCCGCTCCATTCTTCCCTCACTCATGAACAAGACCCCGAGATACTTGAACTCCTCCACTTGAGGCAGGAACTCCCCTCCAACCTGAAGAGGACAAGCCACCCTTTTCCGGTTGAGTACCATGGCCTCTGACTTGGTGGAGCTGATCCTCATCCCAGCCGCTTCACACTCGGCTGCGAACCGCCCCAGCGCATGCTGTAGGTCTTGGCTAGAGGGGGCCAGCAGGACCACGTCATCTGCAAAAAGAAGAGACGAAATCCACTGGTCCCCAAACCAGACCCCCTCCGGCCCTTGGCTGCGTCTAGAAATCCTGTCCATAAAAGTTATGAACAGGACCGATGACAAAGGGCAGCCCTGCCGGAGTTCAACATGCACCGGGAACAGGTCCGACTTAGTGCCGGCAATGCGGAGCAAACTCCGCTCGTACAGGGAGCGGATGGCCCCTAATAAAGGGCCCCCGATTCCATACTCCTGGAGCACCCCACACAAGGCATCACGAGGGACACAGTCGAATGCTTTCTCCAGGTCCACAAAACACATGTGAACCGGTTGGGCAAACTCCCATGAGCCCTCGAGTACCCTGTAGAGGGTATAGAGCTGGTCCAGTGTTCCACGGCCGGGACGAAAACCACACTGCTCCTCCTGAAGCCGAGGTTCGACTATCGGTCGGACTCTCCTCTCCAATACCCTGGCGTAGGCCTTGCCAGGGAGGCTGAGGAGTGTGATCCCCCTGTAGTTGGAACACACCCTCCGGTCCCCCTTCTTATGAAATTTAAGATAATAATTTTAAATCAGACCAATAAAAAACATTTTTAATACAGAAATATTGGCTTAATGAAAAGTATGTTTAATATCAGCTTAACGGTTGCTATTTTCAAAAGGTACTTTTAAAGCTTTAAAAAGGTATATTGAAACTAAATTTTCCATGATAAACTCTTGATTTTGGTTTGAATGCCTATCCACTACGGCGAAATTAAAGTGAAAACTCATTGCAGTGATTTATTTTTAGACACACAGATATAAAAGATTGTTGCATGAGTATTCAGCTTCCTTTGAGCGCTTTGGGATGGTGTAGGGGTTTCAAATCTCGCTAAATGTATCGACAATGTGGCTGTTTGCAACAATGGTTCTGCCTCATCAGTCAGGATACACTACAAAAGTAAAGCATTTGCAAAGTGGAATATTGGAAAACAAAAAGATTGTTTTTTCTTTAAGATTTTATTGTTGTTGAAGGGCAAAATTGAAATTGAATGATAAATTCAATGACTTGTACAACACTAATATCTATTTATATTCTAGCTCCTAAAGAGAAGTCAGATGTCTAAAACTGGCATCATACGTGAAAGCTTTACAAAAACTGGACCTACAAAATCTGCATCAAAATTCTGATCTGTGCAGCTCTAGTACATAATGCATAGCATTAGGACATGATCAACCGAGTAAAAAGCTTTACAGTTTTTCAGTGCACAGCTTTCTACATTTATTTACGTTTGGCTGTATGTGTGTAGGCAATATGGTATGAATGATATATTTTGTCCTCCAACATAGGTCAGGAAACCTATTCTGCACTGTTACTCAGCAGATTTATCCAAAGTCAAAGATGCAAAGCCCATAAACACACACAAAAGCACACTCTCCGTGACATATGCATTTACAGGGGTTGGACAATGAAACTGAAACACCTGGTTTTAGACCACATTAATTTATTAGTATGGTGTAGAGCCTCCTTTTGCGGCCAATACAGTGTCAATTCGTCTTGGGAATGACATATACAAGTCCTGCACATTGGTCAGAGGGATTTTAAGCCATTCTTCTTCCAGGATAGTCGCCAGGTCACTACATGATACTGGTGGAGGAAAACGTTTCCTGACTCGCTCCTCCAAAACACCCCAAAGTGGCTCAATAATATTTAGATCTGGTGACTGTGCAGGCCATGGGAGATGTTCAACTTCACTTTCATGTTCATCAAACCAATCTTTCACCAGTCTTGCTGTGTGTATTGGTGCATTGTCATCCTGATACACGGCACCGCCTTCAGGATACAATGTTTGAACCACTGGATGCACATGGTCCTCAAGAATGGTTCGGTAGTCCTTGGCAGTGACGCACCCATCTAGCACAAGTATTGGGCCAAGGGAATGCCATGATACGGCAGCCCAAACCATCACTGATCCACCCCATGCTTCACTCTGGGCATGCAACAGTCTGGGTGGTACGCTTCTTTGGGGCTTCTCCACACCATAACTCTCCCGGATGTGGGGGAAAACAGTAAAGGTGGACTCATCAGAGAACAATACATGTTTCACATTGTGCACAGCCCCAAGATCTGCGCTCCTTTCCCCCATTGAAACTGACGTTTGGCATTGACATGAGTGACCAAGGTTTGGCTATAGCCAGCCCGGCCGTGTATATTGACCCTGTGGAGCTCCGACGGACAGTTTCTGGTGGAAAACAGGAGAGTTGAGGTGCACATTTAGTTCTGCCGTGATTTGGGCAAGCCGTGGTTTTATGTTTTTTTGGATACAATCCGGGTTAGCACCCGAAATCCCTTTCAGACAGCTTCCTCTTGCGTCCACAGTTAATCCTGTTGGATGTGGTTCGTCCTTCTTGGTGGTATGCTGACATTACCCTGGATACCATGGCTCTTGATACATCACAAAGACTTGCTGTCTTGGTCAAGATGCGCCAGCAAGACGTGCACCAACAATTTGTCCTCTTTTGAACTCTGGTATTGTCACCCACAATGTTGTGTGCTTTCAATATTTTGAGCAAAACTGTGCTCTTACCCTGCTAATTGAACTTCACACTCTGCTCTTACTGGTGCAATGTGCAATCAATGAAGACTGGCTACCAGGCAGATCCAATTTAGCCATGAAACCTCCCACACTAAAATGAAAGGTGTTTCAGTTTCATTGTCCAACCCCTGTATATATTGAAGTGACAATGCTCTCACCAGAGACTAATCTCCTAACTGATTAATGATCCATGTGCTTTTTGTCTCTGTATGCGTGTTTGTGTGTCAGTGTAGGCATGAAGGGAACTCTCCATCACTTTAGACATAAAGTCCCGCTAAAGTGTGTCCTATAATTGTACCATGACGACCAAAATTTGGATTTTACAAATGACCAATTTTATTTTTATTTTTTAAAGATGATGTTTGAAAAAGCAAATATAAAGGACTCTCCTTATAAGTGGAAGAAAACACACTGAATGTTTGAAATCAAATCATAAAAATTGTAAACGTTTGGCAGATACAGAATGAGAACTACTGACGGGTAGACGAGAGGAGTGACCTTGCTGCAGGGAAAACTTTTCCAAAAAGGCTCTTTGTAAGGTCTCTGCCCACTTCACATCAGTACCCCGGGGCTAAGAACAACCACAACAGTAATTTTTGCAAGGGCAATGTTTCACTCAAAATTTCATCACTTTTGATTCTCTTGCTTTCTCTCTCCTCAGCTCCCCAGTAATCAAATAATTGCTTGATTTATTGCTCTGTTACCTCATTGCTAAATTAAACTATTTAAGATCAGTTAAAAAGTTTTTATTTACAACTGAATAAACTTGGTTGTTTCTACTGATGGTTTAATCCCAATAATAAGAAGCCAAAAAAATGAAGGTCGGATAACTGGATTTATAAATCTGTGTAACAAAGGCAGATTGCATTTAAGCACAACATGGTTTGAAAGATCTCTTTGAGACTGAATTGTATGTACAAGTAGCAATATTTGTAGAACCAACCTTATTTCTAGATATTTACCAAGAATTGTTTGTAGGGCTGTCCCAGTCTGATCCCAGGTATCTGCTCGGGTCCTTATCAAGACCCTTTCTAGAATGGCTGCTTCTGCTCCTGGTTGTGTGTCTCTCCCTTCATGATCTGAGGCTCCTCCAAGACTTTAACTACAAACAACTTATGAATTACAGTTGTTACTTAATTGCCCATATGTGCAGAAAATACATTTAGTTCATTGTATCTTGTTCCTTTATTTTCTTCTTTTAATTCTTTGCCTTGTTATGGTTCTTTAGTTTAGTTAATTAAGCTTGACTGATTGATTGATTGATTGATTGATTGATTGGTTGTTTGATTGATTGATTGCTTGCTTGATTGATTGATCTTTTTGTTGGTTCTCTGGCCCTAAATGCCATCTTAGTCTCCTTATAATTGTTGTGTCCTGTGCACTTTGATGTAATACAGAAGAAGTATCTCACTCCCCCCTTTGAAGAACAAATCTGTCCTGACACTACAAGGGTATGGAGAGCCAGACCCACCATGTTTGCCAAAGCTGTCAAGACAGGACATGACACTGATCATTTTTTTTTTTTTTACATTTTTTTTTATTGTTATTATTCAAAGTAATATGCTAAGTTTCGTAAGCACACACAGGCAAATTAAACTTGGAAATGTTATGAGCCAATTTTTCAATGAGTCATATCAACACAGGGTAAAAATGTTACCATTAGCCTAACACTTTAGCAAAGCTTTCAGCAGGAGCGAGATGTAAGTTTATTAAAAACTGGCTTTTTATCAAGTTAGATACATCTTAGGAAACAAGTCACAGAGCTGTGCATGTTTAGGTGACATGTAGTCATGACATTATAGTAGCTAACCCAGTATTGGAGCAGCAGATTAGGGGGGCCTGCAGAAACTCCATCTGGGACAAAGTACTGTCTGGAGAGACAGTGAGTATGTTTTTTTGTTTTGTTTTTTGCAGAGTATCAAAAACATTTCATAGATTCTGGCTAGGGTTTTCTGCCACATATTATGCCATACTTCTAGTTGTGGCTGACTCAGTCTTTATTGTTATTGTTTGTTAAAAGCTATGTGTCATTTCCTATCAAACTGCCATATTCAATATACACTTAATAATTACAAATGCAGTAAATGGTCTGCTCAAGAAAGTGTAATGAAACGTGAGATTGGCAGAAATTTTGACATTCTTTCTTTCTCCTTTGCTTTTTTTATTTGAACCAGAGAGGTAGAAAAATAAATTTAATTTCATTGCCATGTGGTAAAACTAGATAAAGCGTAGGGATGTAACTGATGTAAGGGCCTGCAAATGCAATACGATAAGCCAGTCTGGCTTTCAGGGTTTATTTTACACAATGTTTAACATCTTCATTTGGTCTTGAGGTTTTTTAAGGTCTTTGATTTTTTAGCTCTTAGCACATATTGTGTTAAACAACTGATACCTTCAGAATTTGTTTTACTGTTCTAGGTTCTAAGTAGGGAATGTGCAGCCTGTGGAGTGCAACCATTAATCTTTTTAATATTTAACCAGTCTTCACTGTATGAATAAATGAGTTATTCATTCAGTCTCTACAAAATGTGCAACATAAAGGTTGGCAGTATCACTATTAGATACTATTATTTTAGAAACACAATATAGTCTTCATTTTCAAATAAAAACTGATCAAACCCAGATCAACCAAACTGCTTTTTAAAGCTAAATCAATACAAGTAGTTTCCCAGATCTGGACAAAATAATCCACTTCTGCAGGAATATCATGTCAGCTTCTTCTGTGAAACATTCAAGAAAAGCTAACCTCAAGTAGGCAGAAGTACACACTTTGGCACATATACACCACCATGTTAGCACAATACCCATTCTCACCCTAACTGGGTCAATCTACCATAGATTCTGCAGGGGGAAGGAAGAGTTGCAAGTTTTTGCTGAAATTGTGATAGAAAAAAAGCAGGTTCATTTGGAACGATTCTGCTGCTCACTTATCTAGGCCAGATATTTCAAGCAAGTAAGGACAAAAGGAAACCAGACAACAGGCGTGAGAATCCAACAGGATACCAAGTGAAAGGATAGAAGCAAAAACAGAGCAAACAATGAAATGGTGAAGGGCAGAATGAAGGAAGATGGGGAAGAAAGCGGCTGTGGAGAGGACAGAGGTTTCATTAGTGAGATTGATTAGATGAATGGAGAAGCTAACAGCCTCTCTGCTCTTTAGCTAAATGCCATCTCTGGGCCTATCAGCACCGACTCCAACAACAACACATAAATTACAGGGAGAGAGAAGGAGTGAGCGAGACACACACATGAAGAGAAACAAACAGAAAGAGAGCATAATCATCAACATGAAATACACAAGGCAAAATGTGCCGGCAGAGGTCTGGGATCACCAGCAACAGCAAACGGCTGATCACCTCATTTTGTCACAGGGATGTAAGCAACAGTATGGTAGTGTATTCTGTTTGTAATGTGTGTGTGTCCTAGACGATGTAGTAAAAGGTCCTTGGGAGAGTCAAGGCTTTCTCTATCTCCACTTACTAAATTAATCTCCGCACTATCTAACACAGCAACACATACTTCCACACAATTACTAATGACATTCACCCATCCTGAGGGTTTCTTACTAAAATGTTGCCTTTTACAAGGAAACTTAACAAGTGTGAAATTAGAAAGGTTACCGAATACACACACAGACAATCACAGAGCATGTGGCAGGGATTGGAGCTCAGATGGAGTATAAGTCCTAATTGAAAAAGCCTCTTCCTTGCAGGCGTTTGCTGTTGAGGAGACACGACAGAATAAGGTAATTATAATGGAGCTGTGTGATTCGTCACGGTTTATCTCAGCATTGTCACACACTGACTCATATTAATTTATACAAACAAATCGTATCTTTTGCCCTGACAAACATATGCCAGAAAAAATTATGCTTGTTTGTGTAGAGTGTAGGAAGGTGAATAAAATAATAACAACTAACCATACTTTGCTAAACAAGTTGATTCATTTTGTTCAGCAGTTTATACTTCTGAATCAGGAAAGATACAACTGACTGATATGCCTTTGACCAAAGCAGCAAGATCTCAAATTATGATCCCTTGCATTACACCTGTGATATTGATTGCCTAAGTGTTATTAAGTTAACCGTGCATTATGGATAAATTTTGGTCAGAAAGTTATGGGTAAAATGCTGTAGACCTCTCACCCTAAAAAGTATCCAGCTTGGTAGCAAAAAGAGTAACTACTGACCTAATCAAAAGGTGGAAAATGCATGAAGGCCAATGCCAATGCTCATAAGGCGTATTTTGTGTGGATTTTCTGTAAACATCATTCACTGGCTTCAAATACAGTTCTGGTCAGAAGTCTACATTCACTACTTATCCTTATGAATCTCAGATTAATTTTAGACTTTAAATTTCATCCATCCATTTTCTATACCAGCTTCTTCCATAAAGGTCCACGGGGAGCTGGTGCCTATCTCCAGCAATCTACGGGCTACTAGACTGGTCGCCAGTCCATCGCAGGGCAACACAGAGACATACAGAACAAACAACCACGCACACACTCATTCACACTTAAGGGCAATTTAGAGAGACCAATTAACCTGACAGTCATGTTTTTGGACTGTGGGAGGAAGCGGGAGAACCCGGAGAGAACCCATGCATGTACGGAGGAAAACATGCAAACTCCATGCAGAAAGACCCCAGGCCGGAAGTGGGGGGAGCCCTTTAAGCTGCTCCGTTGTTCAGGGGCCACCACAGCAACTCAGTATGACTTGCACACAGACTTGGCGTGGTTTTTAACCCATGGTTTTTTCAGGGTAGAATTATTTTAAATTGGTTGGTTTCCTGGCATGAGCAGGACATCAACCAGTTCAAGCATTGTCATTACATTTTCAATAGGGTTGAAGTTGAGGTCATTCCAGTGATTTAATCTGCTTGATCAATTACAAACTAGCTTTGGTGTGTTTTCGTCCTGTCCAAATACCCAATTTTATCCAAGTTTGATCAAACTAGCTGTGGATTTCAACACTAAGTGTGGGGGCTGAAGTCAAGGGGTGAAACGTGATTAAAGAACGAATGTGACGTAGTGATATGATGCAATGTGGAGACAGCTGCAGAAACAGCTGGAGTCCACTGTGCACACAGTGAGCATGATTTCCAGAGTCCGTCTGATCTGAAATATACTCAGCAACTCAGCAAATATCTGATAATGAGATGTCGAAATGGTCCACCACAACTGTGCTTGTACTGAAAAAGCCTGCATTGGGATGTGCATAAACTCAGCCCTTTGAGGATATGCCCACAAGAAATGCCCCCAGACATCTTACAGATTTTTTTGGTGAATGCTGCGAGTTGTAAACCACCCTCCTTGGTTTCTGTAATCACAAAGATTGCAGTTTAAGTACACAGGGCCCATGGTGGCTTTGTGGTTGCATTGTGGATCTATCTATAAGTCCTTGATGAACGCTAAACTGGGGTTAAGTACACTGGTGTTCTATTATCTTTCTGTTCATGAGCTTGAGTCTTCATGGTTCCCGAGTTGTTTCTGAACGTCTTAACCATTTTCCTTTCATCTGAGGAACAGAGTTTGAATCAGACAGTTGAAACTTGGACCTGCTCTGGTTTTTCAACAGCACAATCATTCCACATACATATCTACAGGGGTTGGACAATGAAACTGAAACACCTGTCATTTTAGTCTGGGAGGTTTCATGGCTAGATTCGACCAGCCTAGTAGCCAGTCTTCATTGATTGCACATTGCACCAGTAAGAGCAGAGTGTGAAGGTTCAATTAGCAGGGTAAGAGCACAGTTTTGCTCAAAATATTGAAATGCACACAACATTATGGGTGACATACCAGAGTTCAAAAGAGGAAAAATTGTTGGTGCACGTCTTGCTGGCGCATCTGTGACCAAGACAGCAAGTCTTTGTGATGTATCAAGAGCCACGGTATCCAGGGTAATGTCAGCATACCACCAAGAAGGACGAACTACATCCAACAGGATTAACTGTGGACGCAAGAGGAAGCTGTCTGAAAGGGATGTTCGGGTGCTAACCCAGATTGTATCCAAAAAACATAAAACCACGGCTGCCCAAATCAAAGCAGAATTAAATGTGCACCTCAAGTCTCCTGTTTCCACCAGAACTGTCCGTCGGGAGCTCCACAGGGTCAATATACACGGCCGGGCTGCTATAGCCAAACCTTTGGTCACTCATGCCAATGCCAAGCGTCCGTTTCAATGGTGCAAGGAGCTCAAATCTTGGGCTGTGGACAATGTGAAACATGTATTGTTCTCTGATGAGTCCACCTTTACTGTTTTCCACACATCCGGGAGAGTTACGGTGTGGAGAAGCCCCAAAGAAGCGTACCACCCAGACTGTTGCATGCCCAGAGTGAAGCATGGGGGTGGATCAGTGATGGTTTGGGCTGCCATATCATGGCATTCCATTGGCCCAATACTTGTGCTAGATGGGCGCGTCACTGTCAAGGACTACCGAACCATTCTTGAGGACTATGTGCATCCAGTGGTTCAAACATCGTATCCTGAAGGCGGTGCCGTGTATCAAGATGACAATGCACCAATACACACAGCAAGACTGGTGAAAGATTGGTTTGATGAACATGAAAGTGAAGTTGAACATCTCCCATGGCCTGCACAGTCACCAGATCTAAATATTATTGAGCCACTTTGAGGTGTTTTGGAGGAGCGAGTCAGGAAACGTTTTCCTCCACCAGTATCACGTAGTGACCTGGCCACTATCCTGCAAGAAGAATGGCTTAAAATCCCTCTGACCACTGTGCAGGACTTGTATATGTCATTCCCAAGACGAATTGACGCTGTATTGACCGCAAAAGGAGGCTCTACACCATACTAATAAATTAATGTGGTCTAAAACCAGGTGTTTCAGTTTCATTGTCCAACCCCTGTATCTTCTAATGATGGTGTTGTCACTAGTTTAGATGTGTGAAATCAACCAGCTTAAATGAACTCCACCAATCCCGCAAATAAAACAGGTCAAATATTACACCAAAATCAATTTCAACCTTTCTCAGAATTTGAATGAACTGTATTTTTTATAAGAAGAAAAGCGATCAAATATCAAGCCAGAATTATAAGAAAAGCTTGCTGATAGCTAAAAACAGGATGGTTTCTCTTCAGTGTGCCAAAGGAAATATAACCATAGTACTGGGGTGTATAAATATATATGAGTTTAAAGATTCCCAATAAATTCAAGCTGTGCAGCCTATTCTTGTCTTAAAAAATGACTGAAACTGAATATTGTATAATCATTCCACCTGTAGAAAAGAATAGTTGAATTAAATTATTAAAATTCCAAAATTAATATGATACTTCTACTAGAGATGAGTGTATGTGAACTACTGACAGGAGTGAAGTATGTTTTTACTTTTTACTTTTGATAATGCCTACTAAATTCAGGAGCAGATCAACAAGCTGTAAATACAGCAGCACAAAACTCGCAGTCAGATGTTACTTTAATCTCTACTGAGTGGAGAATTTGCCATGTTTAGCCATGTTTGATTTACCCAACAATTCCCTGTTAAAATTGATGCACTACACACTGTGCTACAGGAAAAATTAGACACAGACAGCAACTGAACGTAAACAACACTTAGCTCTGAATCAAGCTCAGTTAAACGGCAACACATCAATTATTAATGTTGCTAACCACCTAAGCTCTGCATGGCTTGAAGATTTCAGCTATAAAATACTCTTACTGCTATATATTTGTTAAACATCTTAGTCCATCACTGTCTGTTTACTTTATGAGCTCTATTAAACAGATTTTCTTTTTGTACACCATCTGACCTCTCATTTACAATCAGATTTTACTAGAAGTATTTGAATAAGTATAATTTTCCTATGTATGTCTACTGGTGTTTTAATGATTTATCTTTGGTGATGACCTCCAAGTATTGGAGGGTTGGAAGGCGTCCTTGCCATTACCCTAATCTTAATTTTAGGTTCAACTGTATATTTTTCATACCTAAGACATAATAGTCAAACTAAGAAATAAAGGAGCATGTTGTCATTTTAAGGATCCCTTGAGCAATGAGCAAACCATATGGCATCCTTTGGTTATGCCATATGGTTTAGAGCAGCTTCTGTTTATACAAATATACACATTAAAGGCAAAACTAAAGGGTTCCACTGATCATTTCAATTCACTTTGTTTTATAGAAACTGGTCAATTCTAGAGTCATGTTAGCTGGGTCTGGGACAGGAAATGCACATTAGCAGCTGCTAGGAGGTACAGACCATCACCAGTATACTGACTCTAGCCAGTTACTTTCACCTTTCCTCTCCTTCCTCCTCATCATTTTCACTCCAGATTGAGCACAGTTTGCTCTATTAAATCTGTCATGAGATGCAAATAAGATGCAAATCCCTCCCAGAGGAGTGGACTGCTGGAGGGAGGCTATCTGATGTCAGTGCTCAAGAAAGAAGCAAAGCCTCAGGACGAAACGGAGAAGAGAAGGATTGTGTATGTGTGGCTTGAGAGAGTGGGTGTGTGTGTAGGCCTATGTATAGGATATAGGGGCAGTGGCAGAGCTGTTGGAGAAAAAACTAGGGGTGGGGGTGGGTGGGTGAGCTGTGACTTTAAGTGCAACTGTAGAAAAATGTTTTTAAATTTATCTTGGAAACAGGAGCAGAGCAGGACTTTCAGTATCACAGCATAGAAGGAAAAACTCGGAGGAAAAAAAATAATAGCCTCGATCTGTCCTGTACAGCTTCACATAGGAAACAGGAAGTGAGAAAGGGAGGAGATAGGAACCAGAGAAAAAGGTAAGTAATAAGATAGACATTGGGCTGGGAAATCAAGGAGAGGCTGATGCCGCCATGGCTGTTGACAAGAGAAAAATACACCTCTCACAGGGAAATAAAGCTTCACCTCCATCACTGCTGCATTCCCCGTAACACAGCAACTTATCTGGCCTTACCTTACACACACAGAAGAGAGTGAGGAAGAGAAAGAGGACAGAAGTGGTGAGAAGGTACAGAAGGAAGCATAGAAACTTCTTCTCACAAGTGGGAAAACTACAGCATTTCTGTATTCTGTTCCTCTCTCAAACAAGCACTACTTGCACTCTGAGTGGGTATAGAGCTTGTGCATCTACAGTATGCCCATCAGAAATATCAAACCTGAGTCAGGCTCTTGGCAAACATCCTGAGTGCGTGCTCTCTCTGTCTGAATACCCACCATTTTTCCCTTTGTCCTAGCTTAAGCTTAGCTGTGGCTTTGAGATAAATACATAAAGCTGGAGTTGGACACATGGTACACTGCCCTTTTCTCTCACTCATGCCGATTTTCTGCAAACACAAGGCCGTCAATAAACCTTTGCTATTTTTAACTGTAAAAACCAAGACAGAGGCTCCAAACATTGTTGCAGACAGATGCCGGCTTCATTCAACAACTTTATAAGCATTTTCTACTTTCAGATTTTAGAAGTCATAGTCATTTGTTAGCATCTACAGGGGTTGGACAATGATACTAAAACACCTGTCATTTTAGTGTGGGAGGTTTCATGGCTAAATTGGACCAGCCTGGTAGCCAGTCTTCATTGATTGCACATTGCACCAGTAAGAGCAGAGTGTGAAGGTTCACTTAGCAGGGTAAAAGCACAGTTTTGCTCAAAATAATAAAATTCACACAACATTACGGGTGACATACCAGAGTTCAAAAGAGGACAAATTGTTGGTGCACGTCTTGCTGGCGCATCTGTGACCAAGACAGCAAGTCTTTGTGATGTATCAAGAGCCACGGTATCCAGGGTAATGTCAGCATACCACCAAGAAGGACGAACCACATCCAACAGGATTAACTGTGGACACAAGAGGAAGCTGTCTGAAAGGGATGTTCGGGTGCTAACCCGGATTGTATCCAAAAAACATAAAACCACGGCTGCCCAAATCACAGCAGAATTAAATGTGCACCTCAACTCTCCTGTTTCCACCAGAACTACTAATAAATTATTGTGGTCTAAAACCAGGTGTTTCAGTTTCATTGTCCAACCCCTGTACCTAGCCTTCACCTGTTAACAGATATAACATTCTGTCAGTCAACCGAGAAATTCAGAGATCCCAAGAACCATGACAAAATAAAATGGGAACAAGGTGTACACTTTTTACAGATTTTTTTATATTTACATAACCATCACATTCCTGCCAGTAAACTCTACATACAAATATGATATGTGGCCTCAAAAGTCTAGGGTTCTAGGAATAATCTGTGCATGTGATGTAGGAACAGTGCATGTAGTGGGTGCGACCTCAACATCAATGCAGTAAGCAGTGTGCTATGTGCATGTTATTGATGTGCATGAAATCAGTTTTTTCAGACACTATTATGCAAATGCAGCTCTTTCCAGGCTAAAGAATACCTGTTATGAGCAAATATTCAATATTTTAAATTCCAGGTATATTGCCAGAAACTCCTGTTAATTGTGTGGATGCTGTAGGCATACGTAGTGCTCCCGTTGGTCTTTATTATTGTTGCTTCAGTATGGTTTTTGTCCTTTAGCTACTTCTGCATACTTTGTGCTATTTTAACCATTCAACTTTTACAATATTATGCTACTTCTTCTCTTTTCAGCTATGACATTTGGTATGGATACCTGCTTGCTTCTATACCTGCAGAAACGTTCGTATTACCAGCTTTTTTACCGAAAGGTGCACAGTACTTACATACTGGTGACCCCACATCCAAGAAGAGGACACAACCCCCTCTCCCCACACGCTGCAGTTCCCCATGCCACCCCCTAGTACGCCACCCTGATCCCCCTCCCCAGACACAACAGCCAGCAGAGCAGCACACCGCCAAGCCCGCCCAACAATTCAGCAACTGTCAGCAGCCCTAGCCCATCAGTCCGTGAGAGGGAAACATGCACCAGCCGGGTAACCGGGCCGGGCAGGCTAACCCCACCAGGCCAAGCACATCCCATCAGCCACCCCAGTGCGGGCACAAGACATGCTCCACCGCCTCACCCACCTGACCGCCAACCATAGCCCTGCGCCCGGCCAGGGGCAAGAGCCACAGAAGGAAGCATTGGAGGAAGACCACCACAGCACGCCAAGGACCAGGCACCCTGCCAACTCCACACCCAAACCACGGAGGACCCCAAGGATGCCGGCCACCCACCCTCCCGCACAGCACACCCCACCGCACCAAGCAAGCTGGCCAGCCCCTCCATCAAAGCGAAGCCACATCTCAATCAACACTGCATACCGCCCGGCCAAGACCCACTCACCAGAGCCCTCCCCAACTGACGGACCGGGCACCGAAGCCGGGGACCGAGATCCAAGGCCGAATCCAAAGCCAATCCCGAGTGGGCTGAAGAGCCAGCACCAGACAACCCCCAAGACCCGAACCTCAACCCCAGCCCAGATCCCATACAGAAGGCCCGCTCCCTCTCCCGGCCTCCGACCCCAGACGGCAAACAGCAAACAAGGGTGTGAAAAGACCCCAAGCCTACCTCTGCCCACTCAAACGTGGTGTTTATGTGTGTTGCTGTAGTGTGCATTAAAAAAGTAAAATGGGTGGGGAAAAGGGTCTGCCACGCCACAAACAGCAGAAGACAGAATGCAGCAATGAGGACCCAAAGCAGAAGCAATGCACAAACCCCACACCATGCAAATGCACCCCCACCAGCCCTCCAAAAACAAAGCCCCCTGCAAAAGTGCACCCCTGTGAGTAAAAGACCCATAGCACCCAGGTCCAAGAACATGCCCGACCCCCATACCCCTGCCTGAAGTAGCTCCACGAGAAAACCCACACCGAAGCCCACAAGAGGCAGAGAGCCCACAGAGCCAAAACCAAAACCCACCAAGAAGTCAAGACCAGTCCACCCCGAGATCAGCCCCGGCCAGCCCGCCTCCCCAACCCATGCAGACCCCTCCGACACTCCTCCCCCAGACAGAACCGGGACCGGCGTCAGGAACCGGAATCTAGACAAGGAAACAGAATCCGAACCGGAACCACCCAGATCCAAACGATGCCAATCCCCACCCAAGGCTAACCACCCACCTTCATCACGGAAGAAAACCTACACCCAACCCAACATTCGAACAACTCCCAGAACACATAAGACATTAGACACCCAGGTTTATGAGGGACCAAAAATGACAAAATGAAAAATAAATACACATATAAATAAATAAATAAATACACATATAAATGTATAAATAAATAAATAAACACATATAAATGTATAAATAACTAAATATAAGAAGAAATAAATACACAAATAAATATATAAATGCATAAATGAATAAATATAAAAATAAATAAATACACATATAAATGTATTTATTTATCTATTTGTTCATTTATTTTCTCCTTTTTGTGTATTTACACATTTATGTATTTATTTATTCATTTATTTATAATTTTTTTCATTTATACATTGATTTATTCATACATTTATTTATTTATACTTTTTTTTACTTATTCCCACATTTATTTCTGTATTTCTACATTTCCACATTTTCATTTATACATTTATTTATTCATACATTTATTTATTTATACTTTTATTTATTTATTCCTACATTTATTTCTGTATTTCTACATTTACAGGTTGACTCCGCCCCACCCCCTCCCAAGATCCTCTGCCCTGCCAGCAGAGTGCACTCCTTGAATACCTGCAATGAGATGGTACTACCTGCCAGTTTAGAAGGCCCTTACGCCCAGCGATGCACCGAAGGGCCCCGGGCCGGTGCCGGGTACCAGAGCATGCGCCGGCCCAAAACCCCGGTGACATACCCGCCCGGACCCAAGCCCTCCCCTGGCCCAGCCAGGACCCCAGGAACCCAGCGCCCCCAAGCCCATCCCAGGTCTGCCCAGGAGCAGCCCGGCCACCAGGCCAGGAACCTATGTCCGCCGGTACAGGCTCCCCAAAAGCATTGCATGCAGCCACTAGATGCCACCCCCGAGAGCCACCAAAGCCCCATCCCAGTTGGGGCCTCAGCCCCTGGCACCAGACCCCCCTCCAGAGACCCCAGCCCAGGGACACCCCAAATGTCCCGAACCCAGACCCGCCCACCAATTTTTCAAATTCAAAAACCTAACACAGGCAGATCATGACAAAAAAGTTATGTCTCTGGCGTCTGACTATCAGAATGTGGCTCTCTAATAATATTTGGACTACCATTTACCAGAGAAGTGTAATACTATAATGATCAGAACATTCTATCTGGTTCAGTTCTTAAAAACATCTATTTTGGAAATGAAATTTAGAAAATAACTAATCCTGTTTAAGCCTCAACCAGCTGATCCACCAACAGAACCTCAGTGATTCCAGTCTAAAAAGGAAGAGTTCTGAGAGTATACCTCTCACAAAAAAGTCTGATCATCACATCCGTATCAGCTGGCAGGCAGGAGAAGGAATATTCATTGATGACATTTAGATTTTCTTTTATTTGACTCAGCAACTCAATGTTGATAATTAAAACAATAGTACACACATTTCTATGCTAATAATGCAATCTAATGCATTGTGGAGATCACAAATAAATAAATAAGGTTTTAAATCTTAAGATTTATATTACTGCTTGGACTTCATACTCCTACTTGAGCTTTGTTCTTAACTCCAATTTGTACTTTAGGCTGTGTGCTTCATCAAACTAGCCCGAAAACTTGGTAAACAAGAGGGTACAAAGGTCCCGTTTAAGTAAAAGATGGTACTGGTCAGAGAGTGGAATATATGTTAGAGAAAAGAAATGGCATCCCTGCAGGTTTTTTGAGTCCATCACTCAAGTCAAGTCAAATTTATCACTATTGTGGCAATGCCACAATAAGGTCGTATCAGGTTTTTACACTGGATAGATTTTAAAAATCAGATCAGACTATATGATCTCGGTTCTCACCGGGTACTCCGGCTTCCTCCCACAGTCCAAAGACATGCCTGTTAGGTTAATTGGTCACTCAAAATTGCCCTTAGGTGTATGAATGAGTGTGTGCATGGTTGTTTGTGTGTTGCCCTGCGATGGACTGGCAACCTGTCCAGGGTGTACCCCGCCTCTTGCCCATAGACTGCTGGAGATAGGCACCAGCTCCCCCGCGACCCACTATGGAATAAGCGGTAGAAAATGACTGACTGACTGACTGACTATATGATCTCTAGATTTTGAGAAAAAATGTTTTTTCTCTATCACAAAACAGACAGCAAGACAGCAGGGATAAATTCTAAAGAATGGTTTGGTGAAATACTAACTCAACAGGAAGCTTGAAATACAGGGTTCAAGTAAGGAGTTTTATTGCTTAGGACAAGTAAATAAAAAACTTAAAAAGATAAAAAATGAACCTAATTCTGTAAAAAATGTGATTGTACACTGACCACATTCCCTTCTTGATATATACATGTATTTTGCATTTTTTATAATTGCAACGTGAGTTTCTGCGAAAGCTCAGAGTGTCAGTTGTAGAAGTTTACAGAGCTAAAGCATTTCTGTGAATAGCTGAAGTAATGCTGGCTCAGGGGGCACAAATCAGGAAACAAAATCCAGCTGCAGCATTTTTAAACACAAGTGTGTGTTTAAAAGAGGACAAATGTTAAATAAGACACTTTGTTTAGAAGAAAATTGTTTGTATTGGTATTTTTTTTCTAAATTGTAATGAAAGCTGATTGCTGAAGAGGATGAGCTGTGTAATTGTTGTAATTATGGTTATGATGCTGATTGTGACAACATGAGAAGCATCAGAACAGTAAATTAAAAACATTCAAGCCCTTTGTGATGTTGGCAAGGATTTTATTATTTAAAAAGTTTTTTTCTCTATTCCATCTGTTTCCATAAAATGTGAGGTCAGCTAACACAACCACAAACTTTTATGTATTTTATTGCATTTGTAATAGATCAACATCAAAGTAAAATCGTATCTTTCAAGACACAGATCACAAAGTTAGTTCAGTTAATCAAAAGCAGTAGTAAAATGATGAGTTTTTATTTGCCTTTTAAAAAGCTCAACATAGTCCACCATACTCAAACTAAAAGGGAGTGAGTTACGGATTCCAGGGGCTACAGCTAAGAAGGCCCTGTCACCTTTAGTTTTCAGCCACATACGTGGCAAAACCAGTAGGCCTTAGTCACATGACCTTAGGGACATACAGATACAAAAGTTTGAAATGTACACTGGTGCTTGGCCATTCAAAGCCTTATAAGTAACCAAGATCTTGAATTGTACTCTGCAGTGGATGGGAACCCAATGGACCTGAACGAGTAGCTGTGACGAATCTTGGGGGATTTGGTCAGAGGTCTGGCAACAACGTTCTGTACAACATTCAAATGATGATTATTTGATGGGTTGCAATAATCCAATCTTAAAGAAACAAAAGCATCAATAACGACTTCCAGTTCTGTTCATCAGATAATGCTATTTAGCTTAGCAATATTTCGTAACTGATAAAAAAAAATATGTGAATCAGAGGCTCAACATGACCATCTAAAGTAAAACCAGTCAAAATTTATCCCAAGGTTCCTGATGAATGACTTGGCAAAAATGGCTAGAGGACCAATAGTTTCCATTATTAAAGTTGTATGCTTTCTGGAAGACAAACAAGAATTTCTGATTTTTGTTTATTTAGTTGGAGAAGGGTTTTAGCCATTTAACTTTTTACACAGTCTAAGCACTTACAGACATGTTGTTTCAATACCTCATGAAGCTTAAAAGAGAAATGGAATAGCACCTGCATAGCTGATATGAGAAATCTTTGCTCAAAGTGCTCAAAATGAGCTGAAGAAAGAGAGCATGTAAACCTAGAAATAATAAGGGCCAAAAACCGAACCTTGAGGTATACCAAAATCATGATGATGGTACTTAAGACCTACCTAAATAAGACCTATAATACTAATATAAAATAATATAAAACCGTACACCTACCAAGACATGGCTGTCCACCTAAAATGAAAGCTGGACAAGAGAGTTTTAAATTTTTAAAGAAGCCGGCCCAAAGCCTTTGAAACCTCTAAAGGAGCTGTAAAGGGCTGCAGCTCATATGGGAGAATCTGTATACAGTATCTGTATACAGTAGTAATCTGTATAAGTTGTACACCTTTCAGACCTTTACTGAAAAACAGAAAGAAGAAAAAAGTGATTGTTAAAAAAAGCCATAAAAAGTGACATTTGCAGTTGCCTCCTAACCATGAAGGATACACAGTTAAACATTCTTGCCTATATTCAGAACAGTGTGTGTGGCAGGAAACTAACACTGCACATCATTCCTGAACACGCTATTACCACCATGAAATGTGGTGGAGGCAGTATCACGCTGTGGGGATAATTTGCTTTAGCTGGAACATTGGAGCTAGGACCGTCCTTGAGCAAAAAAAAATTTTGGGATTAGAAGCTAAAATTTCCACCTTTCAGCAGGACCACATTCCTAAACAAACCATGAAATATACAGTGAAATGGTTTAAACTGAAGCATATTTATGTGTTGAAATGGCCTAGTTAAACAACATAGGTAAATCTAATTGAGAATCTGTAGCAGGACTTGAAAGTTGATGTCCACAGATGCTCACCATTAAATGTGACTGAGCTTAAGGTATTTTATAAATAAGAAAGGGCAAAACATTTAGTCTCTCACCATGCAACGCACATGGAAACATACCCCTAAAGGCTTGCAGCTGGAATCACTCACAATGATTCTACAAAGTATTGACTCAGAGGAATTTAATACAAATGCTTCCAACTTTATAGTCCTGTACAACATGTGAAAGTCCACAACATAGTGGGGGGGATGGGGGGGCGGCATCGTATAAGTGCGTAGCCCCCCCAATTTTTTTAGACCCCAAATCCCATTGGTGGGGTTTACAAATCCCAAACCTATAGATTTTAAAAATGACCCAAAAAAAGGCACTGTTTGTCGACAAAAAAAGATGCCGCATAATTTAAAAAAATGAATTTAAAAAAAAAGGGAATCAAAAAAAAGGGGAATATGGGAAAAAAAGGGTGAAACCAAACACTTAATTTCTAAAAAAAAAATTGTGATTGGTTTTCAAAAAAAACCCCAAACCATATTTAAAAAAGGAAAATAAAAAAAATGTAACGTTTGGCTGTTTTACTCTAGATCTGGAATGTAGGCTCTTTCTTTTATTCAGGCTGGGAAAGAACCTTTACCACCCTCTCTGGTTATATGGCCGAGTGAGCTGCACTTCAACACCTGCTCCTCATTAACCACAACTAGAAAAAGTGACCTCTTCAATCAGGATATTAAGACAGGAAATGAAATGGAGAAAAAAGGTGCATTGGTAAAATGAAGCCTGACCAAGTGGGAGAGGAGAGGAAGAGGGGAGGATTGATGCTTAGTCTCTGGCTTTGTTCCCAGATGCAGTGTTATGTCCCTCACCCGTGCTCTGCTGCAAATGTCTCTTTGCTTCTGAGTGCATGTGTGTGAGTTTGCCCTGTCCACCTGACATCTTTTAATAGTAATAATGCATTTCCCCCAATTAATATGTTATGGATTGTAGAGTACATTATCGATCCACAACCTCAGATGTTATCCGGGAAAAAAACCTTTTTCCCCATTCTCTTTCTTAACAGCTAAAACCCAAAAGGGGGCTCCAAAACCAAATTCTCAATTTTTTTTAAAATTGGACTTACGGGGGGGGGAAAAAAAATATTTTAAAAAATTTTTTAATTTTTTTTCGTTTACCTTTGTTTTGGTATGAATTTTTAAAAAAACCAATTTTTGTTTAAAATTTTTCCTTATGGTCCTGCATTTGCACTTTCCTGAAAGATAACAACTAAACTGCACAAGTTGTGGTCGGGGTTTTTTCCCCCAAAAAATTTTTTAAGTGATTACTGGGGGATGCTATTTAAAAATGCTTCCCCGGGGAAACCAAAAAAAGGAATGCAGTGAAAGTAAAGAAAGGATACTTTAACAGCCACAAACCACTCAGTCTCAAATTGTAAAGTTTGTTAACTTTGTTATTCTCTGCTTGCAAAAAAACACTAGAATCCTAATGTTAGATGCACGAAGAGTGATGCTTGTGAGACAGAAATTGGTCCCAATAATTTTGAACTTGTACATATAGCTATAGAATATATAGTCCATGAGGCAGACACCCTGTCTACTTTTAAGGCTAGGCTTAAAACGTTCCTTTTTGATAAAGCTTATAGTTACAGTGGCTTAGGTTATCCAGAACTATCTCTGTAGTTATGCTGCTATAGGTTTAGGCCGCTGGAGGACATAATGACACCTTTCCCATCTTTCTCCCTACATTCTCATACTATCTCCAATTTTCCCATTATTTTTTTGTTATTTTCGGAAAAGTTCTAACTTTTTTTCCTCTCTCTTTCTCTTCCAAGGAAAAACACCGGGCCCTAACTCTGTGTCCCCTTTCTGGGAGGGGAATCGTCTGGGGGCTTTTTGCTGGAAACAACAAAATGCTCCCCCTCTACCGAATAAACAGGGCCCTGTCTTTTAGTTTTTTAACCCTTTCTCTCTCCTAGACAGGGCGATTGACTGAGCTTTTCGGGTGACAAACTCTAGGGTTTTTTCTTTCAGTTTAACCCTTTGGGAAAAACTGGCCCCGGAGTTTATCTTTTCTTTCTTTCTAGGGAAAACGACAAAAGGGAGCTACATCCACAAAAATTACTTTTCCCTTCCCATGATAGTACCCCCGGGGAATTCAGTGCTTCTTTTTTTTTTTGTGTCTTGCTCTGTTTTTCCCAAAACCCCATTCGGTCGTGGCAGATGGCCGCCACACTGACCCTTGGTTCTGTGGGGGGTTTTTTTTCCTTTTAAAAAAGGGATTTTTTCCCTTCCACTGTCGCTACATGCATGCTCTTTATGGGGGATTGCTGAAAAAGTCCGCCAGTGACTGCCCCACTTTCCCCACAATGCTCACCCGGGGAGGAGGGAATGCTGAAAAAGTCCTGACTGGATACAATCTGCGGGGGGTTTCCTTAGACAGAAAAAAAATTTTTATCCAAATTTGAATAAATAAATAACTGACTTGGGACTGTTCAAAAGGTTAGGATGAAATTTGGGGAAAGTATGTACCTGCTTTTTTGAAAATGCCTTGAGACAACATGTGTTGTGAATTGGCGCTATATAAATAAAACTGAATTGAATTGAATTGAACATCTAAATGCAGAACTTAGGTGTGTAAGCGTATGTTCCACTACCCAACCCAAGTATATGAAGCAACATCACAATGCAAGGGAACAGAGATAAACGCAGACAATTCAGTTTGTCTTTACTAAGGTTTGCTGTTTGAAAACATTACAGTTTTCTATAGACTAGAATGACAGAGGTGAAAAGAAAGTGGATTGAACAAATGCTAGCTATACATAAAATTTAACTATTCATTTGACAAAGCATAATCTGAACACAGTCATAAGTGGTACGAATAAGTAAACAAGCTAAAGTGCAAGCGCAGCTGCCTGTGGCATTCCAACACCCCCTAGCTAATACTCAAAGCCCTAACAAGCGCCATAGGGATCTTTATATGGCAGCAGAGCCATGACCATACTCTGTTTTTAAAACATGTGTTTTTAAACACACATTAAAAGTAGGGTTTTCAAAAATCATTCTAATCTAATCTGTAGCCAAAAATGAATTCTTTAAAGATACTCATTTGTATCAAAACTAATCAAAACTGGCCATTCTCATCTCCCCCTTGTTGCCACATAACTTTGCAGTTTTTTGTATATGGTGCACTCACAACAGCCTTCACTGCTGCTCAGTCTCTGTCTGTTGTGGCGCCGCCCCCTACCCAATCAGTAACACAGCTCGTTTGGAAATGCATCCAACGTGGTACTAAAACAAGTAACGGTTCCACATAACCATTACTAAAGGAAATGTCATGATCCGCTTCTGTTTTGTGTTTATGTTTGAATGCATTCCCCTGATTTCTGTTGTATTTAAGTCTGTGTTTTCTGTTCCCTCATTGTCGGGTCGTCTGTTAAATGTGGGGAAACTTTGCAAGTGTAGAGCGACTCTTTTTTTCTTGGACTAAATCACTCTTTGCTTCGAGGTTTGTGAATTGGTCTGACATGCTAACTCTAGTTTAAATGGTAAATGGCCTGCACTTGTATTTCGCTTTATCAAGTCCCCAGACACCCCAAAGCACTTTACACTCCAATCAGTGATTTACCCATTCATACACACATTCACATACTGACAGTGGTAGACTACATTGTAGCCACAGCTGCCCTGGGGCATACTGACAGATGTGTGGCTGCCATACAATCGGGGCGCCGAAGCCCTCTGACCACCATCAGTGGGCAAGGAGGGTGAAGCGTCTTGCACAACGACTGAGACAGAGAGAGCGTGAATTCAAACCGGCAAGTTTTATATTTGTCATGCACAGTCTCTAGTTGTGTACATTTGTGTTGTTAGTCACAATCACAAAAAACATGAAGGACACTCTTTATTCCTCTTAAATAAAACATTGATTAAAAAAATGTCACAAATGCTCATAAATATACCAAATGTACTCTAATTGATGAGTCAGCAACTGTTCTCAGATGCTTTTAGTTTAAAAGAATTTTATCTGTTGTGCCAACAAAAAGCCTTTTATTTATTCATCAGTCTAAAAAAGAGCAATAAACAGATGTGGACAAAAAATATCAATTAAGTCTTATTTTGAATTTGCTCAATCACCTATTAAGTTGCTTGAAAGAGCACAAATGTCTTGTGCATTTCTATAAGATCAGGTTGTTTCATTCTGCAAACATGTTGCAATCCCATAACAAGCAGGTAATTTACTATTTTTTTTCTTGCACAATTATCTCATTAAGACCCATATGTAAAAGTTTGTCCTAATTGGTTTGACAGATTGAAACGTTTCTAAAGCCACATAATTCCTTTTGTTGCATTTAGGAGATTTTCCTCTCTGGCTGCTTGTCATCACTTCAAGCTATTGTGCACTGGCAGTAAGGAAAGAAAACAAATATTGTTAACCCTGGATAAGGTGGTCAAGTTTGAATGTAGAGTTAGTAATAAGCAGCTAAAATAAATGTTTAATCAATAATAACTTCAAGCTCAGCTATCAAGTTAAAATCTTTTTTTTTTCTTTTTTACCACTGTTTAGAAAGACTAACTATACTAGTTTTTATTTATTCTTTTTTTATGTCTTAATCCTAATAGTTGGCACAATTTTATCAGGGCTAGTTAAAATTTGCACAATAGAAAATGAAGCCAAAGGTGTGGATGTAGCTTCACCCCAAAGAGGAGATTGTATTGTACTGACACCACTAACACTGCCACACTCCATCACTATAATTGATGTTCAAGTTTCTGCTGCATTGCATTTCACTTACAACAGCTTTTTGAATCAACCTGGATAAAAACTGTGACTGTGCACTTTGTAGCTGTACTGTATTATTTTCTATTTCTTCTGAAGAGTGATGCCAAGAGTTTTGGTCGTAACTGTGTCTTTCTATAAGTAAGTACTGAAATACTGAAATTTCTTAGGCGTATAGACCATCTATACAATATCTGCAACTATGCACAGCCTGGTTTCTGGTGGCAAGGTATACCAAGGTTTTGAAGAATTGCAGTTTAAAAACCCCTAAGGTTTTCTATCAAATTAAGTTATAAAATCCTTCTAATGAGATGCCAGAGAAGATTCTGGAGTTAGTTTTCCATGCTTTTATGGAGCATAAAGTAATTCAACGTTTATCCTCCCCCACCTTTTGCTGCACACAGCTGGTCAGCTGGCTGAAAGAAAGACACTATAGTTTTCCTTTAAGATAAGACAATATGTTTCCGGTTACACAAAAAGGACATTCATAGTGTAGAAACCAAAGGAGCACAACCCATCACTCTTGATTTGATAAAATTGTTTCAAGTTAGAAGCTACAAGTGGAATGCCTGTTAACAATCCAGCAGCAGGAAGCTATCTGGGCACCGGGGGTCATGTTTACCACAAATATATAGACCGTTTTTTTAAACTGTGACGGAAAAATCTGAAGGCCATCTGTCATTTTGACAGATTGTGATTCAATGACCACTTGGAGGCAAGTTAGCAAATTAATTAGCTGTTGTATCACTTGATGCATGACCTTCTTGGCTTCATTCTGAAAAATGCCACTGCAGCAAACCCACTTGAGACCTGAGTATGTACAAGCGGTTGTGCAATTCAGGTTCATGTGGACCAGGAAGAAGTTGTGAGGCTGTGCGTTTAGGCCACAGCAGGTGATCTGTTCGCATTTTAAGTGCAATCGCTTAATTTCATTGTTTATATGTACTTACTGGGACCACAGTCAGTGTTTTTTGTCACTGGGGAGAAAAAAGTTGCATGTATTCATCTGTTTAATGTGGATTCTCTGTTCAGTTTGTTGGGACTGAATATTAATTAAAATGAAGAAAAAATGCTATTGAATGTTTATTTATTATCATTTAAATAAATAAAGTGACAGATAAAAATAAATGTCCAATCCACCCCACCCCTGAGTACAAAAGTAATTGGCAAAGAACCCTAATAACTGGTTGTCCCGCCATTGGTGGCAACAGCTACAATCAAGCAGCTGTGATAACCATGGCAATGATTCTTTTGCATTGCTATGGTGGGGTTTATGGCCCACTCTTCATTGCAGATTTTTTTTTTTAATTAAGCCACTCTATAGAGTTTCCAACCATGATTGGCCTGTTTAAGGTCATGCCATTCAAGCTGATATAAGTCCAGACTTCGACTAGGCCACTCCACTGCTTTTGGAGTTTTTGCACAGAATATTTTCCCAAAAGTCTTTTAGATCATCTTTGTTAGACCTTTGTGTTTCTTTTGGTCAGTACATGTTTTCTCATTAGAGCTATCCCATCACTAACCCTAACTGAGGGAAGTGAAATCTGCAGTGCTTTAGATGTTGTTCTAGGTTCTTATATGATCTCCTGGATGAGTTCACATGGAACACCACTGTTCCATGTTTTTCCCTTTGTTGATAATGGCTATCAGTATGGTTTGGAGTCCCAAAACCCAAAAGCTTTGCAACCCTTTCCAGTCTGATGGATGTCAGTGACTTTGGGTATAAAAACTGAACTCACCTGTCAAAATGTAGTCAGTCACAGTTAATTCATGATATGGCAAGCTTTTTTTTTAATAATAAATAAAATCATAATTTTCTTAATACATTTTAAATTCACTAAGATTATATTTGTCTGATATTAAAATGTATCAGATGATTTTGGATGTTCCTCCAGCTATTTATCAGTATTAGTATGTATTTATCTAGAAGCAGGGGACTTGACTGCTACCAAAAATGTTTAAATTTGAATGATTAAAAACATTTTGTGTTTATCTTTCTTTTTTTAGCGTTAACATTTGTGTTGTAGTTATTATTTGTTGGCTTAAATTAGTTGGCTTAAATTAGTTCCCTAATTATATCTACTAAATGAATTCCCTAATTATATGTACTAATTGTTTTAGTGCCCCCTCCCCCCGTCTCGTTTCTGGAAAGCTAGCCTTTGTGTCTATATTCCAGTGTGTGTTCATTGTTTGGTGAGTTTTTTGTTTGTTGCCTTTAGGTATGTTTGTCTTAGTTAACATTTCATTTTGGGCCCTTTTTCTAGATTCTTGAACAAGGATGAACTTTTGTTCATTTAAGTGCACTTAAGTGTGACAAAAAAGCAAAAAAATAGGAAATGTATAAGGGTGTACATATTTTTTACAAAACAATAGATAACATCCAGACTGTATAAATCTGTATTTTACTTTATCAGCAGATAAAGAGCGGTTCAAGAATCCTTCATGAGGACCATTAAATCGAGGCACGTGACGTCGCCCGGTACGGCGGAGCCGGGGTCCCACCCTGGAGCCAGGCCTGGGGTCGGGGCTCGCCAGAGAGTGCGTGGTGGCTGGGTTGCTCCTTGCGGGACCCGGCCGGGCCAAGCACGAACGAGAGACGCGAGGCCATCCCCCAGTGGGCCCACCACCTGCAGGGGGAGAGGTCGAGAGATATCGACTAGAAATAGTCGGGCTCGCCTCCACGCACAGCGTGGGCTCTGGAAACCATCTCCTTAAGAGGGGCTGGACTCTCTTCTACTCTGGAGTGGCCCACGGGAGAGGCGGCGGGTGGGGTGGGTTTGCTTGTTGCCCCTCAGCTCAGCTGTCTTGTTTGGGGTTTACCCCGGTGGATGAGAGGGTCGCGTCCCTGCGCCTTCGGGTCAGGGATAGGTCTCTGACTGTCGTTCCGGCCTATGGGCCGAGCGGTAGTGCGGAATACCCGGCCTTCTTGGTTCCCTGTGGGGGGCTGGATAGTGCCCCCCCGGGGACTCCATTATTCTGCTGGGGGACGTTCAACGCCCACGTGGGAAACGACAGTGACACCTGGAGAGGCGTGATCGGGAGAAATGGCCTCCCCCGATCTGAATCCGAGTGGTGTTTTGTTATTGGACTTCTGTGCTAGTCACGGATTGTCCATAATGAACACCATGTTCAAGCATAAGGGTGTCCATCAGCGCACTTGGCACCAGGACACCCTAGGCAGGAGGTCAGTGATCGACTTTGTTGTCGTATCATCAGACCTTCGGCCCGCATTTTTGGACACTCGGGTGAAGAGAGGGGCTGAGCTGCCCCACTGATCACCCCCTGGTGGTGAGTTGGATCCGCTGGAGGAAGAGAAAGCCGGACAGACTTGGCAGGCCCAAGCGCATATTGAGGGTCTGCTGGGAACGCCTGGCGGAGCCCTCGGCCAGGGATGTATTCAACTCCCACCTCCGGGAGAGCTTTGACCAGATTCCGGGGGATGTTGGAGACATAGAGTCCGAGTGGACCATGTTCTCCGCATCTATTGTCGATGCTGCTGCCCGTAGCTGCGGCCGTAAGGTCTGCGGTGCCTGTCGCCGGCGGCAATCCCGAACCCGGTGGTGGACACCGGCAGTAAGGGACGCTGTCAAGCTGAAGAAGGAGTCCTATCGGCTGTGGTTGGCTTGTGGAACTCCTGAGGCAGCTGACGGGTATCGTGAGGCCAAGCGTGCTGCGGCCCGAGCTGTGGCAGAGGCAAAAACTCGGGCCTGGGAGGAGTTCGGTGAGGCCATGGAGAAGGACTACCGTTCGGCCTCGAGGCGATTCTGGCAAACCGTCCAGCGCCTCAGGAGGGGGAAGCAGTGCTTCGTCAACACTGTTTATAGTGGGGGTGGGAGGCTGCTGACCTCGACTGGGGACATTATCGGGCAGTGGAAGGAGTACTTCGAGGATCTCCTCAATCCTGCCATCACGCATTCCCTGGTGGAAACAGAGGCTGGGGACTCGGGGTTGGACTCTTTCATCACCCAGGCTGAAGTCACCGAGGTGGTTAAAAAGCTCCGCGGTGGCAAGGCTTCGGGGGTGGATGAGATCCGCCCTGAGTACCTCAAATCTCTGGATGTTGTGGGGCTGTCATGGTTGACACGCCTCTTCAAGATTGCATTGCGGTCGGGGACAGTGCCTCTGGACTGGCAGACCGGGGTGGTGGTCCCCCTTCATGAGAAGGGGGACCGGAGGGTGTGTTCCAACTACAGGGGGATCACACTCCTCAGCCTCCCTGGTAAGGCCTACGCCAGGGTATTGGAGAGGAGAGTCCGGCCGATAGTCGAACCTCGGCTTCAGGAGGAGCAGTGTGGTTTTCGTCCTGGCCGTGGAACACTGGACCAGCTCTATACCCTCTACAGGGTACTCGAGGGCTCATGGGAGTTTGCCCAACCGCTTCACATGTGTTTTGTGGGCCTGGAGAAAGCATTCGACTGTGTCCCTCGTGATGCCTTGTGGGGGGTGTTCCAGGTGTATGGAATCGGGGGCCCTTTATTAGGGGCCATCCGGTCCCTGTACGAGCGGAGCAGGAGTTTGGTCCGCATTGCCGGCACTAAGTCGGACCTGTTCCCGGTGCATGTTGGACTCCAGCAGGGCTGCCCTTTGTCACCGGTCCTGTTTATAACTTTTATGGACAGGATTTCTAATCGCAGCCAAGGGCCGGAGGGGTTCTGGTTTGGGGACCAGTGTATTTTGTCTCTTCTTTTTGCAGATGACGTGCTGGCCCCCTCTAGCCAAGACCTACAGCATGCGCTGGGGCGGTTCGCAGCCGAGTGTGAAGCGGCTGGGATGAAGATCAGCTCTTCCAAATCAGAGGCCATGGTACTCAACCGGAAAAGGGTGGCTTGTCCCTTAGAGATAGGGTGAGGAGCTCGGCCATTTGGGAGGGGCTCGGAGTAGAGCCGCTGCTTCTCCACATCGAGAGGAGCCAGTTGAGGTGGCTCGGGCATCTATACCGGATGCCTCCTGGACGCCTTCCTCGGGAGGTGTTCCAGGCACGTCCCACTGGGAGGAGGCCCAGGGGACGGCCCAGGACACGCTGGAGGGACTATGTCTCTCGGCTGGCCTGGGAACGCCTTGGGCTCCCCCCGGAGGTGCTGGAGGAGGTGTCTGGGGAGAGGGACATCTGGGTGTCTTTGCTGAGTCTGCTGCCCCCATGACCTGGTTCCGGATAAGCGGAAGACGACAAGTACGAGTACGAGTACGAGTACGAGTACGAGTACGAGTACAAGTACTTTATCAGCGATAAGAATGATTGTTGCTTTTCAGTTTTAAATAAAAGTAATTAGATAACAGGATACATTTTAGTTTTAAATTTTTGTGTTATGACTATGATAGAGTAAAAATATGGTATTTTGTCTCAAGGTTACAATACCCTTAAAATCTCATAGTGAACTAAACCTACTTGCAAAATGATTATAGACATTGACAGAAATCTCACAAGTAATCTGTCTGTTAAGCTGCAAGACAGCATCCCACACACACACAGAAACTAGCACAGAGGTAAGTCATAAAGGCCACAGCTTGTGACATTCATCGGAGGAAATAAGAAAAAATAATGTCTTGTCATAGGTACCTGCATGCAAGTCCATGATTGCGTTGAGCCAATGCGATTACATGGGAGTCTCTCTGCATGCAAACACTGCTGAGGTATCATAGCAGTATTATTCCCAAAATAATATCATAGCCTGCTAGTCACTTCCAGTGGATTCCTTTACAACATACTGAATAGTGTGGTAGCCCACAAACTGGATAAAAGGGAATATACCTATATTCATATACATATAAACAAGTATTAACACATCAACACATTTATACACATTGATGTACATAGGGAAAGAAGTAATACAACCAAATGTCCAGGGAAAAACACACACCTTCAACTAAAGCTGTGAGCTTGCACACATCATCATACAAACTGACTTCTTCAAAGGGCCCCAAGGTAAAGAGAATCATCCTTTTCATCTGAAGTAGGGAGGAAGCCCATTGGCCAAATTAGATTGTGCCTTTTCCAGACAGCGTTAAGCATCAATCTGCAGTGCGGTGCCATGAATCGCTGTGACCTTGGCTCATCATGGCGCAGCGTTTGGGAATGCTTAGAGAGGCTCTTCATCAGACCTGGAGGATATGGTAACAGTGATGATATTAGTCAGCCTTTATCTCTCTTCTCACATCCATGTTCCTGTATGTCTCCCTCTTCTTATCCTTTATTCCGTTATTCCTTACTCACTCTAGTAGGACAAGGATAACTCAGTAGCTGAAAAGCATTCTTACTTAATCTGACCTCTTTATGTAATCTGCGTTTATTGATCCAGTTTATTCATAACAGTGTGCTCTCATAATGATAACTAAATAAACAAAACATGCCCCTTTTGTATCAAATGCGACCCATTTTCAATGAGTTCTGTCAACTAGCCGTGAGCCAGTATGAGATTCTGACGGCATGATAACCCAAGTAGAAATATCATGGTTTTATGGTATTAATACAATAACTATAAAAAAATGTAGGACATAATCAACCGTTTTTTTATTTAAACGGAAAACAATAGTTATTCACCCTGCTGGTAAAAATAAATAAATTATTACAGTTATAATGATGGTATCTAGCATTTAGTCATTTGGATACACATCCTTAAGCAAAAATATGGATGAACACCTGCCAAAGTGCCCTCAGTCTCTGTCAGTAATTGTTTTTATGAATACCTGCTTGGTGAAGCGTGTGGTATTATAGAACAATAAATGAAGGAGTGAATTAGTGAACATATATAGAATAAACATAAACAATTTATCTCATAATACAAGAATTTATTAACAAAATACTTCAACTTAAAGTTAAAGTAATTTAGCTGAAAACTAACTAGGCTAATAACATATAACATATAGCATTAATTGGAATGTATGTACCTGACTTAGTGAAGTGCCTTGAGACAACATGTGTTGTGAATTGGAGCTATATAAATAAAACTGAATTGAATTGAATAACTGAAATACTAAGTAAATTTGAAAAGAATGAGGAAACCTAATAAACTATGGAAAACAGAATGAAAAAGAATCAAACTGAAACACCAATAACCAATCAAACGATATCACTCTTAAGTTTGAATATGTTCATTTAAGAACCAAGGTTTGTTTTGAGGAATTGGGAATGAGGCCAACAGAGAACAACAATTGCTAGGTGTTCAAACAAGTTCACAATGCAAAGCAGTAAGGAAAATGAAATATTATTTTAATAAAATACTGTTGAAAAAATAATTTGATGAATTAGAAGTCAATAACCTTTTGGACAATTGATCCTTAAAGTTGTGTTAACTAGCTATCACAGTGAGTGATTGAATGGAGTGATGGACTACCAAGATGGCGGAGAAAATGTTTATGGACTCACAAGATGGCGAAGAAACTAACAAACGGATGGACAACGTGCTAGTGTCACATTAGCGAATTAGTTAACAGAAAGAAAATAGCGGCTGTGGGGCTATTTAGCAACCCCTCTTAGTCCCATGTATACCTTTAAGTACCACTAATACAAATACTGATGTGTTAATGAGCAGACAGTAATCAGACAGTAAAGAGGGTGGAGAGAATAGAGGAAGACATGTAGCAAACAGCCTGCGACCGGGACCCAGGACAACCGCGTCGAGCTCAGCGGCCTAATTCACTTGTACAGTTAGGCACCACAAGCAAAGCAAAACACAATGAAATAAACAATATTAAGATTGCTTCATCCTAAATCATCCCAAATTTTCAGTGCCCAGACACAGCCTCTTACCGTGAAACATTCTGATGAACAGGAAGGAGAGCATGCTGAGTTCAGTAGCTCTAATGAACAGACCTAGCGACGTTTGCGCAGACCAGCGCATATGTCAGGCAAGTGGAGCTGCGTTTTCAATTCCATCTTCTTTAGGCTGTGGAGGGGAAACTGCTTCGTAATATATGAGAGCACGTCTCTTCTTGGAGAACCTTTGGTTCAGATTTTTTCTGCAGAAGCTCAGACAGCCAGTTTGAGGCAGCTAGTCTTATTTTCGCCAGAGGTACGGTCACCTGATACGCAAACAGCAGACCGTACTTTACTTCGTATACAAAGTTTCTTCGAATTTGCAGTCTTTTTCTTAGCCAGCGAGATCAAGATGTTCACACACATGTCCTTCTGAGTGCAGTGTGTGGAAAGCTGTGGGCAAACAGGAAGAAATGCTACTGCAAGAAAAACTTTGTAGCTCTATGACATCACAGGCATTCCAGCTGTGACTCCTTTCTGTTAGCTGTCATGAAAATAGGTTTATAATGTGCATGCATTCTGGGATTCAGAGTTTTTAAGCAGCCCCTTTTGTTCTCTTTATGAAGTTCAGTCCTTGTTCTCCATCGATGGCTGGACCCAACACCCGAATACCTGTTACTGACCTATGCCCATTGTCAACATGTCAGTCATTAAATCCTCAAATGTATTCAGGCATCCTTTCTGACATGAGTGTTACCTAAAAAGGCACACTCATCTTCATTCCAGAAGCACAGCAGTTACATTGTGAAAGATGAGATTGTGCTGAGATTGAGATAAATGAGCCTTCATTATAACCATAATAGCACAAAGGAGGACCAATATGAGGAAAGTGAGGAAGAGGATGCTATCTCCCTTCCTCTTCTTTCGTCCAAAATTTGCCTTATCCAACAGATTCTAAAACCATAAAGGATGAAGTACACAGAAAGGGATTTTTTTTTATCTGGATTTAAATGTACCTATATGTACACACACATGTACGCATACACTCACACACACTCCATAAAAAAGAAATATGTGCATTTATATTGCTCATTCATAAACACTCACACTCAAGCTTCAAAAACAGACTCCAACCACTGAAGCTTCACCTACATGAAATGAGATTTTCAGTCAGAATCTATTGTGGAAAATCTCTTTCCCCCATAAACACACTTATCCTGAGCTGAAAACACATGAGGAACACGTTTTTGCACATAACTTATTCACCCCACAGCCATGCTGCTCGCTAAATAAATACAGTAAAAGCATTAAGTTTTGGGTACATTTGGGCCATTTAATGATTGGAAGAGATTTGCTAAATCAAATATATAAACCTGGCTCATTGTTGGCAGACAGTGCAAAGAGAAAGTAATTTAATATATTTTCCTCAATCTAAAAGCTCTAGAGAAGGTAGAGATTTATGAGTGCTGTAGAGCACAGTTACAGCCATTAAGACACACATGAACACAAAAAATCTGGTTAGCCAAACAATGCAATATTACACAAGTCAATGTAAGTCAATGTAGAGTAGACCTCTATTCTTTTCAGACAGAGTAATCTTCCAGCTTATATCCACTACATCAGTGCACATATTCACAGTCAATATTCTGTGGTATATCAATATGGAGCTGAGGACAGAATCCTAACAACCTAAAAAGCAGCACAAGGCAGTGAGTGTGTGCTAGTTCAGAAAGGGCTGCTGAGTCACAGAGTACATCATGGATTGGTCAGAGTAAAACCTAATTCTCTGCATATCAAAGTGCAACTGTTAAGTGGAAGACCTGATATGATGTCATGAAAAAAAAATCAAAAGCCTGAAATAGGACTGTGCCATCTCAAGCCACAAAACCATAATAAAATTGTATCGGGTAAAAGTGTGTCACGTCACCATCACCAAGCATGTTGATATCACACCAGAATCACAAAACATAGAACACACACTATTTGTGTATACACCTCAATATAGTTGGTGACAGGAATGCATCTTTCACTCTGTTTGTTTAAACTCTGTAGAAAAACCACGACATTAGCGTTCCTTAGTATTTAAAATAGGGATGTTAGATTATACATTAACCCAAGCTGCGGAGCACTCAGGGAAAAGCAGGGTTTGCTAAATATTTCAAGCCCCGTAGTGGGCAGCATACACATCGCCATCTCCCTCTCAAATCTCGTGACATATTCTGGTCTGGGCAATCTCACAGAATTGAGCCAGTGATTGTTAGAGCAAGAGTTAGCTTTCCTATGCATGTAGTCATTGGAAAGTGGTTTTAATACAGAGGGTCAGACTAGCAACAAAGGATAATATCCCACAAAAAAGAAAACAGTTACTTCTAAAGGTGGAAACGAAACCAACCTGTTTTGCAGTTTGAAAAAAAGATTACTACAAGGCAATGAAGATAACAGGAGACAGAGACCAAAACCTATATACATCCTAAATACTTTGACCCTAAAATGTTTATTTTCTTTTGAACATGGCTGTAGTTTATCACTATAGTGATGATGCAGGGAACTTAAAGATGTCTTTTATTGAAATATAACACCCCTAATTTGTTGAATTAATAAACAATACCAGCTCCACTAGTGCCATTTCATCTTTTGTCGCTTTTCTTGACTCATCTTTTTTTGTTTTTTTTTATATTGTTATAAAAACTGTCACTACTGATTTTCATTAAATATCCTGATGCAAACATTTCTTTCACACCTAAACAAGACGGATAAAGAAATAGAAAAATCTTACAGGCTTCAAACATTTTGACATACAGCGTTTGTCATACGCAGGGAATTATCTTAGAAAACTTAGCGACCACACAAACGCAGTACAAGCCCACAGGCACACTGCTATTCACATATTTTGATTATACCTTCAGATTGTTTTTAACAGAAGAAGATTGTGGTTTAGCAAAACATGTAGTGGTACAATAAATCCATCCATGTATCATCTATACTCTAACGGTGCCTATCTTAAGTGGTCAATGGGCAGGAGACAGGGTACACCCCGGACAGATTACCAGTACACCACAGTGCAACCCTACAGTAAATATAGTGATGTGTAAAAACAATGCATTTAAAAAAAACCTGTATGTTGACACCAACACAGACAGCTTTCAAACTGAGTCTAAACCAGTTCAAACATAAAAATTTCCACTCAAAGCAGCTGCTTTATTAAAGCTGCCCCAGTTTTGGCAAAATGGTTCTAAACTGACAGGGCATGGACACAGGGCAACTGAGAGTGCTTTAGTGTGTGGTACCAGGACTCTCACTTTACTGGGTCAGGTGAGTTACAAACTGAAGCTTTTTTAAAATTACCTTCTCTGTGTATCACTGAAATCTAATCAGATTGTAATCCAGGAATTTTTAAATCTACTCCATTACCTTGTCCTTTCAATCATGTTCTGTAGCCATTTAGGAGGGGCTATTGCTAGAGGAGTGACTGCACTGTCATTCAGGGGAAGACAGCTGTCATCAAGGATTACGGTTCTCATGAAAGACTATCACTGGTTGCAGTAGCCTTGTTTAGGGGTACCTGACTAAATACCAGTGGCACAACTGCCAGGACAATGCATTGTAACAAGAGGTTCAGTATCATTTCCTTTATCTGTCAACGTGGCTGATTGCTGCGATAAAATTGCACAATGCAACAAATCAATAAAGAGCAAAGGTACACAGACAATCCAAACAATCTCTGAGAGAACACTTCTCCAATCTGCAACCTTGAGGCAGCATCCAGCTCACAATGATTGATACTCAAAACAGATATTTTCTCACCAGTCAGGTCCAGGCGGTGAAAAAAACACAAGAAAAACATGTTTGTCATCTTCACTGAGCTGTAGCTGACAGAAAGTACATCTGCCCAGTCTCCTGCTCCATCCATCTGCAGCCTTATCCATGTATATTTCTTTTTGCTCTCTATATCTATCTTATGTGAGAATGCATTTATCAAAACCTTGTTGCATCTCTATTTTGCTTATCTACTTTCTTGAAACTCTTTCAGTATGCTGTTGCACTCATTGAACTTGCATGCTTGAACAGAATAGTATGGTGGAAAAAACACTTCACAGCATTTCTGAACAAATCTCTATTTCGACTCCATACAAAGCTGTTATTTTACTGTAACATGCACTGCCTCTGAATGTACTGTCAGTTTAAACCCACAGAAGCCTCTCTTACTCATGCCTTTAAGTGCTGACACACACCTGATGGATCCCGCACGTTACCGATTCTCCTCTTCTACTCTGCCACCACAACACGAAGGTCACTCTTGGCCCAGTGTCTTCCTCTCCTCCTACAATCTATCCCTCTTTTTCTCAACCTGTTTTAGTCAAAATGAGAGGGAGTCCTCCAAGAGGCAGGAAATCCTCAGTCACAGAAAGAGATACTTAGAGATTGTACAGCCTAGCAGCTGCTGATGAAACACAGCGGAGCAGCCAACTGTCTGAGTGGTGGAAGCAGCGGTGGGAGGCTATCAGGGCAAGGCAAGTCTGCACCACAGCAAGCACAACAGACACATGCACAGCTTAGTGAGTCTCTCGCTCAGAGCTCCACGCTGCAGAGCTCCGAGTCAGCAGCCGTGCTCCCCTCCCTGCTTAGTCTGTTTTGCTTTCATTTTGCTTTCACCCCCTCCTCTCCTTTTTTATAATGACCACTTTCCCAGTATTAAAGTACATATTTCTGTCTCCATCCTTTCCTCTGTCAACATTTCAAAACACCTGAGTGACTCATTTTCAGTCAGGTAATTACTGTGATTGTCATTTGGGATTACATCCTACCAAAAATCCAATGTACTAACTGTCAAACTACAGTTCTTTCCACATTTTACGTATAAAATGGATTAAATTATTTTTTTTTCCCATAAAGCCCTAAACACAGAACCACATAGTTATGTGAAAAAAGCTTTTGGAGATTTATGCAAAAATTAAAATATAAAATAAAAACAGCCTTTTTGCTTTCTAGATGCACCTTTAGCAGCAAATACAGCCTCAAGACTTCTTTAACATGATGCCATAAGTTTGGCATACCTATCTTTGGGATGGTTTCACCTAATTGATAGATTTGTCCTGAAGCCATTCCATTGATTTCTCGTCCCAGTTTGAGGTCAAGAGCAATCCGGAGAATGTTTACATCCAGGATATCTCTTTACATTAGCGAATTTATCTTTCCCTCTATCTTTTTTCCCTAGATTTCTTTTGCTCTAGTGGCCTTTCCTGTACAGTAATCAGACAGAAAAGGGGGTGGAGAGAGAAGGGGAAGTGATGCAGCAAATGACCTGAGACCAGGAATTGAGCCCAGGACAACCTCGTTGAGGAGTATAGTCTCTGCATATGGTGTGTGCGGTCGACCAACTGAGCCACCGGCACCCCTCCTCTATCTTGGCTAGTGTCCCAGTTCCAGCCACTGAAAATTACCCCACAGCAAGATGCTGCCACCTCCATGCTCACCATGGGGATGGTAACTGCCAGACATGAGTTTCTCAAAACATAACGTCTGGAATCTGCCTCTGGGTCTTCTTCCAGTGTGACTTGCCTGGAAATCCTTCAATAGGAAGTGCAAGAGTCGTACTGATCAGAGGTCCACCTAAAGGGACTCATTTTGATTTGGAGAAGTAACAGATCATCAAACTTCTTGCTGTTAGATGATAGTGCCAGCCACAACACCTATTTTTATGCAGTGTATTTTATATTATTTTGGTTGTGTTAAAATGCAGATAACTTACACTGTTTTACAAATGCAGTTGTGACTTTCACAGCTCAATGAAGCAGCAAAGCTTTTAAATTAACACCTCAGTAAACATATTGGCAAAGCTTGTTTATTCTCCACTTGTTTTGGCTCTGTGAGTGCAAGCCTAGTGACCTTGATCCTCCAGCCTGAGCAGATAAAGATTGCATTGCAGCACAAAACAGCTAAACCTAAATGTTGTAAGCAGAAGAGCATTGGACCTTTTCTAAAGCCGTACAAAACTACATCTGTGGGTATAAGCAGACAGAGAAAAAAACTATGAAACTCAGAGAGTACATCTCAAAGCTCCTCTAGCTTGTAGAACAAACAGCTCAAAGGATATGACAGAAAGCCTGTGCTCAGTCTTATCTGAAATTTCTTAGAGCCCCGTCTTTCCTCCCTCCTCTCTCTCTATCGCTGTGTCCAAATGTGCTTCCAACCATCTCTCTAGTATGAACAAGAACAAGAAACAAGAAAAAATGTCATCTCCATCTCTAGTCATGGTTGTTGCTATGGCCACAGCAATAAACCTGACTGATTCTGAACAAAATGAGAGTCTCTATAGGTTGTCTTTATCCCTTCCATGTTGACTGCATCAAATATGATGAAACACACATGTTGACATCTAGCACATATCTTTCCCGCAGTAGTTACATGAATATTTGACCATCACTTAATTTGGGAAATTTGTTTTCATCTTCTTGCTGCAAATTATAATGAACCACTTAAGCAGTCTATTGACAGCTGTTGAGTGTTGCTAAAGTGGCAAACTGATCAGTAAGCATTCTAAGTGTGGATGGATTACATTTAATGATTGGCTGAAGAGTATTTAGATGTGGACTCCCGTTTCACCTCCTTACTAATGTCACATGCTCATTAAACCATCAGTGTTCAACATATAAACTTCTGTTCACTCAGGCATTTCACTGAATAGATTTAATTAGATAAGCTTTTAAATCTCTGAATGATGACAAGTGCACACTGCCTTCACAACTTCAAAACAAATCACTTGCTGGTACATTTCTCATTAGTGCAGATCAGAGAGAAAAAAACATATTAGCATTAACCTGTGCTTGCACAGTGTGTGCTTCATACATCTGTACTTATGCAGATATATTCATTTGCTGGTCATTATAGTTCCATGCAGTGCTAAGCAGAGAAGGCCTGGTCCTTGTGCATATTCCATTTGGCTTATCAAACGTGTCCCACTCCGAGGAGGATCAGATCAAGCTGTAAAAGCTCATTAATTACCAATGGTTGCTGTGCAACAGGGAAAAAAGGGGGAAAGGAAACCAGTGGGTGTGAGGGAAGTGGGTAATGTGAAATATTGCATTGCTAATGCTTCAATAAAATTCTAAAGAAAACAGTCTCAGCCTCTCTGGATTAATGAAAAAAGCTAATTTTAAGCGGTGACAGACCGGTCTGAAACAAATGAACCTAATCATTTTCAGACACCATGCCTAAGTGTCAGCAGGTCAAATGGCTAACAACAACACTATTTGGTGCAGATGTTGTTACTGAGAGTAGAAGATTCAAGGTTTCACTGATATTTTCACTTGACATTCTCTACGACATGTTGAAGGTTGTCCGCGGTTCATTCAAACAGCCAGAGAGTGAGACTTAACAGATAACAGGAAGGCTTAACAGATTACAGAAAAGTTGCTCTGCATGAACCTTTTAAGCTTTCAATATTTTTCTAATTTAGAAGATGCTGGATTTGGAAATAATGGCAGCTTTGAAAATCTTAAAGTTAACGTAAAGAGCTACAGCATTTTAGTCATGCTAACTGCACTGGATGTAATTGCTAGTTTAAGATGCTAAAGACAGCACGCTATTATGTCAACTATTTTGTCTTTGTTTTAAAATGTTTGTAAAACTTTGCTTTAAAATTGTGACTCTCACACATATTTATGTTTCTTTGTCTTTGCTTCTAAAATTAGCACTGATACCCAGAAAGCAAGAGAACAATATTTTCAATGCTGTTTTTTATGTTCCTATATTTCATTCATATCTTAAAGAGAAATCTGGTCTAAAATCTGTATTGGCATATCAAAGCTTTTTTAAAAATTTAAAGTGGAAATCAACCACAACATTCTGATTGTTGCATTTTAATTCAGAATAAGTTATCCTGATCCTAATGATGCAAAACAAGACAAATATAATTATATTTCCACCATTTTACAATGTTTTCAGACTAACAGTATTTACTTTCTCAAAACCGAGCATATTGCAGAAAGTTGTAGTTTGATCACCTTTAACTGCCAGCCTCAAACTCAACCTTTACAGTCTTTCTGGAGTTGAACAAGAGACTATGGAGAATTATTTCAATGATTCTCTTGAAGCCGGTATATTTCGACCATCCTGCTCTTCTGTCGGTGCAGGTTTTTCTTTGTTAAAAAAAAGATAATTACCTTAATAAGTCCCTGCATTTATTACCCAGGCTTAAATCAAATCAGCATTAAAAATAAATATCCACTACCCCTTCTAGCCTCCGCCCTGAAAACCGTGTGAGGCGCCAATATCTTCACAAAGCTCGACCTCAGAAACGCCTACCACTTGGTTCATATCAGGGAGGTTGACAAGTGGAAAACTGCGTTTAAGACCCTGTTGGGGCATTTTGAGTATTTGGTCATGCCTTTCGGTCTGACCAATGCACCTGCAGTCTTTCAGGCCCTAGACAATGATGTGTTTAGAGATTTCATCAATGTTTTCATGTTTGTGTACCTGGATGACATTCTCATCTTTTCTAAGGATGTGGAGTCACATACCGTCCAGGTCTGAAAAGTCCTGCAAAGACTGCTGGAGAATAGCCTGTTCATTGAGGCAGAAAAATGCTAGTTTCACGTGTCTACAATAACTTTTCTTGGTTTCATCCTAGAAGGTGAACAGGTGAAAGCAAATCCCAGCAAGATGCAGGCAGTGGTGGACTGGCCTGAACCCGATACACTGAGGGAACCTCAAAGATACCTAGGGTTTGCTAACTTCTATCGAAGATTTATCCGAAACTTTAGTCTTCTAGCCTCGCCTTTAACAGCGCTCACATCCACCAAGATCCCTTTTCTATCGGAAGCTGAAGAGGTTTTTCAGGACCTCAAAGAAAGTTTTCTTCAGCCCCCATTTTGATACACCCCAATCCAAAACTCCAGTTTGTTTTAGAGGTAGATGCCTCCAATACGGGAGTGGATGCGGTTCTCTCACAAAAATCCACCACTGATGACAAACTCCATCCTTTTGCGTTCTTTTCTAGGCGCTCTGCCCCTCCTGAGGGAAACTACGATGTGGGGAACCATGAACTAATATCCAAAAAATTGGTGCTAGAAGAGTGGTGTCACTGGCTGGAGGGCACATCTCACCCCATAATCATCTGGACAAGCCATAAGAATCTGGTCTACCTCCAATCTGCCAAACACCTTAACTCCCGTCAAGCCTGTTGGTCACTATTCTTCTCCAGATTCAACTTTACCATATCTTACAGACCCGGCTCAAAGAACCCAAAACCAGATTTCCCGTCTATTGTCCCCTGAAGATGATGATCCTGAGCCTGAAACTATCATTCCGCAGACCTGCATCATCGGTTCCCTTACTTGGAGAATCAAGGAACGCATTTGTAGAGCTCAAAATGACGAACCTGATCCTGGAGGAGGTCCCCCCAAACATCTCTATGTCCCGTCAGCCACCCAGTCCCAAGTCATCCATTGGGCTCATGCCTCCCGTTTCTCTGGCCATCCTGGTTCCAGTCGAACCATTGCCTTCAATACTTCTGGTGGCCAACTCTTAACCGGGATGTGATCGAATACGTCAATGCATGTTCCATCTGCGCCTGCAACAAGAACACACATCAAGCCCCGGCTGGTCTCCTCCAACCACTCTCTATCCCCAACCAACCCTGGTCCCATATTGCCCTGGATTTTGTCACTGGTCTACCTCCTTCTCACCACAAAACTGTCATCCTCTCAGTCATTGATCATTTCTCCAAGGCCTCCCACCTCATCACCCTTACCAAACTTCTCTCTGCCACCGTCACTGCTAAGATCCTCCTCAATTCTGCTTCAAATTTCACAAACTCGCCATAGAAGTTATCTCCGACCGAGGCTCAACATTCACAGCACAGGTATGGAGAGATTTTTGTTCTATCCTCGGAGCTCAACCTAAACTTTCTTCTGGCTTTCACCCACAGACCAACGGACAACGTGAACGGTTGAATCAAGAGATGGAGAACACTCTGAGATGCCTCTGCACCCATAACCCAGAAAACCTGGAGTGAGAATGTCATTTGGGCCAAATACGACCATAACTCACACGTTTCTGCTGCCACTGGTCTGTCACCGTTCGAGACATTTCTCAGCTATCAACCGTCTCTCATACCATCTTCCTGCCCAGAACCCATTCTTCCATCCTTCAGAACCCACTTCAGTCAATCCTGGAAACTCACCAACGGCACTTCAACAGTTCTCAATCACCACTAAATGGCACACAGACCAAAGGAGGAGACCTGCCCCCAGTTACACTCCTGGACAAGATGTATGGCTTTCTTCAAAGAACTTTCCCCTGAAAGCCTACTCCAAACTTGTGCCTAGGTTCCTGGGTCTTTTTAAGATCAACCAAATCATCAGTCCGTCATCTGTGCGCCTCAAATTTCCCTCTCACCTCCGTGTTCATCCTACATTCCATGTTAAACCAGTCCTTCCCAGTCACTTCAGGATTTTCCGATCCCTGAAGCCTGATGATTATGAAATCCTGTTATTGACAAGAAACATCATTACTATAAACTTGTTTAAACCTTATCTGTTTCCTTGGTGTGCTGCTCTAGAGTCTCCAGGTACAAACACCAAAATGACAGTAATATGTCTGTGCAGTGTAACCCCCTCTTTCCAAGGCACATTTCTCCCAAGGTCATGGCCTGATGCTATCTGTGGGAGCCAAATTAAATCCACAGAGACCCCACTCATCCATTCAAGAGCTCAGAGGTTTTGTCACTAACCTATCATTATTAGGCCACTTAGCACACCTCCATGACCTCACTGATAAGAGCTCCCTCAAAACAGTGACTTGTCAATATTAGGTACAGTAGTTGAAAACCTCAGACTCTTTGATCAAGGCTTATCAAAAGCCAAACTAAAACATGACTGCTGTCTGCACCTGTTAAAGTGACCACAGTGGTATTGAGAGTGATATAGATTCATTTCACAGTCCAAGCTAATCAGATTACCGTTTTAAAAGGCTGCAGAAAAGCATCAGAAAGGTAACATCTACATCACTGCATCATGTCTTTAGGACTATATTAATTAAAAGCAAATGTAGTGTTTAAAGCTGCCCAACAGTTAACTGAAATACAAACAGCAAAGCTTCAGAAAAGGTCACATAAAGACAGTACATACAAACAAAGAAACTTCCCATCTCCAAAACCCTAAATAGAATGTTTTAGCAAAATCTCTATGATCAGTTAGAAACATTTAATTAAAGTGTTCATTTTGTACTTTATATTTTCATTTATCACTGTGTACATCTATTGAAAGAAACAATAAAAATCTACATTTTTTCAAACCCACCTGCTGGCTCTCATAGTTTTAGCTTATATTAACTTTTAAAATATAATTTCCTCCATAACCTTCAAAATACCCTGTTGAAATAGTAATTTTATGAGTTCATACATAAAATACAGATTTTTAACAAAGTTTATCAAAAGTTGAATTTCGTTTTCAGTCAGAGCAGTCTAGATCACATTATGTAATCTTTGTGTTAATACTGTGAAACAACAGTATTTTTACTCAAGGTTATCACGCTGAGAGAATCTCATATCAGCCCATGCCTAATGCACTGCATTTCTCGTGCAGAATGAAGTCAGATTTTGCAGATAAAGGAAAGATTTACATCACCACTTTCATAGAAAAGAGAGAAACAAGTATTCAAGGAAAATGTGCTCTTATTTGAGAAACACAAGCATTTAGAACAGCGCCCATTTGTTTACTTCAATTCTACCAGGGCGTCATAACACATTTCTCTATGATGTATTGATATTTTAAAATGCTTTGTGCAGCAGATTTAAGTACCTCTTGGCAATAACTCCCCAAAAGAGCATCTCTGTTTTCCTCTATTTAATCTCCTTCTTTCTCCCCCTCTTCTCAGTGGCTTCTGCAATGTCTGGATGTCATTAATCTGACGGTAGTAGAGTGGTACCCATTACAGTCACACACCCTAAATCAATGACTGTTACATGGGGAGGGTGTATGTGTGCACTTGAATATTCCAGTGATGAATTTGTTATGTTTTTTTGCTGCTCTTTACGCCATCTTTTGATTCTTCGACTTCTGCTGCTGATGATCTGACGCACCAGGAGGGCCTAATGAGTGGATGTGTCTGCGTGAACAATGAGAGCGGACCCGCATACACATTTGTGCATGCACAAAATACACAAATTAAGCACTCTGTTTGTTTTAAAGACTGAACAGAGCGATAAATCACAACTGTTAGCCGGAAATAAATATTTGCATGTGCTAATTGGACTCATTAATGAAAGAGATATGAGTGAGGATGGGGAGAGGAAAGAGGTGAGTGACTACTTAAACATACACCACTGATCAGCTATATAATTGGAGCTTTGTGATGCACATGCACACTCTCCGTACTGTTTGTGTATTTGTGTTGGTCTGTGGGAGAAGGATGATTAATACCTCTCTTGGACACACAGACGGATACCCCCCCACCCACACACACACACACACACACACTCAGGCAAAGACTCTTCACTGAACTCCCAACTCCAAAGAGGCTTTCAAGTAAATTGAGTTTGGGTTTAGGGTCCTGTTTGTATTAATGAGCCCACTGCCGCTCAAGTTAGGCCCAGTGCTCTGTGTTATTACCTGCTTGATAATGAATGCCAGCTTGACTAGTGGCAGTGAATGGAGGCGGCCTCAAATAGCAGATAGCGCAGCAACTTCCCACCAGCTTAAAATAATAGATAAGCTGCAATCTGTCACGGTGAGAAAATGATACCAAATGGCAAAGGCAAATAGAAACCGTGGACCATGAAAGACTTGCACGATAACAGTATACTATACCTGGATGGAGCAGCTTTTGCAAATAATGGAACACTTTTATTTAAACCTTTCTAGAACACCAGATTGTTGGCATTTATCATAGGGACAACACGAGTCCCTGGAGGTTTAAAGTATCTACCTCATGCATGAACGAATTGTAATAACCTCACATAAGAATTATTCTTGCATATATTTTCAAATGCCTATAGGCATTAAAACATTTTAACCACCTTTTTCAAGTGTTTTTACATGTTAGGTGAACAGGGATGGGTACGGATTCGGTATTTTTATAGGTATCAACCGAATTCCGTCGGTATACCGAGTACTTATTCACGTAAAATGAAACGGTACCATGTTTCGGTATCAAAACACATCACTGTGACACAGAGCGAGTGGAAGGATGTCCATGCCGGACATGAACACACCAGTGCATGCGCAGGAGCGTAAAGACATCAGTAGCCGCTGCTACGGTCAACAAAGCATGGCTGATAGAGAGCGCTCGAATGGCTCCACTTTTCAAAATGCGATGCAGATTACGCTCGCTGCAATATTTGTGACGTGAAGTACAAGGCCAGTGGTGGGAATACTTATAATCTTAGGAAGCACCTGAAGCACAAGAAGCACAAGATTTTTCTCAAGGCTGAAGAGAGCACACTCTTCATCAGCCTCAGATCTACGGCTACAGCTCCTGCATTCGTCACCATTAGCACGCCTGCATCCGTTAGCGACTTGTCGTCTGCAGCCAGAAACATGGGAGAAGAAGCAGATTTAAGTTTAAAGTAAGTAAAGTAAAATTTAGCCAGTGGTGCATGATGTCCACTTTAATGGACAGATGATAATTTGTTACTTTCCTTCAACATAAAATTATTGCTTTAAAAGTTTTACAAACTATTTCAGTTCTAATACCCCTATTAGATCATTGTGTATCATAATTTTATTTCAATGCTGGTGGAAGACTTTATTTCAGAATAATTACGTAGCTCCAACATCGCCTTCCTCACATTGTAGCATACAGGTACATAAAGTCATTTTGAATATCGTAAAAAAAATTCATTATTTTTTGTCAGACATTTCTGAAGTGAAACTCATATATAAGTTCATTATATGGAAAATACATTTTCAAGCCTCTATTTCTTGTAATGTTGATATGGATGGCTTACAGATAATAAAAACCCAAAATCCAGTGTCTCAGAAAATTTGAATAAATAGATTTGATCAACAAAAAAATATTTTAAACAGAAATCTCAAGGCTTTTGAAGTATGTTCATTTCTACGCAATAAGTACTTAGTTGGGCTTCCTTTTGTAGGAATTACTGCATCAATGCGGCATGGCATGGAGGCGATCAGCGTGTGGTTCTGCTAAGGTATAATGGAAGCCCAGGTTGCTTTGATAGCGGCCTTAAGGTCATCTGCATTGTTAGGTCTGGTGTCTCTCATCTTTCTCTTGACTGTGAACTTTAGAAAACACAGTGGACCAACACCAGTAGACAACATGGCACCCCAAATTATCACTGACTTAAGCAATGAGTATTCTGTGCCTCTTCACTTATGCTCCAGATTCTGGTACCTTGATTTCCAAAGGAAATGCAAACTTTACTTTCATCTAAAATCAGGACTTTGGACCACTGAGAAGCAGTTCAGTTCTTTCAGCCAGGGTAAAAATGTATTCCAAAATTATTATTTATTATGTTATAACATATTATCTTTATTGCTACAGTCAATTATTATAATATTATTATTGTTAGTAGTAGTAGTCGTCGTAGTGGTAGTAATAATAATATTATTATTATTTTATATAGTATTATCTCAATGTATTCATAATTATTTGACCACTTGGGGACACTCATGGAGCCTTGAAATCAAATTCCCAGATCAGTTGTTTTTTTACTGTGAAGAAACAAAATAAACAAGAGGGTGGCCTAACAGAAAAGTTATATACTCGTTCATAAAGCGGTGCACTGAATTTACCTTACTTATCTCCCGCATGCATTAACTTTTCACAACGGGAGTCTAACAAATGCAACACAATTACTTCAATTCATATTGACCAGGTCCTTAGTATTTCTGTCGAAATGCTGGCCATTTACGTTTAAAGAGATTTGTATGTAAACTTGCACTAGTAGTCTGATAAGTGGCACTGCATGGTGTAACATTACAGAGTCCAATGAAATGACTTATATACAAGTATATCATCAATACCCACACACACACTAAAAAACTACTTCTAAAGAACTATTCATTGTTGTGACCACTATGTATTAAAGGGTTCATTTATGAATCTCATAGAATGGGTGAATGCTGGGTGCTTCAAGTCTGCAATGAAGCAGTGGGCAGTAAGCAGACGAGCAGTAGATGTATAGAGCCGAGTGTTTGAGAAGACTACTTTATTATCTAAATTGATATGAAGATGGCACTTAAAGAAATCCGCAGATCATCAGCTCATTTAGGCGGCACAAATGATTTTGCGTTACTGCAGAAGACCAACACTGCTGGCTCTGTTTAAGGAACTTAATTAAACCACAAGGCACAATAACTGTAGCTTTATTTCTCCCTGTGCTCACCACTTCTCAAGTGGATTACTGTACTAAAACACTGTTAGCAATTGCTCTCTCCACCCACAAGCTTATGTTGGAAAGGCTCCTATTCTCCGTGTACAGTTCATCTTAAAAACACAGTGTGATGTTACATTAAAAAGTAAATATGTAAAAACACATTACCAACATTGGCAAAGATGTGTCTGGCCTCCAACATAGCTGTCAGTGCCTTGAAGAGGAGATACAGAAAAGATATAGATATAGATTTAAAATTGGCTGGGTTTGTGTGCACAAAGAAAGGAAAAAAATTGATTTTGGTTTGATACCCTCACAGCATACAGACATTAAGTACAAAAATATAAACTTTAGAGGGAAAAAAATGATAAAAAGAACAGCATGCACATGCATGTGTATGTACAGTTATTTTTTTATTATACAGTGGCTTGCTAAAGTATTCATACCCCTTGAATTTTTCCACATATTGTCACATTACACCACAAACATGAACATATTTTATTGAAATTGTATGTGAAAGACCAACACAAAGTGGTATACAATTGTGAAGTGGAATGAAAATTATACATGATTTAAAACATTTTTTACAAATAAAAAACTGAAAAGTGTGTTGTGTTCATCCCCCTTTACTCTGAGTGCAACCAATTGCCTTCAGAAGTTTCCTGATGATTGCTAATGACTAGAGTCCACCTATGTGTAATCTAATCTCAGTACAAATACAGCTGCTCTGTGACGGCCTCAGAGGTTGATTAAGAGAATATTGGGGAGCAAACAGCATCATGAAGTCCAAGGAACACACCAGACAGGTCAGTTGTGGAGAATTTTAAAGCAGGCCTAGCCTATAAAAAGATTTCCCAAGCTTTGAACATCTCACGGAGCACTGTTCAATCCATCATCCGGAAAAAGGAAAGAGTATGGCACAACCTAAACTTACAGGCCGAACAAGGAGAGCACTGCTCAGAGATGCAGCCAAGAGGTCCATGGTGACTCTTGACGAACTGCAGAGATCCACAGCTCAGGTTGGGGAATCTGTCCACAGGACAACTATTTGTCGTGCATTCCACAAATATGGTCTTTATGGAAGAGTGGCATGAAGAAAGCCATTGTTAAAAGAAAACCATTAGAAGTCCCGTTTGCAGTTTGCCAGAAGCCATGTTGGGAACACAGCAAACGTGGAAGAAGGTGCTTTGGTCGGACGAGACCAAATTTGAACTTTTTGGCCAAAATGCAAAACGCTATGGTGGTGGAGAACTAACACTACATTATTAACATTATTCTGAACACACCAACCCCACTGTCAAATATGGTGGTGGCAGCACCATGCTCTGGGGGTGCTTCTCTTTAGCAGGATCAGGGAAGGTGGTCAGAGTTGATGGGAAGATGAATGGAGCCAAATGCAGGGCGATCTTGGAAGAAAACCTGTTGGAGTCTGCAGAAGACTTGAGACTGGGGCGGAGGTTCACCTTGTAGCAGAACAATGACCCTAAACATAAAGCCAGGGCTACAATGGAATGGTTTAAAACTAAAAACATATTTATGTGTTAGAATGGTCCAAAGTCCACACTAAACCCAATCGAGAATCTGTGGCAGGATCTGAAAACTTCTGTTTTCATCTAATCTGACTGAGCTTGAGCTGTTTTGCAAAGAAGAATGGGCAAAATGTTCAGTCACTGAATGTGAGAAGCTGGTAGAGACATATCCTAAAAGACTTGAAGCTGTAATTGCAGCAACAGGTGGTTCCACAAAGTATTGACCCAGGGGGGCCTGAATACTTTTGCGTAATGCTGTTTTCAGTTTTGTTTTTGTTAAATACAAAATCATGTATAATTTTCTGTCCACTTCACAATTGTAAACATCTTTGGGTTGGTCTTTCCCATAAAATTCCAATAAAACATATTTATGTTTGTGGTTGTAATGTGACAATATGTGGAAAAGTTTAAGGGGTATGAATACTTTTACAAGCCACTGTATAGAGAAAATGACTTAAAGAAAGGCAGTTTTTGGTACATTTGCTTCTGCAAATATGCTTGTTTTGTTTGACAGTAGAGTAGGCTACTCTGGCTGTAAGGTGTTAAATGTGTTCAGAGAGACAGCCTGGGGGAAGAAACTGTCTTAATGGTGGCTGTTGTTTGCATATAACTCTGTAATGCTGACCTAAAGGTCAAAGTCTAAACAGTTTGTGTTCAGGATGTGTGGGGTCTGTAGAGATGTTAACTGCTTTTTTTTCCTGATCCTAGACCTGTATAAGACCTAGATGGAAGGAAGGTCAGCCCTGATGATCCTCTCTGCAGACATAATTGTTTGTTACAGTTTGGACCTGTCCTGTTTTGTGAATAAGCCAAACTATGCAGTGATGGATGTGCATAGGACAGATTGAATAAAGAACTTCACACAGCTCCAGAGACTTGTGGAAGATCTGAGGGAAGATAGGGGCCTGTTGGTCAGCACAGGTTCTCAGGCAGAAGGGGGAAATACCATCAGGCCCTGGACCTTTCCTGATTTTCTGATGCTATTCTATTTGAATCTTCTTCAGTGATCTTAAGTTAGAAAAAAAAAAAAAAAACACTTAAATCTGTGCTTTTAAAGCTCGCCTGTAACTCTTGCTTTGACTCATCAGTCCACTTCCAAACGGTCCTAACCACAGACTTAATGGTTTTCAATTTTTGCCTTGAAGTTGTTATGAGATGATGCAGAGATTGGTTAGGGCATCCTAAAGCTGTACTGGGAAATGCACGGTATGTTTCTTTTAAGACTGCATAACGGTGGCTGTGTGTGTCTGTGTCTCTTCTGGAACACTGTTTGTACAGTAGTTTGGTAGTTCATTTGAGAGACTGGTGCTGATGAGAGAGTCTGAGTGTTTTTTTCCCCCATGTCTGTTATCAGGTCAGCGAGCTGTTTATCAGCCTCTGATATGCAGGCTTGTGATGGGATATAAACTCTGGCCAGAAAAAACGAGAACTCCCTCGATGAATAAAAGGGTTTACAGTTTATAAAAAATGACTCCAGATGAGGACTAGATGTCTTCTGTAACACTGTGACATAAGAACACCAACCTTCGTTTATATAAAAGCAGATTCCACCTCCTCTCTAATTACCAGAGAGCCCCGGTCTGTTCGAAACAGCTGGAAGTTCAGGATCAGAAGTGAGCTGTCCGGCATGTGTTCACCGACCCAGCTTTCAGTGAAGCAGAGGGAGGCAGATCAGCAAAAGTCTGAGTTTCTTGAGCTAAGAAGGAGCAGCACTTCCGTTTTATTCACCAGGGAGTGGACATTCACCAGGTGGATAGACGGGAGTGGAGAGCACAGGTACGCTCCGTGAGCGGGAACTGCACGTTTTCCCCATCTGTGTCTCTGGTAAATTGTACATAGAGCTGCTGCACTACCAACCAGAATCTCAGAAAACCCTCGATAAATGAATTTATTAAAAGTATTTACAGAATGCCAAAATAAATGAGAGAGATTTTTGTTCAAGAATTTGTTTCTGGAACTTCTTCAAATTTAGAAGTTTTAAACCCATTTGTTTGGTTTAATTTTGTAGAATTTCCTTTTATTTTGTACAAGTTGGGTCAAATGTGAAAAATATCTTCACATAATGTTCTTTCCTCTTGATGCCATCTATTTTGTTAAGTGCACCACTCCCTCCTGCAGCAAAACTCTCACATAAGTTAATGCTGCCATCCAAGTACTTCACAATTAGGATGGTTTTCTCAGACTTGCAAACTTCCCCCTTTTTTCTCCAACTGTAATATCAGAAATTATTGCCAAACACTTCAATTTTATTTTGTTTTAGCAGACTACAGAACACTTCTCTGCAAATTTAAGGTATTTTTCCCTGAGTGCATTTTCAAATTGTAACAGTTTTTTTTTTTGGCTTTTTCCCTGAGTGGCTATTTAACCCATCTCGGTACAGGACTCCTTTCAGTGTGAACTGACCCCTCTCCAGCAAGCACATTTACAAGTCTTTTGCTTCTGTTCTGGGTTTGATTCTCACATTTCACATCAAAAGACATTCATCTGTTGGACACAGCACCCATTTCCCTCTACAACGGTTTTATGGCTGGATATTCTTATGCAATGTTTATTTGCATATAACTGAACAGATCAATGTGGCACATTAAGTAATGTGTTAATTGTAACCAAGGATGAACCAGACTTGTGGACGTGCACAGTATTCTAATTATCTTGTCCAATTTGTTTTTTATTTTTCCATGTTTTAACCCAAGGAAGCAGTGTTTTTGAGTTGTTGCCCTAAAATACTTTAACTGTACAAATGACGAAAGAGCTGGGTTGCAATACTAGTTTGCATTTTGGTTTTAACCCAATTAGTAGTTTAGTACAAAAATGATAATCTGTAAAAAGACTTGCTTTTTTTATTTAAATATCTGCAGGTTATCAACAGCATAACAACAAACAACATATTCAAAGGAGTGGGTGGAAACATAAACTTAAATTTAATCCCACTCCTCCGTTGATCACAATTATCACACCTTACAGTTCTAATTTATATAGCACATAGGTTAAATATTAGCACACTGCATTATACATACAATAAATATTTACAAATTTGTCATTCTTGTAAATCTTGCAGTAGTCTTAACATTTAAATAAAGGTATATGTACTCCTATATAAAATATTTAACTGAAATGTATAATAATAACTATGGCAGCAATAGCAATAACCATTCTTTGCATTACAATTAACGTATTTAGGTAATAAAACAATGATAATACTTTTACTACCTATAATAAAAGTACTAATAAAATAACAATTATTACATATTTTATCCCATAATGACCATATTCTGACTGTTTTATGTTTGGACATAAGTTGCACAGTTTTACTCCATTTACTGAAACACATAAACTCTGTCTGGTGGTTATAATAACACAAAGTTTGAAACTGATATTCACCCCTTAGATCACAGAGCCCCTCCCTTCCCCTGAACAGTTTTTGAATGTTTTAAATCTATGACAGCAGTAGTTTTTCATAAACTCATCTGTTACTGAAGACTCAGCTGTTCCTACTAGGTGAAGAAAAAATATCAGGACTAGTGAGGTGCAACAAGAGTAACCAGCAGATAGTTGTTTGAAAGATTGCAGCAGTCCATCAGCACTCAAACACTGAAATCCACAAGCTTTACTCAGCATGAGCAGTCAAAATTCTTCATGTGTAGTGATTGTGAGGAAGGGACGCAGTGGGTATAACACTGAACTGGCCTCTCAGCATGCGTCTCGGGCAGTGGTGTCTCAGTGGTCTGCTGGTGCACAATCAGTGAAGCTTCAGCAAGCTTTAATAATTCACCAGCCTCTCGTAGCTCCCGGACAAACTTAGTTTTCACCAACAGGGGATTTGAGGAGCAGCTACAGCAGAAGCTTTGATTTAACTCAAAGTCCAGTCTCTTTGTCTCTACCTCACACACACATCCACACATAAATGCACATTAGCTTATAAAACAGCTTCTTGATATGCTTCTAGAAAAGCTTCCTTCAACAGTAAACACTGTACATCTGAAACAAAACTATTATAGAATATGGCAACTTGGCTTTATGATGCCAAATACTGTACATTAGACCTAACAGATTGTGACTGTTCTAATTAAAACATCTGTGACTACATTTTAATTATTATTGGTACATTTGTTGACATAACCATTAAATCCTAGAGGAAAGCAGTCTTGTCAGTGTAGTATTATTTTACAAACTGATGTGGTGATGCTATGAAAACTTATTGGAGCTGGTTTTTAATCAATAATATTCTTTGTTACACTGAAATTGGAATGGAAAAAAATATATAAACTATGTATAAAAACAGTTGATTTATTTCCGTCCTAAAGCTTAAAAATGTCAGGAATCCGGGGGGTTGTGTTCCGTGTGTGTTTCTGTCTATTGGAGTCCCTAGGTTCTCCACTGGAGGGCACACTTCCATCTGTGCATGGGAGCGTTGGAGGGCTGAGTGCTGCAGGTGTGCTACTGCACACCTGTTATGAATCAAGCTTGTTTGGAGGAGTATATGAGGAGCTGGCTCCCAGTCCTTCGATGCTTGACTGTTAACCCACAGTGGTAGCCCAAGCCTCCTGAGTCTCCTTGTGTTTCCTTATCAAAATCAGAATCAGAATCAGCTTTATTGCCAAGTTTGTATATACAACAAACAAGGAATCTGACTCCGGTACACTTTGCTCTCTGGTTTTGTTTTTTTTTTTGTTTTTTTTTGCGTTATAAGATATATATATATATATATATATATATATATATATATATATATATATGTATATATATATATATATATATATGAATATATATATATATATATATAGATATATATTTAAGTCCTTAAATACATATATACAATATACACATATATAAGGTGGAATTGCGAATTCAGTATGAGGTTGTTTGGTACTCTATTAAATGTTCATCAGAGAAACAGCCTGGGGGAAGAAACTGTCTCTGTGGCGGCTGGTTTTAGTAAACAGTGCTCTGTAGCGATGGCCTGAAGGTAAAACTCTGAACAGTTTTTGTGCAGGGTGTGTGAGGTCTACAGAGATTTAAGGAGCTCTTTTTTTGACCCTAGACCTGTATAAGTCCTGGATGGAGGGAAGGTCAGCCCTGATTATTCTCTCTGCGGACCTGATTATTCGTTGCAGCCTGCACCTGTCCTGTTTTGTGGATGAGCCAAACTACATTGAGATTGATGATGACAGGACAGACTGAATGATGGCAGTGTAGAAGATGACCAGCAGCTCCTGTGGAAGGTTGAACTTCTTGAGTTGCCTCAGGAAGCACAGTCTCTGCTAGGCCTTCTTCCGAAAAGTGTCTGTGTGAAGACCATCTCAGGTCCTCAGAGATGGTGGTTCCTAGGAACCTGAAGTGGTCCACAGCTGACACGGTGTTGTTGAGGATGGTGAGGGGGGTGTATGGGGATGGTGTTCTCAGAAAGTCCACCACCATTTCCACAGTCTTGAGTGGGTTGAGTTCCAGGTAGTTCTGACAACACCAGTGTACCAGCCGATCCACCTCCTGTCTGTATGCAGACTCATCACCGTCCTGGATCAGACCATGACAGTGGTGTCGTCTGCAAACTTCAGGAGTTTCACGGACGAGACCGATGAGGTGCAGTCATTTGTGTACAGGGAAAAGAGGAGTGGGGATAGAACACACCCCTGGGGGGCACCGGTACTTATTGATCTGCTGCGGGAGAAGATGCTCCCCAGTCTCACCTGCTGCTGTCGGTCTGTCAGGAAGCTGTTGATCCACTGGCAGGTGGAGGCTGGGACGTTGAGCTGGGTGAGCTTCTGGTGGAGGATGTCTGGTATGATGGTGTTGAAGGCCGAGCTGAAGTCTACAAACAGGATCCTGGCGTACGTCCCTGGACGGTCGAGGTGTTGCAGAATGAAGTGTAGACCTAAGTTAACAGCATCATCTGCCGACCTGTTTGCTCGGTGAGCAAACTGCAGGGAGTCCAGCAGGGGGCCTGTGATGTCTTTCAGGTGCTTCAACACCAGCCGCTCAAAGGATTTCATGACCACAGACTTCAGGGCTACAGGCCTGTAGTCATTTAATCCTAGGATGGTGGGTTTCTTGGGCACTGGGATGATGGTGGGTCATTTGAAGCAGGAGGGGACCTCACACGTCTCCAGTGACTTGTTGAAGATCGGAGCGAGTTGATTTGCACAGGCTTTCAGGCATGATGGGGGGGGGGGCGTTATCAGCTCCTCCAGCTTTCTTTGTTTTCATGCGCTGAAAGAGCCTATTTACATCTTCCTCAGAGATCTTTAGTGCAAGCAGAGGATCTGAAGGTAGGGGGTTGGTTGTTTTACGGGTCGAATTTGTTCCTGAATGGGATGTGGAGGAGATGGTTTGAGGTGTGAACGGCTTCCTGTCATGTCTGCAGTAGAAGCCATTCAGACGGTTAGCCAGGCGAGGATTCTGTTCAGGATGGGTGGGGGGGGCTCCTCTAGGCAGTCAGGTTTCTCAGACCAGTCCATACAGCTGAAGCATCACCAGTAGAAAGGCTGTTCTTCAGCTTCTCACTGTAACTTCTCTTGGCTGCTTTGATCTCCTTTGTTAGTATGTTCCTGGTCTGCCTGTACCGCGCCCAATCTCCACTGCTGTGAGCTTCTTCCTTATCCCTGCGCAGGTTCCTGAGATGTGGAATAAACCATGGCTTGTTGTTCCCAAAGGTGCAGAAGGTCTTGGTCTGCACACACATGTCCTCACAGAAACTGATGTATGATGTCACCATATCAGTTAGTTGGTTTAAGTCAGCGGCTGAAGTTTCAAAAACAGTCCAGTCTGTGCATTCAAAGCAGGCCTGTAGCGTCTGCTTTGATTCCTCAGTCCACTTCTTAACAGTGTGAACCGTGGGTTTGGAAGCTCTTAACCTCTGCCTGTAGGTTGGGATGAGGTGGATAAGACAATGGAAAGAAAGTCCCAGAGCAGCCCTGGTAACAGCAAGATATGAGTCCTTTATAGTTGTGTAACAATGGTTCAGTGTGTTTTTGTCTCTGGTGGGACACTTAATATGCTGTCTGTATTTGGGGAGTTCTTTGGAGAGGTTTGCAATGTTAAAATCTCCCACTATTATGATGAAAGAGTCTGTGTATTTTTTCTCCACGTCTGTAATCAGCTCAGCGATATGTTTTTCAGCGGCAGAAGTGCAGCCATGCGGTGGAAAATATGAGCCTATTATAAAAGAGGAAAACACTCTCGGTGAATAAAACGGTTTACAGTTTATGGAAAATGACTCCAGATCAGGACTACATGTTTTCCCCAGCACTTTTATGTCTCTGCACCAGCTTTCGTTTACATAAAAGCAGATTCCGCCTCCTCGCTTCTTCCCCGATAGCTCTGCTCTGCGATCCGCTCTGAACAGCTGGAAGTCCGGCATCAGCAGTGCGTGGTCCGTGATGTTTTCACTCAGCCATGTCTCGGTAAAGCAGAGAACCGCTGATCCGCGGAGGTCAGTGTTTTTACTGGTGAGAAGAAGCAGCTCGTCCATCTTGTTACTTAGAGAGCGGACATTTGCCAGATGGATTAAAGCCAGTGGTGTGCGAAGTCCTCTTTGGCAGAGTTTTACCGGCGCGCTTTCCCCTCCGACGCTTTCGGAGCAGTATCCCGTAGAGTGCTGCGGCTCCACTTGTCAGGAGTTCGGTTAAGCTCGGATTAATGAATGATGGTGAAAAAATCCCGAGAGAGGACTCTCTGATGTTGAGAAGTTCCTCTCTGCCGAATGAGACCACAGTGTCCCGAGACCACAGTACTGTGGCTTGAAAAACATAAAAACACACAAAATACACAAAGAAAGAGAGAGCGAAGCTCCGAGGCTGCCATCATCAGCGCCATCTTGGTTATCAGGTTATTATGTATCAGCGTAGTCTGACTCTCTCTTCTCATCTGCTTCTTGTTTAGGGTTTTCCCTGTGCATCTCCGGGTTCATACTAGAGAATCCCTGAAGTCTCAAGCCATCTATCTCCTCGCAAGATCTTCTGGATAATCTCATCCACAGCTGGCAACCTCAAGGCTCCTCATTTCTCTCTCCTCTGTCCGACCTGTTCACCCTCCGACGCCCAAGTCAAGATTCTCCACCCTCCATCTCACACACACTCGGACCTAACCCCCAGATCCTGCTGATTCCCCTGGCATCATCTTCTGCAGCCACCAGTAAAAGCCTCCATTTATCTTCATTTTTCTTAATTTCTTTGATAATTTTGCTTCCGCTCACATCTCCTCTCTTCCCCAGTGATGCTCAAGTCCATTTCCATAGTGAAGAACCCGATTAGAATCAAGATCTCACTAACCATTTATGCATTTATTTCAATAAACCTTCTAAACTCTTTCCAGTCTCCTGAGAGTGTTGTGCATGTGGGTCAGGCAATTAAATTAAAACATGAGCAAAAAAGTTTAGAACTGACTGCAGATTTGGTTGGATTTAGTTCGATCAATAAAGTAGTATAAGCAGGCATAGCCAGTGGCAGGACAGATAGATAGATTACAAAACAAAATAACCACTTGAAAACAGTCAATGTTTAAGGTTTAACATTTATTAACAAGACTGTGCCCATATTTGAGAATGAAACATGGTTAAATAACTTTGGAGTTGTTTTGAATGACACTTGACACTAGTGCTCTAAATATTCTAAATATCTACAGTGGTCTGCAACTTTGGTCCTTGAGAGTCAATGTCTCACAGATTTAGCAGTACAGTTGGTTAAATTGGGGTTAGGAATATACAGGCAATGGGTAGGGGTGGTGTTAGGGTTGGGCATACATGGAGTTTTTAATGAATAAATGAAGTAATACAACATCATAGGACTTTGTATGAGACATGTAAAAACACATGCAGCTTCAGAGATTAACAAATATTTTATGTTCAAAATCATATATCTGGTGATGTTGTGCCCCACACACACTATTACATTAATGAATGCAAAATTGTGGTGGTGACAGAATGACGCTGCAGCCTTTCACACTTTATGCATGTGACTATTCAAAAAACTACTGTAAACACTGAGAGACTCGGGGGGCCTTTAATCACGCCTTGAAATTCTAACCTAACTAGTAAAAACAGGGAACTGTTTTATTCAGTTTAACTATTTCCAATAATGATACCATTAAAACAAGATAATGTCATTACTGCACCCACTGAGGCATTGTGCCTATGTGGTCCTTTAGGTGCCTTAAGGGGGATTAATATTGGGACAGTTGAATAAAGTTAGTCACCAAGATATCACCCATTCCACTCAGAACCAGCTTGTAATCAGTTCCCAACACTGAATGAATTGTGCCATGCCAGGTCACCACAATGTTGGTCGAAAACATTTGCACAACACGTAGTAGTTGACTACTGATTGGATTTTCAAATGAGCATGTTCTGTCTGTGCTGGAAGCTTTATGACAATAAAGTGTTCCTGTTATACCACCTGATTTAAATCACTGAATGATCTCCTCAGCCAACGTCTGCAGGAGCCTCGAGTACTGAATTTGCCTACACCAGGTCTATAATTTAGTATGGATGTGAATACTAAGTAATTTGCACAAATACACTGAGGGTTGCGTGTTTACATTACGTCAGATACCATCAATATAGCTATTAGTCCTGGGCAATAAAACTATTTAATACTTTATTCAAAAAAACAAAATGTCCCCCTCCTTGAACCGCCACTTTAACGTGGTGGAGGGGTTTGAGTGCTCGAATGATCCTAGAGGCTTTGTTGTCTGGGGCTTAAATGCCCCAGGTAGGGTCTCCCTTGGCAAACAGGCGCTAGGTGACGGATCAGACAAAGAGCGAATCAAGAATCATTCATGAGTACTAGTAGATCGAGGCACGTGACGTCGCCCGTTACGGCGGAGCCGGGGTCCCACCCTGGAGCCAGGCCTGGGGTTGGGTTGGGGACAGGTCTCTGACTGTCGTTCCAGCCTACGGGCCGAGCGGTAATGCGGAGTACCCGGCCTTCTTGGCGTCCCTGTCGGGGGTGCTGGATAGTGCCCCTCCTGGGGACTCCATTATTCTGCAGGGGGACTTCAACGCCCAAGTGGGAAACGACAGTGACACCTGGAGAGGCGTGATCGGGAGGAATGGCCTCCCTGATCTGAATCCGAGTGGTGCTTTGTTATTGGACTTCTGTGCTAGTCACGGGTTGTCCATAATGAACACCATGTTCAAACATAAGGGTGTCCATCAGTGCACTTGGCACTAGGACACCCTAGGCAGGAGGTCAATGATCGACTTTGTTGTCGTATCATCAGACCTTTGGCCGTATGTTTTGGACACTCGGGTGAAGAGAGGGGCTGAGCTGTCCACTGATCACCACCTGGTGGTGAGTTGGATCCGCTGGAGGAGGAGATAGCCGGACAGACTTGGCAGGCCCAAGCACATAGTGAGGGTCCGCTGGGAACATCTGGCAGAGCACTTGGCCAGGGATGTATTCAACTCTCACCTCCGGGAGAGTTTTGAACAGATTCCGGGGGATGTTGGAGACATAGAGTCCGAGTGAACCATGTTCTCCGCATCTAATGTCGATGCTGCTGCCTGTAGCTGCGGCCGTAAGGTCTGCGGTGCCTGTCGCGGCGGCAATCCCCGAACCCAGTGGTGGACACCGTCAATAAGGGACGCTGTCAAGCTGAAGAAGGAGTCCTATCGGCTGTGGTTGGCTTGTGGGACTCCTGAGGTGGCTGACAGGTACAGTGAGGCCAAGCGTGCCGCGGCCCGGGCTGTGGCAGAGGCAAAAACTCAGGCCTGGGAGGAGTTCAGTGAGGCCATGGAGAAGGACTACCGGTTGGCCTCGAAGCAATTCTGGCAAACCGTCCGGCACCTCAGGAGGGGGAAGCAGTGCTTCACCAACACTGTTTACAGTGGGTGTGGGAGGCTGCTGACCTCGACTGGGGACATTATCGGGCAGTGGAAGGAGTACTTCGAGGATCTCCTCAATCCTGCCATCACGCATTCCCTGGTGGAAACAGAGGCTGGGGACTCGAGGTTGGACTCTTTCATCACCCAGGCTGAAGTCACCGAGGTGGTTAAAAAGCTCCACGGTGGCAGGGCTTCGGGGGTGGATGAGATCCGCCCTGAGTACCTCAAATCTCTGGATGTTGTGGGGCTGTCATGGTTGACACGCCTCTTCGATATTGCGTGGCAGTTGGGGACAGTGCATCTGGACTGGCAGACTGGGGTGGTGGTCCCCCTTCATAAGAAGGAGGACCGGAGGGTGTGTTCCAACTACAGGGGGATCACACTCCTCAGCCTCCCTGGTAAGGCCTACGCCAGGGTATTAGAGAGGAGAGTCCGTCCAATAGTCGAACCTCTGCTTCAGGAGGAGCAGTGTGGTTTTCGTCCCAGCCATGGAACACTGGACCAGCTCTATACCCTCTACAGGGTACTTGAGGGTTCATGGGAGTTTGCCCAACCGGTCCACATGTGTTTTGTGGACCTGGAGAAAGCATTCGACTGTGTCCCTCGTGATGCCTTGTGGGGGGTGCTCCAGGAGTATGGAATCGGGGGCCCTTTATTAGGGGCCATCCGGTCCTTGTACAAGCGGAGCAGGAGTTTGGTCCGCATTGCTGGCACTAAGTCGGACCTGTTCCCCGGTGCATGCTGGACTCCGGCAGGGCTGCCCTTTGTCACCGGTCCTGTTCATAACTTTTATGGACAGGATTTCTAGGCGCAGCCAAGGGCTGGAGGGGGTCTGGTTTGGGGAACAGTGGATTTCGTCTCTTCTTTTTGCAGATGACGTAGTCCTGCTGGCCCCCTCTAGCCAAGACCTACAGCATGCGCTGGGGCGGTTCACAGCCGAGTGTGAAGCGGCTGGGATGGAAGATCATCCCCCCCCCCCCCCCCCCCCAAAAAAAAAAAAAAAAAAAAAAAAAAAAAAAAACAACATCTTGGGCGCAATCAGAGGCAATGGTATCTAAAAATTCTCACCAGCGGGTTTTCTCGAAAGGGGGGCATTGTCTGCTCTTGTCAGTATGGGGACAGGATAGTCCTGCGCTCAGATGGAGGAGTTCAAGTGATGGCTCGGGGTCTTGTTCCGCGAGTGAGGGATGAGTAACGGTAGGCGGGGTAGTATCAGGAGGCAGATCTATCGGCTGGCAGGTTGCGCGCAGTAATGGGGCGGCTTGTGGGCTGTGCGCAGTCGCGTTTTTCTTGTGTAAGAAGGAGAGGGCTGCAGCCGTATAGAAAGGGCGATAGGGTTTGAAGAAAAAATTTAAACCGGGGGTTCAGCGCTAAGGTCGGTTCTAGCGTTGGCGCGGCTAGCGCTTCTGCTACGGCTAATGTAAGGGGCGCAATAGTAACTTGGGCAGACCGAAGAAAAGATGATGGGGCTCATGGAATAGCATAGGCGAGGTCTAGAAATGAGGCTTCCTCGCGTAGGGTGGGGCTCAGGGCACTTACTCGTGGATATGGGCTTTATAGGAGCTCGTGAGGCCGTTTTGGGAGGTGGGCTCATGGAGTATAGGAATAAAAGGGGAAAAGGGGAAAGAGGGGGAAGAGCGGAATAGGTAAAAGGGAGGGAAAGGAAAAAAAAAGAAGAAAGATGTAGCGGCGCTGCTCACTACGCGCATGCGAGATGAGCGCGGGTTGAGGTGATGTAGCTGCTCGGGCGTCTGTTTTTTTTTAAAAAAAATTTTTTACCGGATGGCGCTCGGCTTGGATCTCTGCCTTGATAGTGGTGAGGTGTTCCATGCACATACGTGGCCAACCTGGTGAGGTAAGGGGCTCGGCAGGGGGACAAGCTCCAGGTACTCGCATGCGTAAGGGCTATGGCTGCTGGGGCGCTTGGCTCTATGGAACGCGATTGGGCTGGTCAGCCTCCGTAGGAGTGCTGAGAGGCTAGGTGTCTGTGGGGTATGAGGGAGGGGTGCTTTGTTTGGGATCAAAGATGGCTAGGGTGTTCTCTGGTGGAGTCTGCTGCCCGTGCCCCCGCAACGCCAGTCCAGTAGATAAAGCGGAGAATGTAGCGAGTGTAAGAGTATCAAAACAGTAATGTGAATAAGGAAAAATGAGTAACAGGTCTATAAACTTTTCATTAATGACTTTAGTAGCTATATTTGTTATTGGCTCAAATCAGGTTATGTTGCATGGAGTAGGCTTTATATATCTTGCATTTTTAATGGCGAGTGACAGAGGATATGATGTAACAAATGCATAAGCAGTAGTGTGAATATATAGTTTTCTTTATTTTGCTTTAAGTTGTGAAAGCTCCTCAAGCTATGATTCATCACTATCTTTTACATAAGGACAGGCAGATTGTATTTCTTTTACATCGATGGTATTGGGGGCTTATTTCAGTAAAGTGTTCATGGCATTATTAATCCATATACATGGCCGTGGGCAATTCATATTGCAAAATAGTATATCATTGTTCAGGTTAACTTTTATGAAATATAATTGCTTAAAAAAATAAGGGCATATAATATATAAGTTTTTATTAATTTGATTTTTAATTTTATTTATACATTTGAGTTATTATGAATTATTAAGATGCCTATCATAGTACTACTCGAGGAGCATTTTATATTTGAAAACACACATTGTTATTTCGAAATGACAATATCCATTGCATTAGGGTAGTGTTGTGGGGTGTGCATAGCTTGCATTCTTGTTGTCGGGATACTATGAACCTGACTAAGGGCTGGCAGCAGTTTCAGCTGCGCAGCATCATCCAACCAAAGCTTAGTTTACGTCACATGGGCTCTGACTCACCGCAAAACTCGGGATTATAAATTAATTTGGCGCCGTGGAAAAATACAACTTTCGTGAGTTGTCCAATTGCGCATGTGTGTCTTCATGGGACAATTAATCGCAACTTGAGTGGCGCATAAATCTGAATGAGAGAAGGCTGCGCAGGCCCATCTTTATCCTCTCCCAAAGAGGTGGTCGCATTCGCCGGCATAGTGAGGCTTTGAAAGCTGTGAAATGGCTAGTTCTGATTAAGATTATGTAGTAGAGGTCAGAGATAGATTCTATATAGTCGCGATGTGACAGCCCATGCGCATACTACCTGGCGCAGGATGCAAGCAGGCCGGCACTTAATAGAAGGAAGGGTGTTTTTTTCGGCAAGGGAGATGAGTTTGCCATACATTTGTGTATTTATTTTTTTTTATCAGCTAAACGGTTCTTGCTATTCCTCGGCTCGGTACAGATGGGAAGTTTAGCTAGTTTTTTTGTTGGTTTTAATTTATCACTGACTGCGTGATCGCCTACTCTTCGCTTTTCAGGCAGAGCTGACGCCATCTGCTGTTCAAACCAGTGGAGAGACGATAATTGCTAACATGCAAAAGTAACCTTTCTTTGGGCTTTCCAATTAAATCAATAGGTGCCTTTAGTAGTTTCTTGGACTAGAGGTAGTGAGTGGCTAAAGTTAAGGTCGATTTTTACGAACTGCTGAGTCGGCTTAGTAGGTTTTAGCATCGCATTGTGTTTTTTTTTTCTTGGGAATTCGCTTTTTGTCTCTTGTCTTTTGTAATTCTTTTGGTTTTTGTGTGGGTCTTTGTAATACTATTGATGAGATGTTTTTAATCCCCCCCCCCCCGCCTACCCCCCGTCTGTAGGCTGTTTTGATTGCTGTGGCAAGGGTGCTGAATGCAAGCAGTAGCGGCTGGATTCAATTCACTGTAGGTGCCTTATGTTCATAGTTTTTGGAACGATCCCAAGATCACCAGATTATGATAGTTGGACGTTTTAAAGTTTTTCCATTGGACAGTCTTACTATTAGGCTGGGCTGTCTGGTTTCACTGGTATCTGTGTGTTTTTTCGCACTAGTTGCACGATGCACTCAGATTTTTGATGACGTTCTTTGTTCGACGTATTTTGGGGGCAATCAGTAGCTGCTAGTGGTCTAGCGGTGCAGCGGACGGGCTTATACGTCTGATACAGGCTTGATCGCCGCAAATCTAGTAGACTATGCGAGCTAGCACCCAGGGTAGACTGTGCCACTTTCCATGGGAACCATTAATTGGGCTAGTAGGTTGCGCTTGAAAAAAAAGAGAAACTTCTGTTTTTTAGTCTTGCATAGACACTACAATGTGTATCTATACTCTTTTATTTATTATGAGTAGTCATTGCTTCGGCTAAGTACATAGAGCGTGGTTGACCTAATAAATGGCAGAATCACAAGCATTTGATGATTAGTCGTAGGGGGAAGTCATAGCGCTGTCTTTTAGAGCGCTGTCTGCTCGAATGCAGGCAGCCGCTGAAAAGTGGTATTAGTAACTCATTTAGGGAAATACGACAACCTAGTGAGCGTCGCAGTTTGTCGTGGTAGCAGGGCCTGGCCTGCTAGAGTCCAGACTGTTATTCTATCCGGCCTCTATGAAGGCTTAACGAGGAGATAGCATATACACGGGCTCGTCGCAGAGGCCCACTTGGTGTGGGGGCTTTCGCCATGCGCAGGAAAGGTAAATTGAGCTGCAAGCTGACTCTGAGAGTTATTACGGGGCCAGCGGTCTAGCACTGTAAGAGTGGCTTAAGGGGGCTAGTCTGCCAAGAGATGTATATGATTGCGCAGGCATAGTAGGAGGTCCATGGCTTTTATAGAGCCATTATAGCCTCCCTACAAGACCTTGCAATAGATTATAGTGTACATAAGCACAATATACTATGTTCTATGTACTAACGGAAAATACGGCGCTCACGCATGCTAGAGGATGCGGCATCTATAATATGGCCTCAGATTGGCTAATGAGGATAACATGTGGCATGTGCTACCTAAGTGGATGCAATGTAAGTGAGGCCAGAGTTTATTAATAGGTGGGTGCGTTGGTCAAACAGAAGCCGTTGGCATGTTAGAGTATGTTAGTGGGAATAAGATAATTGAGTGACAACGTAGGTTTGATTCTGGCAGTGGATCAGGATAGGACTGGTAAAGTACTAAAGCTTCATACAGTCCAAGTTGGCTGGTAGCTATCTTCTGAGTCGATAAAGCAGACTGACCTGTACGGCATGCCTACGACGTGAGGTCCGCTACGAAGGTTTAATGCCTTGTATGTGTAGAATATTCAGCAGACCTTATTAGAGTGGAGTATGGTAAAATGTATGATCTTGCCACATAGTATTCCTATGAGCATGGGAAGTAAGTTGCAGGGCGTTGAGAGGGGCATGCAGCGGGCAATGGCCTCCAGCCATACGTATTAGAGGTAAAAGGGCTGTACCATGAGTCCGATGACAGCTCGGGGATCCAAAACCCCGGGTCGTCAAAAAAAAAAAAAAGACATAAGAAAAAGGGGAGGATATGACTTAGGTGCGTGGACCGATCTCATAAGGGTGGCCTGTCAGAGTACTCAAGTCCTTCGATCGAATGGGGATTGGACATCATGCCATAGGAATGGACTTATCGGGCTTAGAGTAACAACGCTCGGTACCTCATCCGAGGAGATTTTTACTACCACAATAAGCGCATTTTGCTTAAGGTTCTTTAGGAGTAAAGCAGCAACCGATATAAGTCGTATAGTCGATATACAAGTCACCTGATAGCTGTCTCGGTTTCCCAGTATAATAGATTGAGGACGTTGTCAACACTGATTTGTGTGGCGGGACATATTTAAAATAAGGGTATCTGTTAGAGATCAGGGTCTGATGAATTGCTTCAATCTTGTTTGAGAGAGTGATAGTTTAGTGGCCATGGTGGGTGAGGGGATGGGAGGGGGGGTGAAAATGTCCTGCAAAAAACAACCTCAGTAAACCATTTCGTGCCAATCGCTTGTGATGTAAGAGGCATCAGGCCTAAACGTTCACACGCCTATGACGGGCAGTCGTGCATGTCCCTTAGTGTCGCAGTGGAAGCTGGGAGGCGATCACACGGCGCAATGAAGCGATGAACTTACTGGTGTGACCTCATTCTTATGTCGATGGCAGCATTGAAGGGGGGCACATAGGAGCATGCGCTATTTCGTTGGTGCGGCGATGTATGCGGACAACTTTTGGTCAGGTGGAGGTGCGCAAAACGCGGCGGAAGAAAGCGGCGTGAGGCTGCGAAGCAACGAAACAGGTGTCGTCAACAAAGAGAGGACCCAAAGTTTAATCCCTTCTGGCTTAAAGCTTAGGCCGCTCGTCAGGAGTGGCCATACTAAATGAGGCACGCATCTGGCTTCTAGCTGGCACGTCAACATGTCGCTAACTTAGACTCTTTCTCGGCCAGTCATGCATCATTTCTTTCAGTATGACAACTCTATTTAACTACTATCGATTTGGCAAGGTGCTATCAGATGGAAATGTATTAGATTTAATTTATGTGTTTGAGAAACAAAGTACGAAGTTTAGAGTTTGTAGTATCAGGCTAGGAGGCGCAAAATAAAATGCAGGTGGTGCTGTGCATAGTGTGAAAATGTTGTGCAGGACCAACATGCAGGCAGTAGCATGGGAGCTGCATGGTGAATAGGAAAAATTTAATAAATGAACTGATAACGTACATGGAAATAACAGGAATCATAGCATGAGCAGAGTAACTGGCATGAAGCAGGCTTGACAAACAATAGGATCCAGTGGCGAGCAATGAAAACCAGAGAGTTTACATAAAGAGGAAGGTTGGAGAGATGACCAATGAAATGGAAGAGCTAATCAGATGAAATGTGGAGCAGCTGGTGGCAGGGAGAATGCAGAGCAACTGAAGGAGGGAGGCTAATGAACACAGATGAGCAGGAACACAGAGCAGTCAGGGAAGTAAAAGAAATATCTAAACACAAGAATGAACCAGGAATGAACTTTGAACATAATCTACAATGATGAACTAAACAGCAACAAAAGAGCATAAACAGAGAAGTGCAAATAAACAGAAAGAAGGAAACTCAAAATTCAACACCTAACACAGGCGAATTATGACATAATCCACTACATTCACTTGTTCACTTAATCTCTGCAGTCAAACCATGGCTAAGCAAAAACATTTTGTTTTGAATAAAACAGAAAACAAAATAGATTTTATTTGGCGACAAAGCTGCCACTGACTTTGGATTTCTGACAGCTAAATTCAGCGGCCGTGTCAAAAACCTATATTCGATAAGGATTTAAAATTTGACAAACAAATTGCTTCTATAGTTCACTCTGGCTTTTATCATTTATGCCTTCTAAATAAGGCCAAGCTTTTTTTAAACTATTGTGACTTAGAGAAGGCTGTTCATGCTTTTATCAGTTCCAGAATCAACTATTGCAACGCTCTCTATGTTGGTGTCCCCCAGTCTCCACTTAGTTGCCTTCATCTTGTTCAGAACGCTGCAGCTTGCCTTTTAACTCAAACTCCCTGACAGGAACACATTTGCTCTCACTACATTGGCTTCCAGTCCATTTTAGAAATAGATCTTAAACTTTATTATTTGTTTTTAAATCTCTTAACGGCCTTGACCCCCCTTATTTATCCGAATTATTACGCTTTTCTGTTCGCATCAGGTCCATGAGGTCGGACAGTCAACATTTACTCATGGTTCCACGTACAAAGTACATACAGTATGCTGGGGTGACCGAGATTTTTTAGTGGCCACGCTCGACTCTGAAGTCAGCTTCCACTAGCTCTTCATTGAAATTGGCCTTTTTAAATAAAAGCTCAAGACTTTCTTAATCAGGCTGGCTTTTAACACTTAAAAATGTGATGGCACTTCTGGTTTAATCTACCTTGTTTTATCTTTTTTTACGTTTTCTTTTATCTTTCTGTGGGTTTTTTATATGTTGATTTTGTTAAGCACTTTGGTGATAAATATTGTTGATGTGGATAGGGCTAAACAAATAAATAATTAATTGAAGTGTGAAAAAGTGACTACAGTATAAAAAAATATCTACTTGACAGTTTGTAATCAAAGAATATTCATAATTTGACATAGAGGAAAATTCTTCTTGCTTTGGACAGTTAACATGATCAAACACAAAAAGAGGCACTGCTTCCCTAAAGTCTATTCATCTAAATGAAGTGTTGTCCATGAAAGAGTTAAAATACATATTCATGGAGCTCACATTTTTGAGAACTTTGAACTGTGCAATGCTGTTTTTCACATGACGAACTTCAAGTGAACACAGCTCAATCTGACATTGCTCTGTTCAGAGGTGAACAAAAGATTTACACTGTATTTTTATGTGCAAAGATTGGATTTTTCATGCTGGTGAGCGGTAGCATTTTCTCTCAAGGTAAGCACTGAGTGAGAGCTGAAAGGTTGTGTTAGTGTGCGCGCAGGCCTCAGAGACTGAGTTCTGCCGGTTGCTGCAATGCAGTTTTTGCCGTCTTTGTGGGGATCGATATTGATAATGTAGGCCTATGCATCTCCCCTCGCTTTAAACTTGACTATGCCACCTTCAGCTTCACCTTATAGCTACTTAGGGATAGTAACTGAAGGCTTATGCCTGAAGTCTTAAAATTAACAGAGTTAAAAGGTGGGCATTTTGGCACCTTATTATTTTCTTATGAGAGTAGCTGGTTTGGGAATTCAAACACTAAAAAATACACTTTGTGTGAGCAAAGACATCAGGAAATAATAAAACAGATGTCAGGCAATGCCCTAATCAATATGCTAATTTGTGAACTCCATCATGTTCTATATACATCATTTAAACTTCAATTCAGACAATATATAACAAATGATGGTAATGATATTAATGTTGTAGCTGTAAGCTTAGTTTACAATATTCAATTGGTGAACTATTAACATTAATCATTTCATTTTAACACGGCCAAACTGAATTTAGAACTAGCTCTTGTTAAGGATGAACTGGCACAACACTGTCTACATGCTTGTTTTAGCAACTTAAAGTGTATATCAGACATACACTACCAGTCAAAGGTTTTAGATACACTTTCTCACTTAATGGGTCTCTTTATGTTCATTGAAATTGTAGATTCTCACCAAAAGCAACAAAACTATGAATGAACACACATGGAATTATGTAGTATGTCAAAAATGTGAAATAACTGTTAACATGTTTATATTTTTCCCTATGCTTTAACTACTGCTTTGCTCTCTTGGCCTTCTCTCCATGAGCTTCATGAGGTGGTCACCTGAAATAGTTTTCCAAAGAGTCTTGAAAGAACCTTCCAGAGGTTCATTGAGAGACGGCCAAAGGTTAATATTTCAGTCAACACAGCAAAGGGTGGTTACTTTAAGGAATCTCAAATATAAAACATTTTTTAAAGTTATTTTACAATTTCTTGCTTGCTACATAATTCCATATGTGTTCATTCACTGTTTTGAGGCCTTCAGTGAGAATCTACGTACAATGTAATACAATGTATGTCATAAACATAAAGGAAACAATTAAATGAGAAAGTGTGTCTTAATGTTATGACTGGTAGCGTATTTCTAATTGTCGTTCACAAGTGCTCTAAATTAAGTTAAACAACTAAAGCTGACTTACAAAAATTATATTTTTTGTCATTGCTTTTTATAAAGTAATGACAAAGCTCTGCAGACTCAAAACCATAAATATACACAAACTCAGACAGGAATGACAGTGATCAGTATTGAAAGGGGTACATTGTAAACCTGTGTCTAATTTCACAGATGCTGAACAAATTGTCCTGCAACCTAAAGAATGTGGTTGTGCTGGCTGTATAATTTGTGCAACTCTGAGTGTGTGTTTGTGTCAAAGTTGAGTGTGTACTCATCTTGCATTCAAACAATGAGAGAATGTCAGAGAGGCGTGACGAGAGCACAAGAAGCAGAGAGAATGGCTGCGTTCGTACATCTTGACACTGTGATCGGGACTCAATGGGTAAAATCTGCAAATT
>JAHHUM010002642.1:275010-574573 GCA_036173005.1 Crenichthys baileyi
AAGTCCCACAATGTCAATGACCAGCAAAATACTTGCTGCAAAATTAAAAGTAAACAATATTTACTGTATAAATGAATCAAGCTGACACAGGGTATAAGTCCAAAAAATACAAACATTTTGCCACACTCTGCTTTCATTTTCAAGACTTCAAAACACTCTTTAGAAACATTAACCATAGCTCCAGATATCTTTCTTCATGCAAAATAGCCCTCTGTTTGAGTGATTTTGAGTATTAGGCTGATTTCAAATAGCACCGCTTTAAAATTAATTAGTGTGTATGTGTTGCTCAACTGCAGTTCAAGGCCAAGCTGAGCGACGCACAAAACGCAGCACCCTGCAACCCCTGCCCTTGGGTGTGACTCTCAGTGACATAATTTGGGCGCCTCGATTTAGAAGCAACCTGGCACATGTCCACAAAACCAAGACATCAGTTGTCCACAACTGTTGCCCTCTCCTATTTATGGTTTTGTGCCCTGCTTGGCGTTCTTCTCTTCTGCTTTTGGCTCTAGCCCCGGATTGAAATCAGCACATACTGATGTCAAAAACACCTGCATCAACAATCTTATATCACCCTTACTATTATTAATTGTGCGGTAAATGTAATAAAAACTGTCCTCAAATTAATTTGTTCATGTGTTCCGCTCACTTTTCTCCTCAGTACAAGATGACAACACGTTGTGACAGGCTGATATTTCTCAGCCTCTTCCCATCCCACCCACATAAACCATCTGTAAAGAGCACAGAGGCATTTCCTGAATGCTGCAAACAGATGACATTTGTGGGTTGACAGGGCACTTTTAACACTTTTTCAACCGCATGTGTCTGTGCGCAAGTACGTGTGTTTATCTGACCATGTATGTGTATGCATTGCTGGGCTGTGTTGCTCTCTGGTTAAATGTGACATTTCCTTGGCTGAGAGCCTGTGAGGCCAAAGCTTCATTAAAGGTTATCTGTTAATTACAAGGACAACTTGTGGTCATATTGAGGTCACTTCTTCCCTTCCTTTCACTCACTCTCTGAGTTACATGTAGGAGTTTTATTAATGGTTTGTGTTGACACTGAATATAAAAGTAATGAAAACAAACAAGAACATCACTGCAGTGGGTTTATTTAGGCTATGATGATGTGCCCTGTGAATAATATCTCTAAATCTGGGGGCTTTATCAGTGTATTTTATTAAGATTTTATGTTGTAAGCATGCATGCATTACTTTACTCTGATACATTAAAAATAAAATAAAATTGCTTTCAGAAGTCACCTAATGAGTAAACAGGGTCCACCTGTGTGTAAAATTTTATTTCAGTATAAATACAGGATTTATATGAATGCATCAGAGGTTTATTTGAGAACATTACTGAACATACAGCACCACGGAGACCAGGCTTCACAGCAGACAGCTCAGGAATAAAGAACTGAAGAAGTTTAAAGCAGGGTTAGGTTACACAATAATAGCTCAAGCTTTGAAAATCTCACAAAGCAGCACAACCAAAAACCTACCAAGACATGGCCATCCTCCCAAACCCCGTTGCCATTTTATGTCAAAGTATATAATAAACAACATACTTTATTTCAAACATTAAAATAAGTTAATACGTCTTGAGAGAATATACAATTAAAACAGAACTTTTTACCTTATTAAAAAAAAAATCAGAACAACTGTACTATAAAACCACTTCATTGAAGATGGATTTTATTTCCAGCATCATAATAACTTCAAGGATAAATCTGAATAAAAAAAATAAAAAAAACTTAATCAGAGGAAAACAAAAGTTTTAGAATGGCTTTGGCTAAACATTACCTTGCTGGTTTTAGGACAGCAAGGCAGCAATCTAATTACTATGCACATTTAAAAAAGAGCAAGATAACCCAGAGGGCAAAAACGTTTGAGTGAATATCAATCTTAATCAATCTAAAAAAAAAAAAATGTTTGAGCCTACATGTGTCACATCTTATACCTTCATGAAATAAAACATACAAACCAAGGCTAAAAAATATCTCAGTGGCCAAACTGTTATTAAAGTCAATGACTTGTAGCTAAGAATATGCAGAATGATATAAAATATGTCTCTTTTTTTACTCAAACAATTCAAAAAACTGTTGGAAAACAAAACAAGCTGAATGAAACTGCAAGGCACCGATTGCTTCAATGTTTTCCTTTGGTGGCTTCCTCTTGTTGCGTCCTGGAGTGCTTTGTATAATACTCGTGGAGAAGAGTGTCACAGTGAATCTGCTGTGGTGTTGAGTTTTAGATTGTACTTTGACAGCCTCTTTCAACCCAAAGATGAGGAAAATGTATTAGTTCAAAAACAGTTTGGAATCAAAACCAAAGTACTTAAGAGATTTGCTGAAACAGACACAACGGATACAAAGTCACAGAAATAGATCCAGACAAACTCAAGATGTTGACATCCAATCCCACTTTTGTAATTCAACGTGCTCGACACTCGTCTTCTCCTTCAGAGGAAACAACAAAACTCCACAAGACAGTGCACTTATAGAAAGATTTGATAATCAGTTTTGCACACTGCATCAATAAAAACTCTGGCTGCAGTGGAAAGCAGAAGGGTGCATAGCTTCGCTTCATTTGCAGCTTTTCGGATGATGTCAGTGAGATTCTGTCATCTTTACACAGACACACTGCACATTATTACAGTCCTGAAACATCACAGCATTCCTGCAATATTTCATTCAAATTTAACACCGTGCAGAACGAGATGCCGCTCTCCCTCTGCCAAAATAAAGTGTTGCAAAGAAAATAAATCTTACAAAACCAAGTTATGGCAGCCTAAACTTATACTGGGGTTATAGTAATGCCTCATTATTTTTGTTAAATTTAGATTCTTAGAGAGTAGCATGTTTGAATTTTGTTTTTTTCTGAGCAGCAAGCTCAATTCCCTTGCATAAATGTAATCATGTTACCACACAGAAAAGCTATTGTCATGTACTTATGCCAAAAGAGTAATGGAAATGCTAGCAGGGTCTATATAAGTAAAAAGTAGCACAGCATCTTGTGTGAGAGCAGAGCAGATTGAAAAGCCTATGTGCGGGACCTAATTTCATGCAATCAACAAAGCCACTTTGTGTCAAACCTCTCCTCTGTTTAAATCCTTCTTTAAAGAAGCTGCAGGCCTTTGAATCAAGACTTGGACATGCCTCACAGAACCTCACAATTTTATTTCACACTGAATAGAGTAAGCCAGTGGACCAACCAACCAAAGTGGCTTTAAAAAATTTCAGTTCCGCACCAAAACACTTGGCATGTCACTGCTGCAAAGGAAGAATACGGGGTAGTGAAAGAAAGTAAAAACATTTTATTGAGTTCGTACAAGTACAAGAGATCATCAGTCAGATTTGTCTGAAAGAAACAGACTCACCAAAAGGTCATAACTAAAACCCTTCCTTTTTTAAAATGAGCCTGTAATAGCACGCTGCAGGAATCTTCTTTTATGTGGATGTGTCCACTTCATCTGAAACTAAGCATTTAGATCTTCACAGCTGAGAGAGCTGAACAGCAAACCTTATATACAGTTCCAGTAAAGGATACCTATATCAACATGGGGATACATTTTATTTTGATTTTCAACATTTATTGATTAAACAATTTAATGATTAAATTGCTAATTTTTTAGAGTGGAATAATCATCCAATATACAATTACAGATTTCCCCTCAGCGTTTTACATACAGGATGAAATTAATGCATGCACTCCCTCTAATAGATATATGTCCCTCCGCAAGCTGCAGAAAAAAAACCCATGTGTTCTGGCTAAAGTAATTTCTCAGTTCTCTGGTTTTCCAGCGCAGAGTCATCTTTAAACTTTATTCCATGCTAGGGTTTCCAAAATGAACAATATTTGTGGAGCTGGGCATTAAGGACCAAAAAATACAATTGACACACTACAGTTTAAACTTAAAGGTCTAGCCTCTAAGATAGTACCTGTTTCAATACAAACTAAAAGAGCAAAATAAAATAAGTTATAAACGTTAATAACTAATGACATTTATTTACAAAACATGCCATAAACTAAACACCAGGTTCCCTTAAGAATTCCAGGACTTTATGGATTAAAAATTAAACTTTCTTGACTAACAATATATTCACACACGTTTGCCTTACTGTTTAAAAGTGTAATTATGTTTGAGTACAAGCAGAAAATAATGCAAATCAAGGCTACTCTACTGCTTCCAGTCTCCTGCAAAAAGTAGTGTAAACTCACGAACTGCCTGTTAGGCCACATGTATTGTCTGTCTTAGTGAAAGGTAAAGCCTACCTTTATTATTGTTTTTGACATTTATTATGTTATTGCACTAGTAGCTGTATTGATGGTATCTTATGTAATGTAAACAAGCAAATGTCAGTGTATCTGTGCAAATCAGTTAGTATTCACATCTGTACTCATTTTTATCTCCCTAACATGGTGCACAATTTTGCACAGCAGTGCAGTAGACTCATGAACACACAGGCACTAAGCCTCTTCCTGCTCTCCACCCGAACAATCATGTCTGAAAATCAAAACAGTCTTATAACGGTCTGAGTTTCGCCATCAAAGTGTGTTGTCCCATCAAGCGATACAGGGGAATAAAAGATACAATTCTACTGTGATTAATTACTTTATTATTCAATTATGTTTTCTTTTTGATACTGAAGATTCCAACAACTCTTTATATTAAGCATCAGTTTGACTGCAAGCCACCTTTGAAAAATAACGGAGAGGACAAAGTGTGAAACAAACGTTACTGAGATGGAAAAACTGATTCAAACTGATTTTATTTGCTCAAAGCTTTGGATAAACTTCATATTTGTCTCTCTGGAGTCCTTACAACTATTTCTTAATCTGTTTTATTATCCAGTTTCATTTAATGACAGCTTTCAAAGAATTATCATACTGTTTACTAAAAGATTTCTTTTATCATCATAAGATTTTTGAGTTATCATGACAGGTATTTACTCTACATGATGATATTCACAAAATCCAAAAAACTACAGTATGGATTGTTACTTTTACTATTTTTCCACTGTTGGTCAATATCAATTTCTTAACAATATGATTAAATGCAGGTATTGTGTGCTTTTTAGTGATAGAATGAGCTACTTAATGTGACCGGTGTCCTGAAGTAGCCTATTTAATAATGTTAAAGTTGTTATTTGTTGATTTTCTGTTTGTTTATTTGTTTATTTGTTTGTTTTTGGTGCGTTGACTGCTGATCTGCAGTCACAACCATGACATCTATTGCTAAAAATTGCAACTTTTATTGTTACTGCAATAAATACCACAAAATATTGTGTTAAACTTTTAGGTCCATGTTGCCCATTCCTACTGGACACCGCTAAATGGTCCATCCTGTCTTGTTGGGCTTTATACTTGCCTGCATTCTTCTCAAGACCATTGTCTACATGGTCGAGAGGCATTAGAAAGAGGCTTCCTTTAAGAGCCTGTAGTGTCTGATAACATATCAGATCTTGAGGTTTTAAATCCAATAGAGTCTGATGACCCAGTGTTGGAGCGCTGGTGAAAGCTCTGCTGGTTCATTCTTCTCTCTTTGCACTGCTTCCATTCCCTGCCTCTTTCATTCACAATACTGGTAAACTTTTTCCACACCTCACATTTTCTTTCTGCTTGTGCTCCGCCAAAGTGTGATCCATGTCTCCTTTATATGCAGAGACTTGCTGAGGCAGCAGAATAAAGTAATATTTACATGTAAGTGAGATGGAGTTTAGTCCTCTATCCACAGTAAATCTCTGCCAAAGCAGCTGCAGCAAACATTCATTTAAGTCAGAACTGTGTGTTTATGCACATCCTTCTAAGTGTGTTTTTTGCAAATATGTGAACATACGATGTTAGAGCAAGGTCAGCTTTTAAAGTAGTTCTAAAGTATCTAAGTCTGTTTGTATTGTATTGCTGTCAGCTTTTTACTTTTTAGGTATGAAATTAATAGTTGCGTAGCTTTTGTTTGACAGCCTTATTTTCACATTATTTAGACAGCTTAGATGATCACACAGGATTTAGTGCAGGGCTGAAGTCTCGTCAATCTTTGGCTCGCCTCACAGTAAATGTAGTGACACTTAAAATTTTTCTGCACTTAATATATATTCTGCTTAATATATATTCTGCATAAATTTTAAGATTTTTCACATAAAGCAATATCCTGCACTCAAATGTGCATGATTATGATGTATAAAAATCTCAAAAAAGCTTAGATGTTTTCTACAAAGAATACAGTAATATTTATATAGATAGTCTGTAGTTTCTGATTTTCGAAAAAAGTGAAAATCTGGTGATTCTGGTCACCAGTCAATTTCCCACTGCACCTCTAAAAGAAATTTTAAATTTTCATACTTCATATTCTTGTCAAAGCCAGCACTACAAGCTTCCTCCGGGCTGCACTGCAAGCCCCTGGCAGACAAACGGAAATCCCACTGCTCCTCTCTACCCTTTCTTCCTATTTTCCTTTTTTTCACTTGTTGGTACATATGGGATGACTCATCAAGTCCAGTGGGAATTAAACTAAAACTACAGTGATTTTCCTGAAATGCACACATTTGCACACACAGGTACAAAGACACACTGCATTGCTGTAAGCAAACAGATGAAACTGCCAAAGAGAGGTGTTGTGCCTGCAAACTCTGTCAGACCAACAAGGTCAGCAGTTAAAACACCGGCAGTGTGTGTGTGTGTGTTTATGGTTATGTGTGGGCATAAATGTTTAGTAGCACTGTTGCAGAGTCCAATAACACGCAGGACCTTCACATCCGCTCCCAAGTCTAGCCTGCTGGAGTGGATCAGCATGCTGCTTTGCCAGCGTCCTGCCAGGACTCCATTAGTCACACTGGCTCAAGCTTTATTCTTGCTCACTTTTCTCCTTGGTTTTGCACCTGTTGATCAGGTCAGAAACCTGACTGACATCATGGTAACAGTCTTACCAGCAAGGATGGCCTTAAAGGAGAAGCAGTTTCAGTGAATCAGCGAAGTTATTGTGACCCATTTAATACTTTAAACATGCATTCATTAGATTTAAGAAAATAAGTTTTCATGCATTTCATCTGATGCATCACACTCACGGGTTTAATGACGCACTTTGTTTTATAATAATATGTAGAACTAATTAGAATTGACACTGGTGATCAATCATTTTAGTGCCTATCTTCCAAAGAGCTTGAACAATTTCCAGTATGAAGCTTATCATCAGCATTCGAATCAACCAAATTCCCATGAAGACACAAAGTCCAACTGAAGTCAGTTAAAGCAAGCTTTGACTATCATTAGTTATCTTTTATGTCTATTTTGTTTTATTAAAAGTAATCTTGGTGATAAAGTGGCACGTTAGAGTATTCACACCCCTTCTTTATTAAGTTACAACCACACACATTTGAATTTTGCTTGGCCATAATGCATTAGTGCTACACAATCGTGTATAATTTAATGATGTTTAAGTAAAAATCTGGAAAGTGTGTAATGGACTTTTGTTCAACCCCCTTTTCTCTGATATCCAGTGCAACAAAATCCAGTGCAGCGTAGTGCCTTCGTAAGGTACCTAATAAGTAAAGGTTTCTAGTTGTGTGCAGTTGAATCACAATATAAATCCAGCTGTTCTGTGCAGGCCTCAGAGGTTTGTTAGAGAACATTAGTGAACTACCAGCATTATGAAGACCAAGGAATACAGCAGACAGGTCAGAAATAAAGCTGTGAAGCTTGAAGCAGAGTTAGGGTATAAACAATATCCAGAGCTCTTAAAAATCCCACAAAGCTCTGTTTTATGTATCTGCAAAAATCAAAAGACTGTGCCAGAATAGCAAACCAACCAACACATGATCATTCATCTGAACTGACAGCCCAGGCAAATAGAGCATTAATCAGAGAAGCGTCCAGGAGGACCATGGTAACTTGAGGAGCTGCAGAGATCTGTCCCAGGAGGGATAATCAGTCATCAGGATGCTGTTAGTTGTGCATTGGTTTACATCATGTGTTAGAATGGCCTAATCAAACCCAAAATGAATGAAATTAGAACTTTGCGGTAAGAGTTGAAAATTGATGTATGCAGATGCTCTCAATTCAGTCTGACTGAGCTTGAGGGCCCAAAAGACTTTCTGCAGTAATATCAGCGAAAAACTGCTTCTACAAAATGTCGATCAGAGGGGTTGAATACAAATGTACACACATGATTTTTGGATTTTTATTTATACATTTGTCTTTAAAACAATGTGTTATTTATTTTTCACTTCATAATTATGCCCTATTTTGTTTTGACATGTCACATAAAATCCTCTCAACAGGTCAGACTTCAAGACTAATTTGCACTATAACCCATCACCATACTACTCTTGATTATGTGCCTTTGAAATCTTTAAAAATGTGTAATGAGCAACAATGCAAAACCATTCACTAATGTGATGATCGTGATCAGAGTAATTTCTTTATCTTTAAAAACATTTTTATCACCAAGTTCAGCAGATCTCCTGGTCTCAAACAGGCTGCATCAAACAGCAGTGACTTGACACCTTCCACATTCCTCAGTTTTAATTTTATTTGATGCACACAAATGCCTGAAACTGAGACTGTTGTACTTTATCTGAATCCTGTAATCCAGGAGATTAAACATGGCAGTGAGTTGTATTTCTACTGCAGCCTGTCTATGAGAAGGGCTCTGTCTACTCTGGGTGCATGTGTTCCCTGTCTACTGGGCCATCTTCTCTGTCTTTTATATGACTGTCGCTCCTTCTGCTAAAGAGTTCTCCCGCATTTTCATGAGTGTTTGATTGAATAGTGCCTCAAGTAAAAGTTGAGCCAACTCTAAGCCAGACATTAATAATTGAGGAGGGCACAAGGCGAGAGAATAGCTTCTGCAATATTCATATGTCATATTGACTTGACTGCCAGCCACTCGCCCGTGCACCCAGTACTTATGAAGTCTCACAGATGACTGAGGATACAATGCTGTGTCCTCCCCCAGTGTCCTCTTCCTCGATCTTCCTTTCCTTTTCTCGTCTGCCATCCTTATGCCACCCCCTCTTTCTCAGCTCTCTGCCCCTCTCAGCCGTGTCTTCTCTTGTTCCCTTCTCTTTCCCGTTGTCTGTTCTTTTTTTCCCACCATCTAATCTGCTGCCATCTCTCTGAAGAGACTGGCATGCCCACGGGCCAAATTCAATTATAGACCAAATTAAAGAGATGCTTCACAACTCCCCTAACAGACAAAGGGAACACACGCATACACCAGAAACACCAGGGTTGACATTAAACGGACAACTGCAAAGACCCCTACACCCACACTATCTAAGAGCTAGACATGCATTTATACACACAGACACACACACACACACAAAGATCTTCTCATGCTCCAACATCTGCTATGTGCTAAGAATTTACCACAAACAAGCAGCAAATAATTGCACAAACTGTAACTTCAGATTGTGTCCTCAGGTCAGGCCACATGCCCAAGCATTGCATCACTTAATGAAGCTTTCCTACTGTTGTTCGTTGGAGCTGCCCTCTGTGCTTCTCCATCTCTGAGTGCCCCAGATGCAGCCATTAATGAGCCATATTATTAGTAACATAGCTGTAAATAAGTAGCCAGCGGCCGGTCAGTCCTAAATCTAGGAGGACAATTTGATGAATTAAGACCAGCAGACCATGTTTTAGCATTAGCTGTAAAACATCAAACCCTCAAGAGTTGAAGTGTTTCAGAGGTCAACCAATTATCGGGCACTGCGAGCTTCACTAGGTGCTTTTCAATGCAATTAGACCAGACCACACTTTTCCACTTACTCTCATGTACTGAGAGATGCGATTACAAATCTTGCAATGGCTAAAAAGACATTTTGATACAGCTCCAGACAGACGTTTACATATACTAAGTATTGGCACAAATCTCATAAATTTTGGGTTCATACGGAGGCATTTGGAATGTTATTTGTGGGATCGAATAGCGATACAACATACGTCAACAAGGTTGAGAGGTTTCGGGAAACCACTCAAGAGGTTCATTGTTATTGTCATTGTCCAGCTGGAACACGTAATAGCTTCATCTATTTAGTAAAAACTGTCACCTTCAAGATGTTCAGTAACCCAGTAATCTCCAAGACTCACGCCTGACATAAAGTGCTGGAATACCATTGTCACTGTCTACAGTGAAGCCAACAAGAAAGAAGCCCCTGCTGAAAGATCCACACCTTTAAGTTTGAATTAAACATGCAGAATCCCAAATGGATAAGATAAATGCTTTTTATTGTCAAATGAGAGAGGTGTGTCTAGAGTAGCAAAAAGTATGTTTGGAAGAGTCAAGCTTTCTAATCTATTAAGCACAGTGGTGGGAGTATCATGTTGTTGGATGGTTTTGCTACCTGTAGTAGCAATGCACTGCACCATGTAGGTAAATAATAAAGGTGGAAAGCTATCTCTAAATTCGTCATCTTCACCTCAAATAGAAAATTAGTTGGATAAATATTTGACAACAATTCACAAATACACATCAAAAATGCGGTATCGGAATGGATAAGCAGGTTAAAAATTCTGGCAAGGCTTCAACCCTATTTAAATTTAATAAACTTTGCTTAAAACTAAATAATGTTAAAAAGAGGCAAATTCTGCAACTACTGTACAAACCTGTCATTATCAAGCAGAAAATAATAGCTCAAATGCTTTCTCAGACAACATCCTGGATTGCCAATCACAAAGAAAATTTCCTCTAGTCCTTCTGGGTGTGCATGACTAATGCATGCCTTTTTGCAGGCCTGTGTGTACAGATCCTGTGGAACGTGGCAGACTGTGGAGGTGAGCATTGCTGTGTGTCACCCCTGCCCTCCCTGGGAATAAAGTAATAATAATTCACTGCCAAGCTGAAAAGATACAGCCTGAAGGCTCAGACAAAACATGGAAACAACAATTCATACACAAGCCAACTTGAAACAGGCATAAACCAACAGCCGCCCACGCTGTCTTCACTGAGGCAAGCTAGGAACATTAGTCTGCATTCACACATACACGCGCATGTGATATCAATTTAAGAAGCACAAACAGCACAGTAATAAATATGTAAATAACCCCGCCTCTGTGTGTGTGTGTGTGTGTGTGTGTTTGTTACACCAAATAAACAGCACCCATAAAGAGGGTAGGTGTGAGCTTTTATAACATCCAGCGTTGAGATGGCATACCAAAAAATGCTTAGGTTCAAACCCAGCACACACACACTTACAAACACTTCCAGTGACCTGTCCATGATGGCAGCTGTATACAGATGGATCAACAAATACAAATAGATCAATTGGATGACACTGCATCCCCTGTCCCATCAAGCCTGAAGCACAAACACACACTCTCTATGACTGTAACACTGGGATGGGAGTGGGGGTGCCTGTCATTGTCCTGTAAGGGGATATCTGAGATGATGTTGGCGACTTAGCCGCACTCTTCATAATCCATTGTGAGTGTATTTTTGCAGCAAGTGCATGTGTATGTGTGTAGCCGACCAGGCCTGGTGTTGTTGATAAGGGCTGAGGGCTTAGTCCTCACTCACAGGGACACACTCAGAGCATTAATGAGCCCACAGCATAGAGGAGAGCCTCTGCCAAAAAGGTCTTTATCAGCCTCTAGGAGCCTGGGTTGCCTATGTGTGCTTGTGTGTGAGTGTGTGTGACAGTCAGGCTGAAAGGGGCAGAGTCCCTGAGCCTTCATGTGTTTTAAAACACTGTACTGTATTTTTGGTAAAGATATTGATTTTCAAAATTCCCCTGTCCAAACAAACCAATACATTACTCTGGTAGGGAATACAGTGTAGCCTGAAGGTGAGTTTGCAGGTTGAGATGCAACACACAGCAGTTCTATCTGGGAGGACACATCCATCACACAGACAGCTTAAACCCAGAATGTGTACCCGTGTGTGATATAATAGGTTAGTTAGTCGGGTAAAAGGGTGTTTTTGCGAGACCTACCTAAGCCAAGATACAAGCTGAGTGACTGACAGAGTATTATATTGGCTGGCAACATAAAGCAGCAGATAAACGTCAGAGAAAAAAATGGAGACAAGGGAAGACTGACAATAAGAAGAGGCAGGGTGACACCGGTTGCCAGGAGGAAAACTCTGCACCAGACTTCTGTACCTAATATTTCCAGCTGTTTTATACATAGAGAGCATGACAGCAAGTGATGCTCACTTCAAAATATACACAAAAATAAGCAGAAACATTCATGCAAGGCAGTAATATTTATCTCCAGGTTTTTGATGACTAGATTTACTTCTCCTTTCCTCTGACTTGTTCAGAACTAGAAGGCATTACTTTCATCTACAAAAGGTTACTAAGTATAGGAAGAGATGATGCTAACACCAGGTAATGAATAGTGTCTTGCAAAAGTTTTCAGACTGTGAACAGTTTTTCATGTTACAACCACAAAATGTATTTTATAATCAATTTAAGTGATAGACCAACACCAAGTAATGACAAAATTATGACTGTTTTCAAATTTTACAATAAAATCTGAAAGGTGTGACATGCATGTGTATTTTGGCTCCCTGAGACTACACTTTCTCCATTCTCCTTTTTAAAATAACTCAAGCTTAGTTAAACTGAACATAGAATATCTGTAAGCATCACTTTTTCAAGTCTTTCCTCAGAATCTTAATTTGATTTATATCTGGACTTTGACTGGGCCAGTCTAGCATAAATAGGCTTTGATCTAATTCCAGGGTGTGGAAATGTGGCCTGTGGGCCATTTGTGGTCTTTGAAATTATTCTTTGCAGCCCCCTGTCACTGTGAAACTGGAACGCTGGCTCATTTTTTGCACCAAGGATACCTTTCAAGCAATAACTCTTCATCAAAAAACATAATTATGTACAGCACCATGTTAAATCACTTGTGAGAGTCATAGGACCATATCAAGTGAACATTGACATATCCGTACTTGAAAGTCATCCCATGTAAAAACGGTACATCCAGTACTCAGAATAAAAAAAGTTGGAATTAAATGGGGACTATGCATCACAAACTGCGGTAGTTGATGATGGTGTTAAAACAAATAACTCACAACACTACTTTTGATAAGTGGTAAAAACAAACAATTACATGACAAACATTTTAGAAACTCTTACAATGACCAAGAGAAAAAAAATTCTGTCATTTCAGAAATGGGTAACAATCAAAATCTTTATTGAGAGCCTTAGGTGACAGTAACAGTAGACACGTCTTTGTAGTATTGCAGCTGTTTATGGAATGAATAGTGCTCTGTGAGAGGTTCAAAGATTGATTTATTGTTTTACAACCCAATTTGCTTTAAATTTCTCCGCAAATTTATCCCTGACCTGCCTGCTGTGTTCCGTGATCTTCATGATGCTTTTTCTTCTCTAATGTTCTCCAAATATACTCTGAGAGTTTCACAGAAAAGATGGGTTTATACTTAAATTAAATCACACACAGGTGGAATCTTTACTAATTAAGCGATTTCTGAAGGTTTTGCTTGCACTGAACTTTATGTGGGGCTATCACAGGGTCTAAAAACAAATGCGCACCACACATTTCAAATGTTGCTGTAAAGTATTTTAAAGATTATGTATAATTTTTATTTCACTTCACAATAATGTACTATACTCTGGTGGTATATTGTATATTGATAAAAAACAATAGAATACATTAAGGTTTGTGGTTGTAATGTCTGTTTAGCACCTTGAAATTATATTAAACTTAAACTGAACAGGAATAATCCAATTAAATTGAATATGCAGCCTTAAAGTCAGTTATCTAAAGCAAGGCAGATGAAAGAGAGGGAGGAAGAGAGAAGTTGAAACTGGCATTTAAGCATTTCAGGTTTACATTTTTGCATGAAACATTTATGGGATTTAAGTGTTGCTGGTTGAACATAGCAGAGAGGAGAAGGTTACTCCGCAGTATGGTGACACTGGTGCTTAGCAGGCAATGGAAAGGGGGAATTAAGGCTGTCACAGTTATTGTATTTATATAAAGATTAATAGCAGTCATACTAATAATTGTGATCAGTAATTAATTGTCATTTTCTCTTCATTTCATTGGCAGTACTATGGTATGAAAATGAATAATTCACTTAATGATGACAAAGAATCAAAACCATTTATCAGGAATGCTGAAGTGCTGATAGTTTCTAAACAAAAACTGCACATCACAGATTATTAGAATTTAAATTTTCACTCAGTCCACTCTATAAAGCAAGGGAAAGGATGGTGGGAAAGAAATATCATATATTTGTTTTCATACAGGTGAAAAATGATGATTGATGATGTATAAACATGTTCACAGTAATCTAAAAAAAAGAAACATTTTCATTGTGCAACTGGTTACACTGCCTGTCCTTAGGGAAATATACTAGAATGTCTTTATCATTTGACAGGGTTTTTTTTTTTAGATATAAACAAAAGAGAGGGAATAAAGCAGCAACACAGAATGGGGAAAAATCCATCCATCCCTTTTCAACACCTGCTTTATCCTATTTAGGATGGATGGATGGATGGATGGATGGATGGATGGATGGATGGATGGATCAATCGATCGATGGATGGATCAATGTCTTTAGCAGGTTATTTATACTGCTGTGGTCCAGGCTGGCATTTTGTTTATATCCTGGCTAGAATGTGAGGGAAAAAAAATCACTAAAATATTAGGAAACAAATTAACAAATCAAAAAACACAGATTAACAAAGTAAGTTTTTTTTCGCAGTCTTTTTTTCTGAACAGTTAACCCTGAATATTGCTAAAATAAACTGCACAAGGAAAGTAGCACATTGCCATAAAATAGAAAATGGCATGTATGTACATATTTCAGGGATGACTAAAACAGCATGACAAGGTCCTCTGAAGGACACTTCTCTACATGGTTGATCACAGACTGGATTAGATAACATAACACGTCTGTGCTTAATTCTCCATACATGATATACAAACGCATACACGTAACACTTCTCATTTTTTAAGCTATGTATGTTTGCTTTTCAGGCCTTCAAGTAATAGCAGTCATTACTGGTCCTTGCGCATCGTCCAGCAAGTTATTACACTTGCAGTGTAGCTTATTACCCGGCCTCAGCAGCACTCAATTATTCTGCTTGGGTCCACAGGGACAGAACAAGCAACTCAGTGTGCTACTTACAATATGCCTAAGTAGGCCAAAGAGACTGCCTAAAGTATGACATGCAGATGCACCACAGCATAGCAGTATAGAACCAAGAACAGATTTTTAGGAGCTACTTTGGTCATTTAGGCTGTCTTTGTCTGCCTAAACAAAATCTCATCATGGCTTGATTCTCTCTACAATCTTGTTAACTACCTTTCCTCATTCCAAACTGAAGGTAATTTCGTTATTGAAATTCCTGGTATTTCGCAAGTTATGGATAAAATCTACTTTTTTAACAAATGCAAAGTAGAAAGGTCAACATATTCTTGCTTTCTGCCTCCCCAATAAGTTTAAAGGATACTTTTATAATGTAGTGGAGAATTACAAAGACATTAGGCAGGAAAGCAGAGCGGATGTGACGTTGGGGGGGTCAGATCTATTTCAGAGTGAGATTAAGCTGAGCTGTGTTGAAATAGAAGCCAAAACCGACAAAGCCATGATCTGGGGACTTATTTAAGACTCTTATTAAAAGTTAAGGAAGGCCCTAAGAACCTTAAAATAAGATTGGGGAGTAAGTGACTTACACACGGGCTGATGTGTGTGGTGGTATAGGGGTTCAGTTTAAGCTCTCCTTCCTGGGCTCTCTTTATTCTTTCTCTTCTGTTTTCCAGCTCACTACATGGCCATCTTTCTCCTCACTCATCTACAGTGACTCCTTCTCCCTCCGTAACCAGGTCAGCTAAATAAAGCTGACCTGCTTAGCCTGATTTTGACAGTCTTCACATAATTGTAGCTTTAAGCAGCCACACATAGGCCACCATGTGCAATTGCAGATTAAAGATTTTCTTTTTCCACAAATTCCTTTACATGCATTGCTTGGCTTAGTGCAGCAGAGTCACTGAGCAATATGTAGGCATAAGGCAAGCTGACTTACGTTTGGTGCAGTCCTCTCAAGCTGTAGCATATACCACGGAGAATAGGGGGAGTGCTGTACCACCTGCTTATTGATCAGTTAAAGATAAAGCAGGCTAGAGCTTAACAACTGAACCTAAGGGAGGTGTTTGTGTGTAGCTGCCTTTCTAACTTTCACTGAACCGTGGGGATGCGGATCGAAGGCCTCAGTGTGTGTGTGTGTGTGTGTGTGCGTGAGTGAGTGAGAGAGATGGTTTTTTTTTAAAGAGAGAGATGTATTTAAGTCTACACAGCCCCATGTAAAAGTATTAATACCCCTTGAACTTTTCCACATTTTGTCAAATTACAGCCATAAGGAATACAACACAGAGTTTCTCAGCTCTTAAAAGATCGAAATCTAAAATAAGGAGTGTCATGCATTATTTTTTAGATCCCTGTATTCTGATACTCCTGAATAAAGCCCCTCAGAAGTCACGTAATTTGTCAAGAGTGTTCACCTGTGTGTAATTTCATCTCAGTATGAATACAGCTGCTCTGGGATGGCCTCAGAGTTTTGAAAAAGAACATTAGTTTAAGAACGAACAGCTGTAGTAAGAGAGTGGAAAGATGAAAGTCATGAAATGTCCTGATACAAGCCATGCAGGGCACAAGCAAATATGTGGAGGAAGATGCTCAGATGAGAAGAACAAATGAGACCACAACTTAGCTTCTTGGCCTACTCGGAAAACTCTGTGTGGTGGAAAAGGAACATTGCAAATGGCCCTGAACACCTCATCCCCATCATAGTGGCACCATCCAGTTAGGTAGAAAGCAAATTGGCAGAAAATGACTTGAGGGCTTAAGTTTTTCTAAAGTCACTTGCAAATCTCGTGAGTCGCAGGTTGCAGTTTTTTGGGCTTGTTTTTGAACGTTAGGTTGCTTATTTGGGATCTGCTTCCTTTTAAGTGAAATCCCTGGAATATCTTCCAGCTCTCCCCAATAAAACAAAACAAGAGTCAAAGGTGGTCTCTCCTTTCCACGCACCTGTTTCCTGGGTATCGCTCCTGGCCAAGTTGACTCTGCAGACCCCAAACACACTCACACCAGAGGCCAGAGTGACACCACGAGAATGAGTTGCATAAGTGGGAAAAATGGTAGTGATGTATTGTAGTCCAGGTAAATGCAGTGTTTACAGTTTTTTCATCTGTGCCAGGCTTTATTTTTTACATATTTTTTACATATGTGATTTCTGACAAGGAAAGAAGATGGTTTACACTAGGCCTGTTTGAATTGGTTCATGTGTGTCTTTTTTTTTTAAACAAAGTTTAAAGAAAGTTTTTTGTTGACTGTGTTTACTGTAATTTTGCTGTTACGTATGCAAAATCCACTTTTCTTTTGATTTTAAAAGTACAGGTTATTCAAAGAATTTAAGTTTTTCAAAATTCTTATGGTTAAAGAGTTTAGCATACTTTTGCTTATGTATATTGCCATAATTGTATACATTTATACTGTTTACAAATGGCCTATGTTTTACGCAGTATGGGTTGCCCAGTGGGCTTGTTTTCATAGAGCTGGTTGCTTGTTTCTCTCGCCAGATCTGGCAACGCTGCTTGAGACTAGTGTAGAGGTTCACCTTCCAGCAGTGCCCCTAAACAAACAACAGCCAGAGCTACAATGGAATGGTTTAGATAGAAATATTTTACGAGTTTCAAAAGCCAAGTCAAAGTCCAGATAAAATTCCAAAATCTATTGAAAATCTATTGCAAGAAATGAAAATAGATGTTCAAATATGCTCTCCATCTGACCTGACTGAACTTGAGCTATATTGCAAAGAACAATGCTAAAAAATCTAATCTCTAGATTTGCAGAGATAGTAGTGACTCATCCCAAAAGACTTGCAGCTGTAATTGCAGTGAAGGGTGCTTGCGCAAAGTATATAGGGTCGAGCAGGCTGAGTAATAATGCAGACCATACTTTTTAGATTTTTATTTGTGATAGAATTGAAAATCCTTTTCCCTCCACTTGAATGTCCTTTTCCCTCCACTTCACAATAATGCAAAACTTTGTGTTGGTCTACCACATGAAATCCCAATAACATGCATTGTAATGTGTCAAAAAGTGGAATAGTTCAAAGGGTATGAATACTTTTGCAAGTCACTGTACACAGGCATACTCCAACACAATTTTTACTCATTGTCTTTCTCTAAATACAGCCTCTCATCAGTGCTTTGTCCTTCAAACCAGAGCAGGCAGGAGGTATAATGGAAACCATGGCAACGAGAAGGCAAATAGACAACAGTGCTTAGAGTGGGTGAGGACAGATGGATCTACTGTTAGATGGGGTTTTCTGAAAGGACATGTGAAGGGGAACAGAACTGAGAAAATTTGTAACTCACAAAAGTGAGTACACCCCTCACATTTGTGTAAATATTTTATTTTTCTTATGGAACAACACTGAAGATATGACACTTTGATACAATGTAAAGTAGTCAGTGCAAGCTTGCATATCAGTGGACATATTTTCTCCCCTTGAAATAACTCAACACACAGCCATTAATGTTTAAACCAATGGCAAGAAAAGTGAATACACCCCTAAGTGAAAACGTCTAAATTGTGCCAAATTAGCCATTTTCTGTCCCTGATGTCATGTGATTCGTTAGTGTTACAAGGTCTCAGGTGTGAATGGGGAGCAAGTGTCCTAAGTCTGGTGTTATCGCTCTCACACTCTCTCATACTGGTCACTGAAATTTTAATATGGCACCTCAAAGAACTCTCTGAAGATCTGAAAAAGGAATTATTGCTCTACATAAAGATGGCCTAGGCTGAAACCGAGCTGCAGCACAGCGGCCAAGACCATACAGTGGTTTAACAAGACAGGTTGCACTCAGAACAAGCCTCACCATGGTCGACCAAAGATGTTGAGTGAAAGTGCTCGGCGTCATATCCAGAGATTGTCTTTTATAGATAGACATATGCTTGCTGCCAGCATTGCTGCAGAAGTTGATGGGGTGGGGGATCAGCCTGTCAGTGCTCAGTCAGACCATATGCTGCACACTGCATAAGATTGGTCTTCATGGCTGTCGTCCCAAAAGGAAGTCTCTTCTAAAGATCATGCGCAAGAAAACACTGAAAAAAAATTATTTGCTGAAGACAAGCAGACTAAGGACATGGATTACTGGAACCATGTCCTGTGGTCTAATGAAACCAAGATAAACTTATTGGGTCCAGATGGTGTCAAGCTTGTGCGACGGCAACCAGGTGAGGAATATAGACAAGTGTGTCTGGCCTATAGTCAAGCATGGTGGTGGGAATGTAATGTGTGGGGCTGCACGAGAGCTCTCGGCTGTGGGGAGCTACAGTTGATTGAGGGAACCATGAATGCCAACATGTAGTGTGACATACTGAAGCAGAGCATGATACCCTCCCTTCAGAAACTGGGCCAATAAAATGTACGCTGCCATACAAGCTGTGCACTGACAACTTTACAATGTATCAGAGTGTCATGTCTCCAGTGTTGTAACATTAAAAGATATACTAAAATATTTACAAAAAAGTGAAGGGTGTACTCACTTATGTGTGAGAAGAGAATATGATTCGCAACACAGGTTCCTGACGTCCTCTCCCCGGTGTGCATGTCTGAATAGCACACACAGACATAAACATTGAAACAATAGAAAATTCATTTTCTTGGCAAATATGCAGAACTTTGAGGCATAATGTGAGCCAATGCTTTAGTATATAAGGGCTCTGTGGGGTTTTCTTCAGAATTTTCAAGTCTTGAAAATCAAAGTTACTCATTAAACATATAGAGGCCAAAGGATTGGAATCATACCAGAAGGAATGATGGAGTTATTCCCAGTGACTAAGAATTTGGCACAAAGTCTATTTTATGAGCCTTACCTCACAGCATGTAGTGACTTATGGTATCCTGAGATGTTATGTTGGTTTTCCCCAGGAGTTACCTGAAATTATGATGTCAAATTTAAAATAAACTACAAAAGAATAAACACTCAAGGATTAATGTGGATGTATTCTAATTTATTCCAGGCCTAATCCCTCATTATATCCCTCATAAGTAGCTGTAAGCAGGCAGATGCACATACACTTACAAAGGCATTAAAGCCTCTATCTTTTTCTCCAGGTTTTACTTCACTGTGCCATGACAATAAAGCATGAATGTACTGAAGAAGACTGTTTTAATTATTTAAACATAGATAACATATGTTGGTGCTACATTTTTTTAATGGTCAAGGCATGATTTATTGGAATAAGTGTTGTATACCGTATAGCTGCACAGTTGTACTACTTCTACAACAATTTACCTGGATGTATTAAAGAAGAGTATTTTTTTTATTTTATTTAAAAGCAATATTTAGTTATTAAATATTAGTTATAAACCAGTCAAAAAGAAAGTGCTAGATTGTATGTCTTTTATATCACTCATGCCTTCTGGACAAGGATTCATTGCATACCCGGCATTTAATACTTGAGCAGAGGCAGCTGTGCTCAAAGTGGTGATGTGTACGAACTAATGTTGTATAGTCAGCGATTAATCTGGATTATGGAGGCCCGATAGGAGAAACAATGCTACCAGCATTGTGGGAGAGTTAAGGACAACCCTGGTTGAGCACGTTTACCAACTCTCACTCTACCCAGACAAATCTCACTCCATTTAGGCAAAGTGCCTGCACTTAAAGCAATACACTTTTACCACACACTGCTGTTTGTGATTAGTCATTCTAAACACAATGGACATTTTGTTGTTCACTTTTTAAAAGTACAGATGTGAGTGTATACAACTCTAGGTATATATAGGGAGAACAACCATTTCTCAAACCCTGGGATGGTCTTCACACATAGACAATGTTCGGAAGAAGGCCCAGCAGAGACTGAACTTCCTAAGGCAACCCAAGAAGTACAACCTTCCACAGGAGCTACTGGTCATCTTCTACACGGCCATAATTCAGTCTGTCCTGTCTTCATCCATCTCAGTGTGGTTTGGCTCATCCACAAAACAGACAGGTCCAGGCTGCAACAAACAATCAGGTCTGCAGAAAGAATCTTCAGGGCTCACCTTCCCTCCATCCAGGACCTTTATAGGTCTAGGGTCAGGAAAAGGGCAGCTAAAATCTCTGCAGACCCCACATACCTGCACACAAATTGTTTAGACTGTCACCCTCAAGTAACTTCTTTATTTCCATATACTATATGTACAAAAAAAATCCTCCCTGAGAGCAAACTGTACCAGAGTCAAATTCCTTGTTTGACTGTACAAACTTGGCAATAAAGCTGATTCTGATTCTGATATAGCTATTAGTTTATGGTGACACTTGTTTTAGTGTCTAAGACAAATGTCTTGTTTTAGACACTTGTTATGCAAGTGACACTTGCATAATATCCTCAAGTATTTGATCAAACCAACCTCATCAAAAGAGCAAGATTATGCTTTGAGGTTTGCAGGTCAAACAGGAAATTATCATTCATTTAAACCACCAGGAGCAAAGCATAATCTATAAAACTCCAACATCTGTGTAATTTCAACATAACTATTTGTGCATCTTTTTCAAGAGAAATTAGCTCAAGAATAACATAAAAAATAATTAATTGCGACCCCTCTGAAATACAGTAAAAGGCTTCAATCACAACCAAACAAGCCAATAATAATAAAAATAGCTCTTGTATGGCCATGCTGAAAGCCCTGTCATCTTACTACTGCTTGTCATCTTAATATTAGTTTCTTAATCTGCGCACATGTGGACCATCTTCATCTTTTAGCCACCTTAAATATTAATATGATAAATCTGATGCAATTTTTATTACTGACCCCACCCTCACTGCCCTCTCACACCAAGCTCACCCCAAAAGTGGGCAACTTAACATTTAATCTTCGTGACCCATTTTAAGCAGGAAAAAAATGTCATCAGCAGCCAACTGACAAGGTTTTCTTTATCAGTGTAAACAATAATTAAAAATATCTCCAAAGTTTTGTTTTAAGCAGATACCGCTTATGTCTCCTAATGTCGTCACAAGCTGAAGGGGAAAGTAATATTGGGAGTCACTGCTGCCCCTTCGCGACAGTGGCTCAGGTGGTAAGAGTGCGTCCTGTAAACGGAGGGGGGTTGCCGGTGAGAATCTCCTCTCTGTCTGTCTCAGTCGTTGTGTCCTTGGGCAAGACACTTCACCCACCTTGCCTGCTGATGGTGGTCAGAGGGCCCGGTAGCGCCGATGTATGGAAGCCTCGATTCTGTCAGTGTGCATCAGGGCAGCTGTGGCTTCATTATAGCTCACCACTGTCAATATATGAATGGGTTGATGACTGATAGTAGTGTAAAGCGCTTTGGGGTCTCTGGTTACTTGATGGAACGCTATACAAGTACAGGCCATTTACCATTTACCATTTGTGCTCAAAGTAAGAAAACATTTTAATAGCATTATTAAATTAAACACTTCTGTTTACTACTTCGCAATGCCATAATTTAGGTTATAGCAACTCCACTACAGTGTCTTTCTTGTACGTACCTTGTTAATTAATTAACCACATTTCTGCCTCTTCCTTTTCCTATTGCAACTGCCAGCTCGACTTTATTTCCTGTGATTTTATTTACTCCGGGAAAGCATTTTTATTCAACATGAACAATATTAGTCATTGAAAGGCCTCAAGAAACTGCATTAAACTGGATCTGTTAAGCCTTATTTGAAGAGGTTAGACTGAAATGATGAGTAATTAGAGTAACTTAACACAGTTGTGAACTCCAAATGCAAACGCAGATTTTTTCTGAAAGAAAATTTCAGTACATAGCACAACAGGAAACAACGATTTTTCAAACAATATGAAATAAATAAAAAACTTGTTAGTGAAATAATAATCTTTATTATTATTTATAATATTTAATGTAAAATAATGTTCATTTATTTGTAAATGTGTTAATGGATTGTAGTTTCATTTGTTTCCTTTTTTGCTGTCAGATTTGTTTGTTTTATTTCTCTGGCATGTTGTGTGTTTGGTTGTGTTACTGTATAATGATTAAGAGAAGGAAAATAAAAAATTAAGCTGTCAGTATATTATTTCTGAAGAACGATATTCCAACACATTAATAAGTTCCTTGGTTTGAAGGTTTTATTGGAGGAAGGTCTTTCGCTGAGCATAAGGCTGCATGACTACTAAACAAAGCAAAGCAAGTCATAGAACATTCATGAGCCAGTGAAGCAAGCCATAACCGACCATGTAAGAGCTGGCCATACAGCGTGATGATGAATGAAATCAGAAGATAACAGCATCTGTGTTGAATTTATGCTGCCAAAGTCATCAAAACACACCTGCTGTGCTTACTAGCTGTACTTTATTTTAGGTGTACATGCACAACAGGGTCCGTCACAGTTTGCTGAGTTTGGCTGACATTGAGTGACAGTGTTTTGGTCTGAGTTTTGCTCTGCTATGTTATTTTTGTGGATTTACGGGGGTCACAGAGAAGCAGAGAGGAAAAGCACAATGCACTGCTGCCCTGGCTGACTTAGAATTGGAGATTGGTGCTGCAGCTTTTGTTTCTTTGATTTTCTTTTTCTTTAGCTCAGGGCTATGACACAGTTTAAACCCATGTAAAAAAAAGCAGCATATCTTGTTAAGAACAACTAACAATTGTGCGCCACACCTTTTGTGGACAGAAGAGGTATATTACAAAAATACACACAGTGAGATCTCGGGAAAGCTGTGTGTAAGTAATATGGCGGTATACTGTAAACAAACAAACACGACAAACTCAGGTAAAACACGCCAATAAATTCAAGCCAACCATAAAAACGATTAAAATACTAACCACTGTCTCATATTTTCCCAATACAGCAAACTGGACGAGGAGACCTTGGATAACCTGGAGAGCTACCTGGACAAATGTTTTGAAAACATTTTAATGGGCAAGCCACAAAAATCTCCATCCATGACCACACCAACATCAAAACGCACACGTTCAGAGTGCTCGGCCAGCACCTCCACTATCTCTCCAGAGAAAAGCTACCCTGATGTCCTGGACTCTATTGACAAGAAACTAACCAGCCTGGATGCTCGTCTGACACTGGTGGAGGGAATTTCAAACTCTGAGGGAGTCTCTGGACTCTCTGGAGTTCAGCCAGGAACAACTAGCTTCGCTCACAGCTGAAAATCAAACACTGAGGGATAACGTGATAATTTTTTCAGCCTGCTAAAATTTTAGACGAAGGGGAACGGCATTTTTAATTCACAAAAATATTAACTTTACAGCATTAGACACAGTTACAGATCCAGACGGTATTTTTATAATAAAAAAATATCTATACATAACCAAAAGTCATGTATTGTCAGTATATATGCCCCAAATGATGATGACCCCCCATTCTTCCATACTTTCTTTTCTGCACTGTCTCAACACTTGGATTGCTCACTTCGTCTTGGGGGCGATCTAAGCTTTGGTCTAAATGAAGAAATAGACAGGTTTAGTACAACAAGGACTCAACGCAGTTGGCAATCAATAAATATAGTTAAACAGTACATGAGTGATTAGGGACTTTGCAATGCATGGTGATCTCTTCACCCTAACCGTAGAGAATACACTTTCTTCTCGTATGTCCATCAACTCTTGTCTGGATTATTTCTGAGCCAGCAGCTCGTTGTTGACTGACATTTCAGACACTGAGACGCATCCTAAAGCTGTCAGCGATCACGCTCCTGTCTCCTTAACTCTTGTAAATAAGAAAGAAAACCCACAAAGCAAAAGCTGGAGGTTTAATACATTATTGCTTAAGGATGAAGAATTTATCAAATATTTTAAGGATAAGTCGGATTCATATTTGGAGTATAATGACCTGCCTGGGACATCAACATCTTTTAATATACAGAGTCCAGCGGTGGCCCTTCAGGTACCACTGACATCAAGCGAAATCCAGGAAGCACTCAAAAGCATGCCCAATAAAAGGCTGCAGGCCCAGATGGATTTCCAACAGAGTTCTACAGAATTCTGGAATATTCTGGCTCCAACATTTCACAGAATGTAGCAGAAAACCGAGGAAAATGGCAGGCTTTCCGCAAAATATAAATTCTGCCATCATTACTTTCCTGTTAAAACCAGGCATAGACCCAGTATTTCCTACCAGCTACCATCCCATATCCCATATCCAAGTTGATCTCAAAATAGTCTGTAAAGCCCTCGCAAAATGACTAGAAAAGGTACAGGAGTTGGACAATGAAACTGAAACACCTGTCATTGTAGTGTGGGAGGTTTCATGGCTAAATTGGACCAGCCTGGTAGCCAGTCTTCATTGATTGTACATTGCACCAGTAAGAGCAGAGGGTGAAGGTTCAATTAGCAGGGTAAGAGCACAGTTTTGCTCAAAATATTGAAATGCACACAACATTATGGGTGACATACCAGAGTTCAAAAGAGGACAAATTGTTGGTGCACGTCTTGCTGGCGCATCTGTGACCAAGACAGCAAGTCTTTGTGATGTATCAAGAGCTAAGGTATCCAGGGTAATGTCAGCATACCACCAAGAAGGACGAACCACATCCAACAGGATTAACTGTGGACGCAAGAGGAAGCTGTCTGAAAGGGATATTTGGGTGCTAACCCATATTGTATCTAAAAAAACATAAAACCACGGCTGCCCAAATCACGGCAGAATTAAATGTGCACCTCAACTCTCCTGTTTCCACCAGAACTGTCCGTCGGGAGCTCCACAGGGTCAATATACACGGCCGGGCTGGTATAGCCAAACCTTTGGTCACTCATGCCAATGCCAACCATCGGTTTCAATGGTGCAAGGAGCGCAAATCTTAGGCTGTGGACAATATGAAACATGTATTGTTCTCTGATGAGTCCACCTTTACTGTTTTCCCCACATCCGGGAGAGTTACGGTGTGGAGACGCCCCAAAGAAGCGTACCACCCAGACTGTTGCATGCCCAGAGTGAAGCATGGGGGTGGATCAGTGATGGTTTGGGCTGCCATATCATGGCATTCCCTTGGCCCAATTCTTGTGCTAGATGGGCGCGTCACTGCCAAGGACTACCGAACCATTCTTGAGGACCATGTGCATCCAATGGTTCAAACATTGTATCCTGAAGGCGGTGCCGTGTATCAGGATGACAATGCACCATTACACACAGCAAGACTGGTGAAAGATTGGTTTGATGAACATGAAAGTGAAGTTGAACATCTCCCATGGCCTGCACAGTCACCAGATCTAAATATTATTGAGCCACTTTGGGGTGTTTTGGAGGAGCGAGTCAGGAAACGTTTTTCCTCCACCAGGATCACGTAGTGACCTGGCCACTATCCTGCAAGAAGAATGGCTTAAAATCCCTCTGACCACTGTGCAGGACTTGTATATGTCATTCCCAAGATGAATTGACGCTGTATTGGCCGCAAAAGGAGGCCCTACACCATACTAATAAATTATTGTGGTCTAAAACCAGGTGTTTCAGTTTCATTGTCCAACCCCTGTAACTCCTCTTATAATATATCCTGACCAAACTAGTTTTATAAAAGAAAGGCATTCATCCACAAATTCACGCAGATTACTTAATTTAATAGACGATTCCTACATTCCTAAAAATACTGAGACTAATATATTATCTCTAGATGCAGAAAAAGCATTTAATAGAGTTAACTGGAAATTCTCGTTTGCAACCTTGAGTAAATTTGGTTTTGGAAGATCTTTCATAAACTGGTTAAAAATATTATACAGTTCCCCAACAGCATGTATCAGGAAAAATAACCAAACATCTTCCAGCTTCTGTCTTCAAAGTGGTACCAGGCAGGGATGCCCACTTTCCCCCTAATTATTTGCTATTTTTATTGAACCACTAGCAGCAGCAATCAGGCAAACTAAAGATATTAAAGGCTTAAAATGCATTACTTTTCTCCAGCATTCACGAACCTCTTTGTCTCAGGTAATTGGATTGATAAATTATTTCTGAAGAGTTTAAGATTATTCTATAAAATGGTTCAAATCTACAGTTTTCCAATTAATTGTTCTTTCCACAACTCCCTTAATACACAAGTACAATCAGGGAATATTATACATTTGGGTATTAATGTTTCTCCTGGATTGGCTTAGATTTAACAAAACTAAACAACATCCCACTTTTAAAAAAAGTGGAAGATGATCTCACTAGATGGAAATCTTTACCCCCTTCACTCATGGGCAGGGTTGCTTCAATAAAAACTATGGTCTTGCCAAAAATGTATTACTTATTTACAGTGATCCAAAATAAACCATCATCCAACTGGTTTAGATCTCTGCACTCCATCACCAAATTTATTTGGAAAGAAAAACCCACGCATATTAGCTTAAAAACGCTACAGAGGACCAAAGATAAAGGAGGACTAAATCTGCCTATCTTTCACTATTACTTCTCAGCTAATAGGCTACAATATATCTCAAAATGGTTTAAATACCATTTCCAGATGAACCCTGGCTAGTGTTCAGCCGGCATGTATGCTTTAAAAGCCTCAATATCAGCTCGTCTCTGACAGCATGGTGGGAGTATCTAAAAAGGACAGGGTCTTTACTAATCCCCACCCATCTGGAACAACCCTGACATCCTACAAAAAAATAATATGATAAAACTTCTAGATTGGAGGAGTAAAGGAATTGAAAACTTGAAACATATATTTGAAGGAATTCTGTTCATCCTATTTAACAGATAATTATGCAATATAGGATGGAAAAACATAAATTTTTAGAATATCAACAAATTAAATCTATAATAAAAAATAAATAGGCTCAATAGTGTTGGGTTACAAATGCCATCAAGTGTACTAGTCAAGTCAAGTTTATTTATGTAGCGCTTTTCAGCAACAAGGCACTCAAACACTGTACATGAGGAAAAACATTACAATCACACAGAAAAACAAATCAAATGACATTAATAATCCTTGGGGGTTTACTGGTAAGAGCTGGTTCTAATCCAATCTTTCTAATAGAGGTAATTAGTTAATTAAGTCCTCTGTGGTCAGGAATTCATCCTGTGCTAGAAGAAAAATGATAATATTAATCCTTGAGGTCGCTGGTATGAGGCAGCTGTGGTCCCATCATTAAAATAGTAACAGTCCTGGGCACTCACTGAAGTCTAAGTAGAGAAGCTGGGTCACTGGTAGGTTCAAACTTTTTAAATACTGATAATGTCTGGCTTTCACTGGTATGAAATTGTTGTAATACAATCCTTCTAAGAAATCTAAAAATCTCTGGTCATTGGTGTAAAAACAGCTGTAGTAAAATTTTCAAATACTAATAATATTTGGCTTTTGCTGGTAATCCTTCTGAGAAATCTGAAAATCTATGAAAAGTAATGAAATCACACATTTAGGTAAAGTAAGATAGGAGGAAAAAAAATCATATTTCAGACTCTATTCTTAGCAGAATAGAGTCTGAAATAGTACAAAAAACCTCAGCAGGGGTAAGCAACACACACATAAGTAAAGATTCAGCAAGGGTACGGTGGAAACTTGAGGGTGCGAATGTATAAGTCTGAGTGTGTTTGCAAGAATTAGACTGTCAACACTGATAGAAGCGCCATTGTCCTTGAGAAGAGAGCTGGAAGTTTTATCAATCGGCCGCATAGTCCTATCAGCACACAGCTGGTAGGGGAGTGCTGGGGAAGAGCGTCGTTTTTATATAACATCCAGGAGATATTTTGTCGATAGCCAGTTAGCAGAAGTTGCCAAAGCCACATTGGGGTGCCGGATTTAGAAAAACAATAAATGTTGTGGTTCAGGCGGTTGTGAATCTCCAACCACCTTAAGAGTTTTACTGGTATGTCTCAATTGCGAATCCTAATAGCCGAATTTCTGGTGTTTTCTGAAGATCTGGAGCGTACAACTTCTCCAAGATTATATCCTTTAACCTCTGAGTCCAACCGCTGCCAGGCTGCGATTCTGTTCAAGAATCGTGTCCAGCTTGCGATTCTGCTCTCTTAACATTTCAGTCTGAGTGTTGATTGCTCTACAGACTCCATCCAACATCGCAGGCAGCTTTGTAATTCTTTGAACAGCCGCCCACGTTTTGCGAATCACTCGATAAGCCAGGTAACCACCAACTCCAAAAAGCAGAAATCCTGTTATCAAGAGTCCAAATATGTACACATTTTCTATGTCCACGACCGACATCGTAGTCAGGCACACCATCATCCACTGCTGCCAAGAATCCTTTGTGTATCCAGAAAAGAACGTCCCGTCTGGACAAGAGGGTTCTCCTTTACCCTGTCTTCCCGTCGAAAAATATTTTGATCAATTATGTTGAGAGTCCAGCCGACCAAATCCATAATTTACAAGTTTGGAGGATATGCAAAGCGAGGCTCTGAGAAAAATACAGACAAAAGCAGAAGCAGGGATCAGCAGGGAGGGAGGGAGAGAAAACGCGTGTGTCTTCCACTGAGAGCAAGAGAAAAAGCTAAAGTTTGTTAATCTGACCCCCCTCCAAATTACTGTCTAAAATATGCAGGACACTGCACAGGACACTGTCTGAAATAGATCAATAGATGAATCAATATCCCTTACTATTACAAAATGGGAGGCTGATTTTTCAGGCAACTTTGACCAAAAATTCTGGTCTCAGATATGTTTAAGAACTTCTAAAATTACTTGTAACCCCAGTTAACAATTAATACAATATAAAATCCTTCATAGAGTACACTGTATAGGTAAACAGATGTTCATGATGGGTTTTGCACGGCCTAATACTTGCTTACAGTGCACAGGCAATATACCTGACAATTACATCCACACACTATCGTTATGTACACCTGTTCAGAGATTCTGGTGCTGGATATCTGAAGACCTATAAAACTGTCTGAGATCTAATATTTCACCTTCCCCCCTTAGTTTGATTGTTGGGCAACTTAGATGGTGTCACCATGAAGACAAATTCAGTTCACATGGTATTCACTGCCTTATGAATCACTACGAAAACTATCCTCTTGAATTAGAAAAATAAAAATGTTCTTAGTATTAACCAATATAGAAACCTTTTGTTGGATTACATAAGTCTGGAGACAGCCTCTGCCTCCAAATCAGATCAATATCTCAGGACTCCTTTAATCGATTCCATCACCTAGTGGGGGTGGGGGACCTTTGGCTTTGTCCTGTGGGGCATTGTTGCGGATACAGGTTTGGAGCATCTGGGGTGTCCCTGGGTTGGGGTCGCTGGAGGGTCTGGTGCCAGGGCTGTGGCCACCACCGTTGTGGGGCTTTGGTGGCTCTCGTGGGTGACATCTGGGGGCTGCATGCAATGCTTTTGGGGGGCCTGTCAAGTGAACATAGGTTACCGGCCTGGTTGCCATGCTGCTCCTGGATAGTTCTGGGATGGGCTCGGGGTTCCTGCGGTGCGTCGCGCCCGGGGGGGGGTCCTGGCTTGGCCTGAGCCTGGGGGACTTAGGTCCTGGTGGGTACGTCACCGGGGTTTTGGGCCAGTGCATGTGCTGGTGCCCGGCTCTGGACAGGGGGCCTTCGGTGCATTGGTGGGCTTAGGGGCCTCCTAAACTGGCGGGGAGGTACCATTACATTGCAGGTGCTCTCTCCTTCAATTAGTGTATTCTGCTGGTGGGGTGGAGGGTCTGTGGGAGAGGGTAGGGTGAGGTCAAGTTATTCGTATGTTGAGGTGGGTGTGGGTTTTTTTCTGGGGTGCGGGTGGGTGGTTGAACTTGGGTGGGGAGAGGCATTGTTTAGATCTGGGTGGTTCTGGTTCGGATTCTGGTTCCTTGTCTTGGTTCCGGTTCCTGGTTCCGATTCTGTCTGGAGGAGGGTTCAGAGGGGTCTACATGGTGTGGGCAGGAGGGCGTGCCAGAGCTGTTCTCGGGGTGGAATGGTCTTGGCTTCTCAGTGGGTTTGATTTTGGCTTTGTGGGCTATGTGCCTTTTGTGGGTTTAGGTGTGGGTTTTCTCGCGGAGCTACTTCTGGCTGATGTATTTGTGTTGGGCATGTGTTCTTGGGTTTGGATGCTCCTGGGCCTTCTTTTCGCAGGCGTGTACTATTGTCGGCTTTAACTTTGGTAGGCTGGAGGGCGCGCATTTGCGCAGTGTGGGCTTTGTGCATGGCTTTTCCTTTGGGTGCTCTTGGGTACTCTGCTGGCCTGGTTGTAGCTGCGATCCAGTGCTGGGCCGGGTGGGCATTGGGGACTGGGCTCTCTGTTGGCTCTACCACATGGGTTTGGGTGTGGTTGGGCATGTTGGTCTTGTGCCCTCCTTTGTGTGGCGTATTCTTGTTGTGCTGGGTCGGCTGGTCTGTTCTTTTTTTTGCAATGGGGCCACACTCTTGGTCGTTGCTGCACGCTTGTGGCTAGCTCCTCTTCACTGGGGGTCGAAGACTTCTTCATTTCGTGGATGTGCCTGTGCCTCCTTCCTTTGTTGGAGCTCGGCGAATGGGGGTGCCTATTGGGGTCAGCCAGGGAGCTGGCTTCCTGGGAGAGAATTTTGCACCCAGTCCTTCCCTCCTCATCATAGGACACCACCCTCTCCCCGCTCCATCACACTACCACTCATGTAGGGCCTTTAGGTGAGGGTGTATCAATGGAGTCCCACGAGGGTTTTCAATCTCTGCGGTCCCATGGCAGTCTGGGCCCCAATTTCAATGTACAACTTAGATACTCTCACTTATAACATTTTCATGACACACACGTAGGGCATTTGGGGTGGGCACACTCAATGGAACCCAGAGGGAGTGTATTTTATTAAACTCACCTCTGGTGAGCCAGAGCCAGAGGGCCCCCAACTGGCTCTGGCCTCTGCCCTGGCACCAGTTTTAAATGACAATTTTATTTTTTAAGGAAAAAAAAAAACATCAAAATCAACCTGGCTTTAAGGTGAGAGAATATATTTGCAACCCTAGTTAGATCAGGAATGAACTGTGATTATCCAGATTTTTTTTTTTTTTTTACAATAGCCAGGCCTCATTACTGCCAAAAATAGCCTTTTTGACAGCATGAAGTAGACTAAATCATATCAAAAAGCAACACATCAATCCCTGACCTAACAAAATCAGATGGAAAACAAAGTCACTGACATTTATCAGTGTGGAAATGTTTACAAATTTCTACAGCTTTGGCACTCAATTGAAGCACAGTGACAGCCATTATCCACAATTGAAGAAAACATGGAATAGAGGTGAACTTTCCCAGGAGTTGTAAGCCTACTAAAATCTCTGCAAGAGCACATCGACAACTCATCAAGGAGGTCACAAAACAACTTGGACAACATCTAAAACACTGCAGGCCTCATTGGCCTTGGTTATAGTAGGGGTTCATGATTCACAAATAAGAAAAAACAGAAACAAAATTTTTTCCCTCTGAGATACCAGTGTTGACCAAGGAGACACAAAGGCCCACCACACATTTGGCAGAAAAAATATTTTGACAATCCACAAAACTTTTATGAAAAGCTGTGGACTGACAATACAGAGGTAGAACGTTTTGAAGAGTGTGTGTCCTGTGACATGTGGAGCAAAACTGACAGCATTTCAGAAAAACATAATTCCAAATATAAAACATGGTGGTGTTAGTATAGTAGAGTTGCAACATAATCATCCAAAAAAACTAGAAAGATCACCTCTGAATAGCTAAAAAAAATAACTAAATGAAGATTTAGGACTAGCCTAGCCAAGGTCAAACTCAAATCCAACTGAGATGTGGTGGTATTACCTTACACAGGTTGTTCATGGCCAGCAAATCACCAATCCAGCTGAATTAAAACAAGTTTGCAACGAAAAGTGGGCTAAAGTTCATCCACAGCAATGTTAAAACCTAGTTCCAGTTATGCAGCCACATACTGGCATTTGTTGCTACCTAGGGTGACAAAATTAGGGGGGTGGGGGGTTACTTTCTAATGTCGGACCAAGTTGGTTTAGATAACTTTTTCTATAATGGTAATTTCAAAGCTGCTGTTTATGTTTATGCAGGTTTTCTTTGTCTGATAGAAAATGTTTTTGATGATCACAAAAATTGCAAAAAGTGCAAAAAGCAAAATCAGATGAAAAATCCAAGGGGGCAAATACTTTTTCACAGTACTTTATATTTGGTAATACCATGTAGCTCATAAATGTAAGAAGTGGATAGAGATCTAGCAGAGCACCATTTTAATACTCCCTCCTACTTGAAGTTTTTACCTAATAGTTGCATCCCAGCACTAAAACCTAGAAAACCAATTTCAACAGATTAATCTCATCTCCACATTCTCCAGTCCCCATCAGCTTCTCATTCCATCATCTCATCATCCCCTTGTTAAACTGGCCCCTCCCAGTGTTGAAAGACCAGAAAGAAGCCTGGTTATTTTAATCTAAATCAACACTGACGGGGAAGCAGATGTACAACAAAGAGCGAGGGGTAAAGCTTGTACCTGACGTTGTTAGTATTAATGCGATTCCACTGTGAGAATTGGGATCGATACAGTCAGATGAAGGACTGCGTTAACATCCTAATCTCTTATAGTGTCAGAGCAGCCAGACAATAAAAACTCCACCAGTTCAGTCATGAACACACACCCGTTACACAGATTAGAAGATAAGAAGGAAGGGGTGAAGGCAGATCAGGCCATTGGAGCAGGAGCTGTACTGCAGGTTGGAAAAAACATAGACCTCAGATTTGTTCAGTTCTCTGAAAAGACAGATCAAATATAGTGTAAAAGTGCTAGAATAATTTTTTGTTTTTTTTCTATACAGCAATAAGCTAATAAGAATACAAGCTCACAGTAGATGTGTTATGCAACTAGTTAAGTATTCAAATAAAATTATTAAACAATACAATGATATTCATTTGATCATTTTATGCCAAAAGATAAATATTTTTTAAACAAAGCCCAGCTGATTTCATGGAGTTATTGACTCTGCAGTAGTCTCTTCCCCTGACCAAGCCTGTGGTGACAGAGTGGAGCAATGGCTCTGTTTTAACAGAAAGAGACCTCTGGCAGAACCAGGCTCAGTATGTTACTGCAGTTGGCTAATAGTGGAGAGTATAGGAACCAAACACAAAAACCTTTAGAAGCAATGGTTCACGAGTCCTTCCTATGGGAAAGAGACAACAACAGCAATAGCTCCATCAGTGCCTTTGACAAGGAAAGAAATGCAACTAAACACAAAGGAAGTGGCCAGAAGAAGGAAAACCAAGTTTACAGAGCTGGGGACTGCAATATATCCATTAGAGGCTTTGCCTGGTAGAGAAACACAGTTAAACACAGAAGCAATGAGTTCATAATACTTTCTATGGGAAATAGAAGCAAGAAGTACACACAACCAAACATAGAAGTACCCAGCTCGGAATACCTCCTGTGAAATGAAAAAAAATTTAGAGAGAAGATAAAGTTAATCACAGCAATACCTACATTAGCGGCTTTATTCAAGAGAGAAACATGACTTACCAGAGAAGCACTAAGCCAGTATTAATTTCTATGGGGAAGAAAAATCTAACAGCCAAACACAAATGCACTGAAAAGGCATATTTTTTTACACAAAGAAGAAATCAGAGTAATAACATAAAGTTAATGACAACAAAAGCACAATTGAGAGCTCTTTCCAGGAACCTATCACAGCCAAACCTAGAAGAACAGGCCCAGGTGTACCTTCTATGGAAAGAAAAAACAAACAGAGAGAACTCTTTATATTAATAGTAGCATTAACTGCAAATAATACATAAATGAGGTGTAGCAGTGCAGCCAGTGTTCTCACTGTTACCACTGAAAATGCCATGCTTGACAGTCTTCAAAGAATGGCTGCTGATTTTGTTTCAATTACTCACACAGAGCTGGTCTGAGTACAGAGACCTGCTGTGTGGTATGTGTTGAAGCAGCATCAGACAAGCATTTTTATGAAGTGGAAAAACACCTCTATGCATTCAACCTACTTTAATGCAACTAGACAGCACCTGAAAAGAACTAACCAGGCGGCCTGAGCCCCACGGTTTTGCCCTGATTGCTATAAATAACTATTTTGGCTCCAGTAAGAAGAGAATGGACATGATGCGACAGTTTAAACCTATTCATGATTATAATCCAGACAATGATTAATGACTCTCATCAGAACAATTTATTCCTACTGCCACTGAACACTGTACATAAAGATACATTTGTCATTCAGTCAAGTGGATCCTTGTGACTGAGTACACAAAATTTAGGTTTAGAATTTTACTTCTTGTATTGTTTTGCATCTAGCCCATTTGAAAAGCATTTAGCTGAACATAGATAGATGACAAGAATGAATCAGGAGCTTATACTACCTTTTCACAGGCTCCATTGCTTCAAAACAGTCCAGATTTAATTTTGACTCATTAGTAAGCCTCCTGAGTGCTTCTGTCTCATATCGCAGACACAGCCTCTGAGAGTTGCGTGAGTGCGTTTGTGAGACAGCTTCTTTAATTACCCAGGTAATACAGCCAGATGCTCCATCACTCTGGCAATGGCAGTGATTAAAAGCAGTAAAATATTCATATCAATCAGACACCCACATGCCACATCTATAATTAATGCACAGCGGAAGGACGCAGCAACTTTTACCACAACCATATTCCCTGTGCACGCCACAGTTGCCAGCTGCGCATGTGCTGGTGTGTGTTTCCACAAAATAGTGTTGCAGATGAGCCACTTTGGAGTAACTCTCTGCAGGGAGGTCAGAGGCCAGGCAGCTTGCACCCTGGGACGTCATTCAGCCACCTACACAGCAGATGTGCTGGGCTGCACTTTCATTGGCCTGACCCTCTGGGAGTGTTTTTGTTGGGGGAAACAGCATCTTGAGTTTGCCCACCACCAGGCATCCTGCTTTCTTTGGTGGGTGTGCTGCCGTCTCCTGCTCTGTCTTCGGCTTCTCTGTGTTTTTTTGCTTGTCAATACCTCAAAATACCTGCAAGCACTTTGTCTAGGGTCTCAGAAGCTGTCTGATGTCTCCAGTGGGCAGAGGGAAATACAAACAAAACAACTGAGACTTAAGGTGAATTTATAGACATAAAACAGATATATGATTCTCACATTTTTGCCTGAGGTATTGTGTTTTTGCAGAAACTTTAAAGGCAAGGACTTTTGCATACAACCTTCATATAGGGACAAGTTCAAACATACTGATTTAAATGAAAAGATTTTGTCACACAGACCCCAAGGTTCCATTTTGCCTGTTTTCTATTTCTGTGCTCTCAATCTTTCTGACTGCTGTCTTTTGGTTTTCCTTGATTAAGCCTTCTGTCCAAGAGTGAGCCACAATTACTCACTCTGCCTTGTCTGTATTGTATCACGCTCATTACAATTACCTCTGGGTGTAAGTGTGTCATCTGTTGCCTGCTCATGTTCCAATTTCTCCAAGAGTGGTGAGGAGAACGCCTGCCTCACTGTGCAGTTAACAATGTGACCAGGAGAGAGGAAATCTGCATTACAAGCAGCAATCGTGCTTCCTTCTCAGTTTTATTTAACAGCAGCACATATCAAACAGGCGCATATACCCCACAGAAAGACAATAGTATGCCAACACTGCAAACATACTAAAACATAATCAGGGAAGCTGCCAAGAGGCCCACGGTACCTCTAGATGAGCAGGCAGAGCCAAAGCTCAGGTGGAAAAAGCTATCTGCAGAGCAACTATTGGTTGTGTACTCCGCAAATCTAGGCTCTATTGGGGACAGGCAAACAGAAAGGTATTTTTAAAAGAAACCCTTTAGCAGTCCCATTTGCAGTTTGCCAAAAGCCATGTAGAGGGCACCACACACCATGAACATGCCATCCCAACTGTGAAACATGGTGGTGGCAGCATCATACTGTTGAGATGATTTTGTTCATCAGAGGCAGGAAAGATGGATGGATGGAAGTAATACAGGACTATGTGCCTCGGGGCTTAGGTTTCCTGCGGGATGACTCTAAACATGAAGCCTAAACGTTCAACCAAAGCTACAATGCAATGGTTTAGATCAATAGTATGTTCATGTGCTATGATGGCCTAGTAAAAGTCCAGACCTAAATTCAAATAAGAATTTGTGGCAAGACTTGAAAACTGATGTTCACAGACTCTAATCTGACTGAAGTTGAGCTTTTTTGCAAAGAACTGGCAAAGCATTCAGTATCTAAATGTGAAGAGCTGGTAGAGATGCAAACCAAAAGACCTGCAGCTATAGTTGCAGTAAAAGGTGGCTTCATAAAGCACCAACTCAAAGAAGCTGAAAAGAAATGCAGGCCAAACTTTTCAGCTTTGTATTTGTAAAAACATTTGAGAAGCACATATCATTTATCTTCCACTTCATAATAGTGCACTATTTTGAGTTGGTGTATCACATAAAATCTATATGTAATACATTTACATTTGTGGTTGTTGTGGTAAAATTTGTATTGTATTGTCATCAGTATGTATACTTACACAGGGAGTATATAAATGACAAGATTGATCATGAATTCAAGAAGCTGGAGCTTGTAACAGTTGGCAGACATTACAAAGGAGCAGTACTGAGGCTGACTCTTGGGAGTTTGGCAGCTTTCATCTCGCTATGAATGGCTTGTGGTAATATTTTATGAGATTTCAAAACTTTAAATCTGTTAAATTAGCTGTGAGAGGCCAGCAAGGAAGTAATTATGAATCTAGGAACGTGGAATCAATATTTAATCATCAATAATAATGCTACAGCACATAAGTAAAGGATTAACACCTGAACCTCTTTACAAAGCATCTCATGTTTCACTTAGAGTCTAACTGGCTAGTGTTGCTGTTCTTAGGTGGCCAATAATTTCACTAACAGAACAGATACACTTTATTTTCCTCCTTTTTTCTGTTGCAGCAAATGTGAGGCTTTGATCCATGTGAGTTCATGGGTTTTACAGAGGAATAAAAACAGACAAGATAAACTAGTTTTGAATAAAATGTTAATTTAATAAAAGTGCTTACCGGATATATTTCTCTTGTTTTCAATGGGATTTTCATTTAATTCATTGCACTGATTGAAAGCGTTCACAAACCACATAATCCAATATAGACGTGATTCTTATACAGACCCTATCCTGCTAAAGTTAAACAAAGCTCAAACAGCTATCTGGAAAAAAAACTCTTTGCTGGTTCTTTTGGTAGCTGGATCTGCATCTAAAAAGCATCAAAAACTGTAAATAAAATTATTTTCAGCAATGATATCACAGTTTTGGAATTTGATTTCATGGGGTATCCAAGTGTACAATTTAATTTCAGCACACACTCGCACATAAAAGAACACCAATAGCTTTGAACCATGGCTGCCCTCCCCAGCTCTGTGCGTGACGGCTCCCCAAGGCTGTTGCTGTAAATATCAATGTTTTCTCACTCTGCTCGCCTTGTAAGCAGAGTTTTAAAAAATCTCATGAAATTCTGTCTCAAAGCTCGACGCCTTGACATTGGTATTCCCATGCAGCGGGCTGTGTCCTACAACAGCCCAGTATCAATTTACCCGATTAAGTCCCTCAGGCTAGAAAATGCATAAAGTGCATGAAGTGTGTGTTGCATGAGAATGCAGCAGTCGCAGCGAGAAACGTAGATGTCCTCACCTCGCTATGGGCGCAGCATCAAACATGCACACCTAAGTGCTTCTTCCCTGCTGTTGCCGTGCATCGATAAATAATGCACATATTAAAATCTCACAAAGTATGGGAGCTTTGCTAATTAATGCAGCATTTCCCTGGTCGAGGTTAGCTAATTAAAGTGGCATCTTTATGGACACAAGACATGGACAGCATTTTCAATTTGGTTTTGCTGACTTTTTGCCCCGATTTTTTATTTATTATACTCCCAGCCACCTGTTTTTAGAAAGCTTTCTCGAACATCATTTTCCACTGTGGCCTGCACTGTAATGGTTGGGATCTCAATGTGTTGAGCTTAGGGACCACTTTAAGTGGCTCTATATAGATATAGAAAAGAAACAAAAGGCTTCAGGGTCTAGTAAGTTTGCCAATAGAGTCAGTGAAGTTTTTCGAAGATTTGTTTGGATTTAACTCCCCTGCTGGCTGTTGTTCTGCAGCACATGCTGGGATTCCTTCCCTGCAGCAGCAGGCAGAGGAGACGTGACAGCAGGGACCCTATCTTTGTTTAACCAATCCACTTTTGAAGAAGAAGCAAGCACATTTTGAGAAACTGCCAGTCCTGCAGGGGTGGAAACGGGTTGTGGCTCATGGGTCCCCTCTAGCCCTCTGACCCCCTGCTCCTTAGCTTTTTCCAGCAACTCGTGGACAGTCTTTGAGAAGACAGCTCGAGGGTCAATAGGAGGAAGCGCAGGGCATGCACAAGTTTCCCTCAGCTCCAGAGCCTGCAAAGATGAACAAAAAAAAACAAAAACAGATATAGCTTTAATAAATCACCGCACTAAATCATTGCTCTAACTTAAAGAAAGAAGTCAACTTAAAGCTGCAACCAACAATGAGGAGGCCCTACGTTTATATTTTTCTGTCCTCTGTAAGGCAACAGAGTGGACTCAATAATCATTTCCTTGCATTATTCATGCTGAAAATTCTACACAGCAGCATGTTTTTTCACCAAGTGCAATGCAAAGCATTGGATGCAGTGATGTAAGGCACGCCAGCATTAGACTCTAGAACATTGGAGGTGCATTCCCTGAAATGACGAGTTGCGCTTCTTCATCTGGCAATCTGATGGACAAGTCTGGGTTTGGCAGTTGCCAGGAAACCCTGTCTGACTGCAATGTGCCAAGTGTAAAGTTTGGTGGAGGGGGTTTATGCTGTGGGGTTGTTTTTAAGAGGCTGGGCTTGAGCCCTTAGTTCCAGTGATAGGAACTCTGAATGCTTCAGCATACCAAGAGATTTTGAACAATTCTATGCTCCCACCTTTGTGGGAACAGTTTGGAGATGGCCCCTTCCTCTTCCAACATGACTGTGCACCAGTGCAAAGTAAGGTCACCTGACCTCAACATGATAGAACACCCATGGGATGAATTAGGCAGGGAATGAGAGCCGGGCCTTCTCGGCCATCATCAGTCTATGACCTCACAAATGTGCTTCTGGAAGAATGGTTAAAAATTCCCATGATATGGTCCTAAACCTTGTTGACAGCCTTCCCAGAAGAGCGGAGGCCGTTATAGGTTGAACCACTATCATTTTAAACCCTATGAATTAAGAATGGGATGTCACTTAAGTTCATATACGAGTCAAGGCTGGTGACAATTTGTGTCAATTACAAAAATATATAATTATTATATATACCATTTTAATTATTATTAATTTATTCAGTCAGAATGAATAGTATAACCTACTATTACTTTTTAGTAGGTAAATATGTCACCTCTCCCACACTTTACTAAGAATCCCAGTCCATTGTAAAAATATTCCAGCCCCCTTGAATTTTTTCATCTTTTGTAACTTAACCTCAAACTACAGTTTTATTTTACTGGGATTTTATGGGACAGACCAACGTAAAGTTGTGCTCTGCTGGAGGACAACCTCTGCCACGTTCTTTTGGAGCATCTAACAGTTTTTTTTCTTTAAGAGTACCCTGTATTTACTTCCATCCATCTTCCCATCACCATGATGCTGCCACCACTGTGTTTTACTGTGGGGTTGATATGTTGAATGCCACATATAGTGTTTGGCATGCAGGCCCAAATGTTCAGGTTTGGGCTTATCTGAACAGAGCACCTTCTTTCATGTGCTTGTTGTGTCCCTTACATGACTTGTAGGAAATCTTTCTTTTTGCTACTCTTCCATACAGGCCAAATTTGTGGATTGTATGACTAATAGTAGTTGTGTTGACAGATTGTCCCACCTAATCTGTGGATCCCTCAGCTCTTTTACCATGGACCTCTTGTCCAATGCTCCTCTTGTCCAGCATGTCAGTTTAGGTGGACACATCCCTGTGGTTGTGCCATACTTTTTTATTTTTAGGTGATGAATTGAACAGCCTTTTTGAGATGTTCAAAGCTTGGAATATTGTTTTATAACCAAACTCTGCTTTGTTCATATCCACAACTTTCTTTCTGACCGGTCTGCTTTGTTCGTTGGTCGTCATGATGCTGTTCGTTCAATAATGTTCTCCAACAAACCTCTGAGGCCTTCACAGAACAGACGGCTTTATACTAGAATTATATTACACACTGATGGACTTCGCTTAGGTGATTTGCACTGTTTTTTTTATATGTATGAGAGTAAAGATGGTGTGAATATAAATGCACGCCAAACCTATCAGGTTTTTATGTATAATAGATGTTGAAAACCATGTGAATTTATGGTTCCACTTCACTATTACGCACCACTTTGTGTTGATTTACTACATAAAACCCCCCCCAAAAAACATGGATGTCTGTGGTTGTAACTGGAGAAAATGTGAAAAAGTTTAAACAGTGTGAATACTTTCCAAAGCCATGTACGAACATGCACTTGGCTACCCACTTGAAAGCCTGTCCTTCTCATTCTACCTGTGGACTTAATTTGCTTTGCTTAAGGATGATAAGTGCAGTTGTGGAGGTGGAGTGCCCCCAGAAGAGTCAGGTTAAGTAGCTTGAGACTGTCACCCCCTCGCAAGGTTAAAAACATCACATTATGCATCACTTTCAGTTGGTGGAGCTCATCTGCTACCCAGTTCATCTGTGCTGCTTGGCTGGATCAAACTGTTTGGTGCAAGCAGGGTTTTATATTATCACACCAGAAGCAGAGTTTTATCAGCTTGCACACACAAACAATACCCACACCGCAGTGTTCATCACTTCACTGCCTGCAGCTACATCCTCGCCTTGACAACAACTGCTGCTAGAGGTCAGTCTCTCTCACAGGGAAGTAAGTGATGCACAAACTCCACAACTTAGCCACCTGATGGACAATTAGAGGTTTGCCCATCTGTTCAAGTTTTGTGCTCTGAGCATCTGATGAAGTGGCAATATTCCAACTACAGCAACACATCCGGCTACCTAAAATACTCACTGCCCTAAAACACACGACCATGTATGTTGTTCTTCATGGAACCTACTATTTTTATTGTCTCCTGATTTCTCCATAGCCTTAAGATACCATTGATTGTCTTGCCACAGTGCCAGCAGAGAGTCCTGTCCTGTGAGACTGAGTGGCTAATGGCAAGGCTGTTCTCATTCAGATTCAAAAATTCAAATCCTACAAGACATTTTGCCTGTGCCAGGCATCCAGGGCCTGGCACAGGCAAAATGGTTTCCCTGTCTTCCTAAGGCCCTGCATGTTTTCCTCTGCAGGTGGCTATACATCTCTCCAGATGCTTTATTAGTTCCATTAAAACATCTTCTAACAGCACCTAAAGCTACACATTTTGTCCAAAACAACACTGGCAACAAGCATGAAAAATCCTCTGATTTCAGTTTGTGACTTGAGACAATTACATGAATAACTACTAGGTTTATTGGTAAGTGGAGAAAGAATTGAATGCAGTTTGTTGTGTGTTAGTATACCTGTGGTATGAGACGGTCCATCTGACTGGATCTGTTCCTGTGTGAGGGGTGTGTGGACAGCCACTCGGGCAAAGTGGGACTGCCTGTAAGTTTGTCTACCAGTTCCAGCTGCTGCCAGAACACGGGGCCTGCTCGCACATCTGCACAGGCCTGGGAAAGATGTACAAAACGCACACACACACACAGCCCTTAATCAAAAATACACACATCACATAACACAACAATACGCAAATAAAAAGCCTGAGTTTATCTCAGTTTGACAACAGTGCCCCCTTGTGAACATGTACAGCACCCGGCAAAAATTATTGCCACCCATGTGCAAAAGCACAAATGTAGCACAAGTCACCAGTGCTTGCAACCTAAATGGTTTATATCTAGACCTTGCAGTAACATTGAATTCTAGATGTTGCCTTCTAGTTGTGTGTGTGACTTTTGGCTTTCACTAAAAACCTTAAAAATGAATGTTAATATGGAGCAACCTTAGTCATGTTACCTTAGCAGCTAAATGCAATCCAATTTGATCTGCCTCAGCCTCCAGTTTCCGACTGTAGGGATGGTTGAACATCAGCTGCAAAAAGTGAAAGAAGAGAACTTTAACATACAAGAATCTAAAACGGCAGCTTTTACATGTCAAGCTTTGAAACTCATGTAAATCTTGGGTATGATTTATTTTTCCTATCATTCCCACTTCAACTGTAATACCTTGAAGATCCAAATATTCAAATGACTGAAATCATGAATAGTAATACCTCACCTCCATGAGCTTGTCCTTTGCCCACCCTCCCAACAATGCCAAGCTGTCTCCAGGACATAATGCCCAGATGGCTGTCACCAGAATAAGAGACAGGAGGTCCACAACATGGGACAGGCTGGCCTGTTCTGCCTGGAGGGAGTGGGGAGAAAAGGAACAAAGATGCAAGCAACAGAGTGTAAACAGTAGGAATAAGGTTAAAGGCAGGAAAAAGCGGAGTTAAAAACTTTCTGAGCGGGGAATGAGGCCGCAGGAACATATTGATTGTTCTCATCTATTTCGCTGAAATGTTTTTGCTGCAACAGATTTAGAGGTTTTAACAGCCAATCCATTACAGCACACTCACTTGGTAACATCGAGGTCATCGATGTTCATTCCCTTCAGCTAATTAAAATCTCCTCCAAGCATCTCCTCCCAGGACATTTTCAGACTTGAAATACCCAAAACTTTATTGCACTTGTACAACAGAACGAATGGGCTTTTATAACTGTAGGAAAACAGTTTCTGCAAAACAAATAAGTGATAAATCAACACCTCATTGCTTACTATAGACAGTAGTTAGGAGGGGATTGTCAGTGAGTCATATCAACATCTGATGCAAAAGATCTGAGACTGGTGCCAGAGTCAACATAATACCACTCAGATGGTGGTACTAAGGTGGTATTAATGTATACCTCACTATATGACATAATTATAAGAGTTTGTTTAAGAAAACAATGAAAAAAATTCAAGAAGCAACTCCCCATTCATGCACCAATGGCTTGTATCTGGCTAGTTTGCTCTTAGACATGTGGACTGCCTGTGACCTTGGCTTATCCTCATACGTGAGGCGCTTGTATTCAGTCCTCTTTACTCTGACAGCCCTAAATAAAATCCAGAGCAAACAACTGGTTTCAGAAGTCACCTGATTAGTAAACGATCTGTGTCTAATTTAACCTCAAATGCAGCTGTTCTGTGAAGGCCTCAGAGGTTTGTCGGAGAACATTAGTGAACAAACAGCATCATGGAGACCAAGGAACACACCAGAAAGGTCAAGGAGAAAGTCACATGACCTAAACGGACAAGCCGGGCAAGAAGCAAGAGGATCGTTGTTACTCTGGAGGAGATGCAGACATCCATAGCTCAGGTTGGAGAATCTGCCCACATGACAACTATAACACAAATCTGGCCTATATGAAAGTGGCAACAAAAAGTCACTGTTATAAGAAAGGTGCATAAAAAGTCAGTTTTCCACAAGACATAACAAAATATGGAAAAGGTTCAATAGGCATGAATACTTTGGTATGGCATTATTATTATTATTATTAGCAATAAACAATTTCCAAATCTTAGACAGTAAAAAATCTGAAAAGCTAAACGTATCACAAGCAAAAGTAATTGAAATAAAGCAATATCAACTGAACTTACAGAATGGTCCAGTATAGCATGAGCCATTTCATGTCCAAGTACAATCATGAGCTGGTCAACATCTGCCACAGCTCCCAACATCCCAGTGAACACAAACACTTTCCCATTCTACAGAAAAAGACCAAACAGTCACACACTGTGCTGCAGTAACAAAAGGCATGAACAAGAAAAAAGGTTTTTGGACCGTAAGTCTTTTTTACTCACTGGAAGGACAAAGGCATTGATTTGAGAACTTTCCACCACATGTACACTCCAGGGGACTTTGGACACTTCAGGGATGTCCTTGTTCCTTTGCGCTAGGAGTTGCACCGACTGCTCCACCATCTGGTGAAGAGGGTCGGTGACAGGAAGCAGCCGCTCTGCAAACTCCTCCAGGTGCTGGAACACAGAGTTACTAACAAATATTGGTCGAATTATTATACACCATCAATCTCTGCAGGTATCACTTTTCCTGTACTGACTGTTTTCAAATCTGATTCTTTAAAACCGTATGGGGATCTGGGTAAAATGTTATTAACAACCGCATTTCTGCCCTCGTTTCTCACCGCCTCTGAAGTCAGAGCTGCCAGCTCCATGTACTTCTCCCTGCTGAACACCAGGAGGCGGAGCCGCCCTGTCACTGGGGACTCATCCAGGTGTGTAAGGAGAAGAAGGGCCAGAATTAATAGAGTAACTCCTAACCCTGCTGCCAGATGCCAGCGGCGCCTCCGGAACCATACGTGCATGAGCTGCCGGCGGTTGTCTGGTAGAGCCACCCACCACTTCCTCAGACTCCTGCACAGAAAGGAAGGAAAACAGGCCCCATGCTGTGAGTCCATAATCACACATGGGGCTGTAATGCTCAACAAAGCAATCCTTCAAAGCTTCTTTCATGTTAGGAAAACTGCCATCTCTTAGGTAGAGAATGAAAAACAAGGGAAGTATAAAACAGAATTGTGAAAATGCAGACTGAGATCAATCATCTAGTCTTCAAAGAAGCAACGGCAGGCCCAAGAGTCCTATGAGCCCTCTATGTGACAGCTTTTTAATTATCCCAAAGAGCGAACCAAAGCATATGGTCCAGGTCTCTGCAATCACTTCCCTGGAGGCCTGAGAAAAGCACAGACTGGATTTTATTTTAGGAAACTCAAAAGCCACACTTGTAATCCAGCATTAAACTGAGTTTTACTAGTTTAATTGTTTATTACTTAATCAGCAAATAACAGGATAATTTATCCAGCAAACTGTTGTGTATGAAGCATGAAAACAACGTTTTAGTTCTTATTGTCAAAAAAGAATTGTACTGGTTAATAAAATAACTGCGATGTTTGCCTTATTTGTTTTACTTTATAATAAAAATGTAATTCGGTCATATTGGCACTTGCTGATTTTTATTGTTTTACAGTAAAGTAAAAAAATGTATTTAGTTCTGTATTAGAAAATGTTTACATATCTCTAAACTTTTTAATGTCTGGAAAAGAAAGCGATTTAATTAAACTTAACATAAATGAACCCTGTTTCAATTATTAAACTAAAGATATCAACAAAATGTTTGTTAACCAAGGAAAACGATAAGATACCCTGTCCCCTAATGGCTAGGGTTCCCCCCTTTGGCTGAAAAACATTTAGTGAGATGCTTTCTGTAGCCATCTACTCGTCTCTGACGTCGATCTGAGGAGTTTGTCCCACTCCTCACTTTGAATAGCAAGATGTTTGAAGAATGATAAAGACCAGAGGCCATATTCACAAACAATCCTAAGACTAAAAGTAGCTCCTAGTGACGTCATTCTTAGAAAAATCTTAGAATTCATTGAATTCCAAGATTTGTCTTAGAAATTTCACTCGGCGAGATAAAAAATATTCACAAAGCATCTTAGGCCTTGAGAGCTCCTAAAGTGAAGAAATGCATCCCCAAACCATGACATTTCCAACTCAATGCTTTAGATTATTTTCCTAGAATGCAGTATTTGGTTTATGCCAAACATGTTCTCCATTCTGTTATCCAAACAAACAGATTTTAGACTCATATGTACAAAGAAAATGATTCCAAAAGTCCTGATCTTTCTCTAAATTATCTCTGCAAAGGTAAGACTTGGTTTCATGTTTTGTTCAAGGCGCAAACATTTCTTCCCAGCAAACGTCCTATGAAATTTAAACGTGTGAACGCTCTTTCTGATTGCAAAGGCAAGTTGATGGTAAATGGCCTGTACTTGTGTAGTGTTTTATCAGGTCTGAGGAACCCAAAGCGCTTTACACTACAATCAGTCATCCACCCACTCATACACTGACAGTGGTTAGCTACATTGTAACAACAGCTGCCCTGGGGCACACTGACAGAAGTGAGGCTGCCATACATTCGGTGCCACCGGGCCCTCTGACCACCATCAGCAGGCAAGGTGGGTGAAATGTCTTGTGCAAGGACACAACGACTGAGATGGACAGAGCGGGGATTCAAACTGGCAAGCCACTGGTTGCAGGAAAAATTCCTGCCACCGTCGCCAATCCCGCCCCACATATTAACAGTACCGAGAGCCTGCTGTAGGTCCCTCGGTGACATATTAGGGCTTCTGGTGACTTCTTTTGGCATGTTGCACACTGTTTTCATGACAAGGGTGTTTGGAGGGCCAGACCTGGGCATGATGGCAGCTGTTCAGGATGTCCTACACTTGTAGACTATTTTTAATGGAATAGCTGATTTCAAATCAATTTGAGACCTATTTAAATTCTTGCTACAACATTATTTGTGAAGGCCTCAGACAGCTCTTCAGATCTTATTATTGTGTTTAGTACTTTAGTGCTTGAACAGTTAGGAGCAGGCAGAACTAATTGTCTGAAGCTTAAATGGGGCAGCCCTCTTTCATTGCTGAGTAATGATGTTATGATGTGATATCCCTGTGTATGATCCCTTAAAATGGCATTTTACAGAAAAGTCCTCTCTTCAGTTATTTTACCTAAAATGTTCGGTATTGTTGACATTGATATTAACTATCTATAATCAGGATATAATTATAATTGGACAGTCAGTTTTTTCATGCTCAGGTTTTGCCATAATAACTAAAGTCAAGAGCAATAATAGCTATGACATCTGCTCCCTACCTGCCCAGCAGGATAGCCAGAAGCTTCTGCAAAGGTTTGAGGACCATCCATAGGAGGGGAGCAGGAAGGGCTCTCACGGGGTCTGAGGTGTGGAAGTGTCGGCTCCACTGCGTGTGGACCGGACCTATCCGGGGACACACCGTCCTTACGTTGCCACATAGTAAAACAGACTGTCTAGTTGCACAGACTCTAAAGTTAGAAGAGATTTTTAAAAAGCTGACGTTAGAATCTACTGGGAATTGTTTATTCTTCAAATCAGCTCGTTTACAGAGCTGGGAGTTTCGAGTCAGATTTATATGAAAATAAAAACGGCGAGCGTTTCTTAAAAAGTTACTACATACAAAAGCCATTATTGTTTATCTTAGCAAGCGCTACTTTATAAGGTAGGAATTCTATATTATCCGTGCAACAGAGAGAGACAACTATAACGTAGCACACTGTAATCTAAAGGTGTTCCAAGTTTGTTAGAGCCATGTAGAGCTGTCCTTCCGGTTTCAACTGTCAAAGTCACTGCAGCCAGCCGGCCGGTCCTGTTTCATAGCTTGTAACCTTGGTAACCACGGTTCAGCGACGGCGGTGCCTTGGAGGTCTTCGCATTGGTCCAAATTTAGCTTTACACACGGAGCTAAAACATCTTATTCTATAGCGACGCCCTACCTTGCTTCGTTAAGTAACTTTCGTGAAATGCAGAACTAAAGATGTCCCTGCTTCTCAAATGATTCCCCGCAGAAACACATTTGCAGAACAAAGGTTCCTCTTCACATATACTCAGTCTCACTATAGAACAAAGTGGCTACAAAATCTGTAAATATAACCGTACTCGGGTTAATTTCCATGGAAAAATGTAGTTTTTGGGCCGACCCAAGGTTATCGAAGGACCTAAACAGAAATTCATTTAGGGGCCCAGTTAGGGGGAACTCATTGCCCATCACAGCACCACTAAAATCTCTTTCATGTTCTCCATACATGTCTATGTATACAGCATGGGGGTGAAAAGTAATACCATCAGGTAGCAGACAAACTATTTACAGTACCGTTGCATTCACAAACAGTTACAGACAGAAAAAAATAAGTACTATTTGTTGATATACTTACATAAACATTACATTGTGCAGAAAATGTGACCCCAGTTCAGACATAAGCAGCAAAAAAGACTAAATTAGCATTAAATAATGAGTCGGGTAACATCTGTTGATGTGGGAGCCAAAGCAGTTAAGAAGACTGCCTTGAGTTGGCTCCACTTCTTTCCCTGAAGGAGCAGAAAAAGCTTGAGGTAGTTCTGAAGTCAAATACCTCTGGTAGTATATCAGAAAAATACTGCCAAAACATATACAAATAAATAAATATATAAACACAGTTAAACAAATACAAAAATAGTTTTATTTTAGTAATACTGAACTGATCAAAGGATCTCTCTCACACACTCTCAAACATGAACTTGATTTCTCATTATTGTAAGGACTCTTGGGTGATATCAAAGAATGGTATTGATACTTATAAACAACTTAAATCTGAGTCTACCCCTAACAATTGTATCAATCTTTATTTAACTCCACAACCAATTCCTTCACTACAGTAAACAAAGACATTATATACAAGATATATCTTTTAGCTGAATGATTAAAACTACAAACCTACCAGATTTTTTATAATATAAAACTATAAATAAACAATAACATACACTGAACAAAAATATAAACGCAACACTTTTGTTGTCGCTCCCATTTTTAATGAGTGGAACCCAGGGGTCTAAGACTTTTTCTTTGTACACAAAAGGCATAGTTCTTTCAAATATTTTTCACAAATCTGTCTAAATCTGTTAGTGAGCACCTCTCCTTCGCTGAGATAATCCATCCATCAATTTTGTGTACACAGAAAGTCTCAAATCTTTGGGTTTAGCTCATGAAAAACAGGTGCAACAACAAAAATGTTGCGTTTTGTTCAGTTTATGTACTTCAAATGTTACACTCTGCTAAATAGTATAGTCAAAAAAGTAATTTTTTCACAGTAAATAGTCGTGCTCAGTTGATAACACGGCGCCTAAATGCAAAACTGAGCTGCTGTTTGTTTCACCACCCTCTCCTCCCCTGTGGATCTTCTCTTGAATGACTGGCTGTTTAAAAGCGATGTCGTCTGATTGCACAGGCTTTGAGATGTTTAAAGGTTCTCCTTCATCCTGATATGAGGATTTCTGCTTGGAGATAAAGTCTGACAAGAACAGGGACTGGATCTCAGAGAGGAACTTATCTCCCTCTCCATCTGGCAGGGGTTCCAAGTGTCTTGCCAAAGACGCCATCATCTAGAGAGAAAGTTACAGCCATGAGCTACTCAAAGTGTCCGACCAAAATAACCAAGGACTCAGATTTACCTTTTCCAAACAGGTGAGACTAGAGTCTCTCCGAAACAATCTCTCCATCTGTACACTCCTGCCCAATCAGACGAAACAAACGTTTTACAGATACCCCAGAATAATCCATAGTCTGCAGGAATTATAGTCCTGATTATCACTGACCAGTGTGTCTGAGCATACTTCTGGATGATCCACTGAGCCCTCCTCATTGTCTGCTCCCAATCAGGAGAATCTTGTGATGACAGAAAGTTGAACCTGTAAGGCAGCTCTGTGGAGGAACAGAGAGAAAGGAAAATCTCAGCTCGAAGATAAAAACCATTTCACTGTTCACAAAATTCCATGAACCTTCACTGTCAGCTTGATTGTTATGCCTCTTGAACTGAACAGTTGTGATATTTGAGTCATGTCTTAACTGTGTGTAAGAGTGTGTTTCACATACTGTTGTGGCTTGAGGGCTCTTGGCTTTCTTTCACCAACAAGCAGGTGATTTGGGAGTGTGGTGAAGGGTTAGCGGGGTCATATGGGCTCACTATCATCCCTAAGAAGGGGGCTCCACCGCGGGAAAAATAACTCTAGGTGAATCAGAGAGCAGAGAATCAGATAGCATGTCCACATGTACAGTACCTTGCAAAAGTATTCAACCTTTCATATATTATCCAACAAATGGGGATTTTCTGCAATGGACCAAACTATTGCACATTTGAGAAGTGTAATTAAAAGGAAAAGTAGCTTTCAAAATGTTCACAAATAAAAATCTGAAAAGTGTGACCTCCATTCACGTATGCATTAATCCTCCTTTTTGAGAATCTTTGGCAAGATTTGCTACTCACAGACTGCCTCCATCCAATCGGACTCAGCTTGAGCCTTTTTACCAAAAAATAAATAAATGGTAAAAACCACAGCTGGTAGAGACACACAACAAAAGACTTGCAGTACTAATTGTAGGTGGATCTACAAAATATTGACTCAGGGAGGCTGAATACAAATAAATGTCACACTTCTCAGATGTTTCTTTGTAAAAATAGGTTGTTTGTGTTGGCCATTCCATAAATTAGAAAAAGTTTGTCATTGTAACATAACAAAATATTGTCCAAGTGTTAGAAATGTTTTGGTATGGTACTGAAGAGAAATCTGCAAAAGTTATTTTATTGTTTAGTTTTACCTGGAACTGGTCCTGTGTGTCGATATCCCGCACTGACGGGTTTGGGTGAAAGGAGGGGTGTGAGTGGTACCAGCCCACAACGCTAAAGCCCAGTGATGACAGCACATCACAGGCTTGAGTCTGTGACACCGGATCCATCTCGCACTGCAAGCCTGTGCTCACACTGTTGCAAGGTTCTGCTGCACAGATCTGCACACAAAACTGTTTGTCAGCTTTCGGAATAATTAGAGTATAGATAAACCCAGATCGCCTCCTACCTTGAGTACTTTCTCCTCCTGGTCGAACATTCCACCCAACAGACCAATGACTTCCCCTCTCGAGACGTGGGCATGCTGAACATAGGATTGAAAAACATGTAATGACTTTATATAGTTAGAAAAAAAGAAAAAAAAGAAAATTGCTGGGATGTCTTATTGAATGATACACTGAAAGCAAAATAAGAAACCATTTTGGATGAGGCTGTGTTTATAATGTACCATGTCCATGATGAGAAGAGTTTCGGCACATACAATGACCTGGAATGGCTCCTGTGGAAAACCACAAGTACGATTTTAAAAGGTTTAATAACGATACTCACCAAATATTACCACAAACCACAGTGAAATCCCAGTGAAATCCCAATACCACATAAAAAAGGTTGGATGAATGCATGTTAGTGGAACACAGCTACCAATATGTAGGACTTTCTACGGTTCTGCGAACACTTTCAGAAAAATATAATGAAGACAACCTCAAGAAGACTGAAGTGAGACAAACATTAGAGCAAAATATGGTTTCAAATAATAAATGGAATAGTTGTTATTGTCACAAAAACAAGACATTAATTCCTAAGACAACTGATTCCAATAAGACTTGTCTCATACTGCATGTAAAAGGCAACATCAGTGTTAAATGTGTTGTTTTAATGTTTCTCATCTTCCCTGTTACCCCTGGCTAATCTAAAACGTTTGTTTCTATGTTGGTCAAAGAATAATTGAAGAAAAATCCATAAAACATCAAATCCTGTCACCCCTATGAAGTATGTGTGTCACTTATGATGCGCTACCCTTCTGTATAGGGCATGTGTATCGGGACGAAGGGTGTAAAATATAAAGTCGGCTATTTTATCCCTTTTCCATACTTAATGAATGCCTGACCATCTGAAAATGAAAATGCCATGCTCTATGCAAAGTCTATGAGTGGTAAAATAATTATTACTGAAACAATCAGAAAGCAGAACGGATTAACCTCCTGTTGGAGCAGCTTCAAGAACTTAGCATGAGATTATGATGCTGGAACGTTTCAATGAAAGACTGGGCATGTGAAAACGGTGCACTGAACTGTTTCAGGAGTTCTGAAAGAGAGATCTCCTTGGATCTTTGCTATATTTGCCCAATAAAGTGTGTGACATTATTTTGGCCAGTCCAGTTCAGCACCATATTAGGCCTTAAACTGGTTTTAATTTGATGCTCTGGATCCAGATATACTGATGGCCTACTGTTGGAGCAACGTCAAGGATTTGGCATGCTGAGGTCAGAGAAGTTTCATTAGAGCAGACTAAGTGTCTGCATAGCGTAGCATGACACTAAGTAACATAATTTTGGGTCAGTTTGATGGAAAATTTCAGAAGCACTTGCATGAATTTAGGGCCAGTGGCACATAAATGTAGTTTATACACTACCAGTCAAACGTTTTAGAACGCCTTTCTCATTTGATGGTTATCTTTATGTTTATGACAATTTACATTGTACGTAGATTCTCATTGAAGGCATCAAAACAGTGAATGAACACACATGGAATTATGTAGCAAACTAAAATACAACCTCTGGGCATCTCTCAATGAATCTCTGGTAAATTCTTTCAAGACTCTTTGGAAAACCATTTCATGCGACCACCTCATGAAGACCATGGAGAGAATGCCAAGGGTACAAAGCAGTAATCAAAGCGAAGGGTGGCTATTTTGAAGAATCTAAAATATAAAACTTTTTTGAGTTATTTCACACTTTTTGCTAACTGCATAATTCCATGCGTGTTGATTCATTGTTTTGTTACCTTTGGTGAGAATTTACAATGTAAATAGTCATGAAAATAAAGAGACCCATTAAGACAGAAAGTGTTTCTTAAACTTCTGACCGGTAGTCTATATGGAGTTGCTAAGATGCAATGCTCATGCAGGGCAATGTTTTTTTAAATGTACAAAAATGCCATGGCAGGCCCGGTTTAGATGGAAATCATATTATAAATGGTACAGTATCGATGCTGGACTGTTAATTACTTAAGGCAGTGTATCTTCATTTGCCTTTGTAACACAAGATATATATGCAATAGTATGATTAAACAATAGAACAAATGCTTACTGACCTGTACATCCTTTTCAAAAGATCTGCAAGGAATCAGCTGGAATGGATCAAAAGACCTATTGGACAGAGATTGATTATATGCTTAATCGTCTTCAACGTACAAATTAATACTCGATTTCTGAATCCATTATGCTCACCCTCTGTATCTGGATATCTTGCAGGGTTTAGGCTGCTTCCTCACCTCCTCTCTCCGCTGAGCCAGCTCCTCAGCACTAAGATGCTGAAAAACATGTCACCCTCACAGATTCAGTAGAAATAAAGATACTGATACACTTGCTGAAGTGTACAGGCGAGTTAGACAGTGTCCATACCTCATAAGTCTGTCCTTCCAAATCCTTAGCGTCACACCAATTTCCCCAAAAGTCTCGCACACGCCTCTTCCTGGTCCGCTGCAACCAATCAGATGTTAGCTCGAGTCTGCCAATCTCAAGTTTTGCAGACAGTCACTATATTCAGGAACCTACCATGCTCTGCAATCTCTGAGCTAGCTGATAAGCCTCAAGCACATCTTTGCCCTCCTTCGGCTTGGTCCGGTCCACCACCTTTGGACGGTTATACACCGCCTGCTCTGAAAGAAAAAAGCATAAGCCTAGATGCTAAAACTGAACAAAGATAAAAGCTGCAGAAGTAACTATAGCTCAAAGATTGCAGGTTTACCACAGTTAAAGTTGATGGCTCCAATGAGCTCCAGGTATGTGTGTATCCTCCCAATGCAGTTCACATCTCCACAGTTCTTCAGACCAGGACGGACCGACGTCTTGTTCAGATATTTGGGCTTGCTCTTCAGCCTAATGATAAACAAAATAGCTCTCAGTTCTACTCTACAGCTGAGCTGAAGTCAGGGTAAAAAGGGTTTGTTGCTACCATTGATCCAGGATGTAGTTCCTAATCTTCAGATATCTTTCAGGGGTTTTTGATGGTCGACCCTCAAAGAACTCAGGGATGGCTTGTTTCTCATCCTCTGTGATCGTCACTGTGTCCATCTCAATTTCCTGCTCAGGGGCCTTGAGCTCCTCCACTTCCTCGTCTTCATCCTCCTGCTCCTCATGGTCTTTGTCAGGTCCCTGGATGCCAATGTTTTCAGCAGAATCTGCCAACAAAACACAATAACTAACTGACAGGTGCAGGACTCTAAGATACAAACCAACTCCTGATGTGGATTACCTGTGAAGTCATGACATGATTCTGTGAACTGACCAGTATGCGCTGAGGTGTCACACTGGGAGCTCTGGTCATTGTTGCAATTAGTCGTCACCTTTGAGTCTGTCTGTGCTTCTATCTCAGGATGTTCTGTCTTTAAAACATTCTCATTTGATGTAGTTTTACCATCTTCCTCTGGGGAAAAAAAGATAAAAGGGGACGGAGGACTTTGCCCAGAAGGAGATCTCTGGCAGGGTTGTTCTTTCGTTTCATTGATGCTCTCTAACAGAGTCAGATCTTTTTGCTCTTCTGTGGGCCCTTCTGTTGGAGTCTCAGTCTCAGCCTCTGGTTGCCCCGCTGGCCCACTGAATTCAATTTTGATGTCCCCCCCTTCACCCTCACTCAGGTCATCAGTGATGTCTACATCTTCGTCATCAGAAAGCCTCTCTATGCGAACAGTATTGACCATAGTCTGCCGAGGAGGCTGCAGATCCTGCTCTGGACCTGTAGAGGGAGCTGCAGCTCCAGGGTCAGATTTAGCCTTTAGTTTGAATAAACAGGAAAGGGGGTAAGACTCCATTACAAAGAGATATGTGCTTGAATATGCTGCATTTCAGTGTGGACCAGTGGGCCACAGTCGGGTGGTCTCACCTTGTGTTTAAAGTACTGCCTGGCATAACTCTTGACCTGTAGAACACTTCGACTGTCGACCAGCTTGGCGATTTTTGTCCACCTTCGACCATACTGAGCCTCAAAAAGTAGAAAAAAAAACTTAGTTCCAAAAAGGCACATACTACTGAAAATTAGGGATAGGCATTTAACGCCATCGTGAAACATATCTCATCGTGGCAAGAATTTTGATTTATAGTAACAACAATACGGTCCAATTAATGATGACAGTATTGTTAATTGTGTTTCATGACAGCATCAATAAATATAAAAAAATTCCAAAACATGATTGAATACAGTTACCGTGTCCAGGTTAGTGATAAAAATCACACTCTATGTAACTGTTGTCCTGCAGCCTTTTTCAGAATGAGTGTTCACTGTGGGTATTTGTTTTAGTTATCTATAGTTTTGTTTTTACACACAAAATGTGCCCACATGTTTAAAGTATGGTTTCATCAAACTATAAGACATTCTCCCTCTTGGTTTGAGACATTTTGGCCAAGATCAGATTTTTCCTTTGTAAGAAAAAGCTTCTGTCTCACAACCCTACTCCTTACTCCAGACATAGTCCAGACATATGGAGAATGATCGATTTCCGTCACATGTAAAGCAAAACCAGTCCTAACTGCATATTCCTCCAACCAACCTAGTGATCTTTTTACCTCTTGGCAGCCTCCATGCTCAGTTTCTTTTTTGTTATTGCATTAGCCATTAAACGTCATGTTTTTGTAACATCCCTGTCTTCGCATCATAATCATAATTAACATTGCTGGCTGTCTTCTCTTTGACTTAGTATTATTTAAAATTATGTGGATTTTCTTTGCACCCTTCTCCTTACAGATACATTTTTACAATGAGAACCAGATGACCTTCTGTAACCTCTCTGAGAACTATGGCTCAACTAAATCAAAATGTGCTTCAACAAAATCTTCATTTAGAGTGCTTTTTTTAAAATATAAATTTTAAATATAAGTTTTCCAGTTGAATACCACGGGATATACAGGGGTTGGACAATGAAACTGAAACACCTGTCATTTTAGTGTGGGAGGTTTCATGGCTAAACTGGACCAGCCTGGTAGCCAGTCTTCATTGATTGCACATTGCACCAGTAAGAGCAGAGTGTGAAGGTTCAATTAGCAGGGTAAGAGCACAGTTTTGCTCAAAATATTGAAATGCACACAACATTATGGGTGACATACCAGAGTTCAAAAGAGGACAAATTGTTGGTGCATGTCTTGCTGGCGCATCTGTGACCAAGACAGCAAGTCTTTGTGATGTATCAAGAGCCACGGTATCCAGGGTAATGTCAGCATACCACCAAGAAGGACGAACCACATCCAACAGGATTAACTGTGGACGCAAGAGGAAGCTGTCTGAAAGGGATGTTCGGGTGCTAACCCGGATTGTATCCAAAAAACATAAAACCACGGCTGCCCAAATCACGGCAGAATTAAATGTGCACCTCAACTCTCCTGTTTTCCCCAGAACTGTCCGTCGGGAGCTCCACAGGGTCAATATACACGGCCGGGCTGCTATAGCCAAACCTTTGGTCACTCATGCCAATGCCAAACGTCGGTTTCAATGGTGCAAGGAGCGCAAATCTTGGGCTGTGGACAATGTGAAACATGTATTGTTCTCTGATGAGTCCACCTTTACTGTTTTCCCCACATCCGGGAGAGTTACAGTGTGGAGAAGCCCCAAAGAAGCGTACCACCCAGACTGTTGCATGCCCAGAGTGAAGCATGGGGGTGGATCAGTGATGGTTTGGGCTGCCATATCATGGCATTCCCTTGGCCCAATACTTGTGCTAGATGGGCATGTCACTGTCAAGGACTACTGAACCATTCTTGAGGACCATGTGCATCCAATGGTTCAAACATTGTATCCTGAAGGCGGTGCCGTGTATCAGGATGACAATGCGCTAATACACACAGCAAGACTGGTGAAAGATTGGTTTGATGAACATGAAACTGAAGATGAACATCTCCTATGTCCTGCACAGTCACCAGATCTAAATATTATTGAGCCACTTTGGGGTGTTTTGGAGGAGCGAGTCAGGAAACGTTTTCCTCCACCAGTATCACGTAGTGACCTGGCCACTATCCTGCAAGAAGAATGGCTTAAAATCCCTCTGACCACTGTGCAGGACTTGTATATGTCATTCCCAAGATGAACTGACGCTGTATTGGCCGCAAAAGGAGGCCCTACACCATACTAATAAATTATTGTGGTCTAAAACCAGGTGTTTCAGTTTCATTGTCCAACCCCTGTATGTCAAATTAAAGGTCTAAAAATATTTAGCAATCCAAGAGTAACATATATTTTTTATTTCTTTGCCTAATCTTTTTACATCGCAAAAATCTGTCATTTTAAAAGTGACATGAACACTTCCAGTTTAACTATGTACAAAGTACACTCATGTCTTTTAAATAGAAAGTTGCTAAATTCCCTTCAGGCCGACATACACTATTAAAATTAAGAAGCTTACCAGTCCCTCCTCAAACAGCTCTTTCTCCTGTTTGGACCAGCGAGAGGAAGCAGAGGCCGACGTTGAGCTTTTGGTTGGAGATCTGAATATTGAAGAGAAAGATTTTCAACAAAAACAAGAGGTGGGGAAGAACTTTAAAACTAAAGTGACTTACTTCTTTACTTTGGGCTTTTTACTGGGATCACTGGGCAAAATGTCAGGAACCCTCTCACCCGTCAAGTAATACCTACAAGTGGAGTTAAGTACAATTGCTCGATGTTTAATGTTTTTTTTTTTTTTGGTTTTTTTTTTGTTACAGCTGTTTTGGATCAGGGTGTGCACCGCCTGTCGCTCGTAGACTGCTGGAGATAGACACCAGCTCCCCCGTGACCCACTATGGAATAAGCGGTATAGAAGATGAATGAATGAATGAATGTTTTGGATCGATTTGACCAGAATAGCAAAAACTTTACAGCTGCAGATTGTTATTTGATATATTCTGGATCATACATTAAGCTGAATATTGTTGATTAAACATTTGCTAAAACAAACATTAGAATAACACCCTGACAGATTTTGAAGCAATTTTTTGTTTCATCTATAAGCACGTATTTGTAAAGGTACATATACAGAAATGAGAAGAGGCCACCATAAGGTAGGCCGATATGCTTAATGAACGCTTAACTGATTAACTGATGGCTTAAATTTAGCCTGAGAACTTTTATACCTTCAGACTTTACCAAATTTCTGAGTCCAGCTCTGTAAAAAATATTCTCAAGAACAAATATGTCTGTCCTGTGAAGACATCAGAGGTTTGTTAGATAACACTGGTAAACAAACAAGCACCAAGGGCCACAGCAGACAGGACAGGAATAAAGTTGGGAAGAAATTTAAAGCCGACAGCCCTGGAAATGAGAGCATAAATAAAAGAACCAGCCAAGAGCCCCATGGTAACTCTGGAGGAGGTGCAGACATGCACAGCTCATCCAAGAGAATCTGTTGACAGGAAAACCATTGGCTGTGAAATTCACCAATCTGTCCTTTATCAGACAGTTAAGGTGGAAATATGTAAGCCATAAGAAGTGAGGCAAACAAGTGGAAGAATGTGCTTTGACCACAGGCTGGAATTGTTTAGATCTGAGCATCTATGTATCAGAATGGTCCAGTCAAAGTCCAGAAGTAGATATTATTAACAAATGCTATTCCTCCAGTCTGACTTAGCTTTAACTTTTGCTTGCAGCTGGTAGAGACATACCTTTAGAAAGTAAGGTTTTCCTTTCACCTAACACATGTGCACTTTTGTTTTGGTCTATTACATAACATTCCAATAAAACCCATTGACGTTTGGGGTTGTAACGTTACAAAAGTTGAAAAACGTCCAAGATGTATGAAAGCTTTTGCAAAACACTGTAGAGGTTGCATCCCTCTGCAGCCCTTCAGCTGTGCAGTGATCCCTTTGCAGGTTCATGGTTAAAGGATACTGTTCCTCCAGCAGCATCCTCTCTATCACCTCTCTGTTCTCCGGGCTGATGGAGCTGTCCAGCTCCCAAGGCTGCAAACAAGACAGAGCACTGAGTCCCACAGTCACACCTGATAGACAAGCGGTGGGATTTCATCAGGTCCTACCAGGATCCAGGCGCTGTTTCTCCCCGCAGGCTTGATGAACTGCTCCTGGACTAGCCCTGCGGCGTCCACCTCTCTGCAACAAGACGGAAACAAGCTGTAACAGGCAGGCTTACCTGCACCGAAACACTGAAAATAATCCTGTTAACCAGCGTTTAGGGAAACATAACTCCCCAAGACAGCAAAAACCGGACAAAACAGCAAACAGATCGACGTTTTACCCCAAATTGCTATCAAAATCGTCTCCCTCGATGTCAATATCAACTTCGTCCTCCATGTTGCAGGACAAACGTAAACAGAGAAAACGGGGCAGCGCCGCTCTGCAGGGAAGTAGTGTCCAGCTTTACTTACAGCGCCACCCTCAGGCTGGAAGAACGACGTCTAAGAGGAACTGAGGCGTAAATTGTATTAATCACAAACGGCAAAAACAGGATTTGCAGATTAGAAGAGTAAAGAAAACAAACTCCAATTAAAAAAGCATAACACAAAGATAAAATAAAATAGATACAAAAACAAATGACCACCTTCAGTCGGTTTTCTCTGCTTCCAAGAAGTCAGACTTTCTGCCAGTCTTAAAATAAAGTCATCTCTGGACTTGGCTTCTCATTTTCTGCCCAGTGCTCATAGCTGACATTGACTGCATGTTGTGCAGCTTGTGCATGTATTTTCCTCTTGATCGCCCTGATTGGTGATTAGCAAGTGAAATACTGATGCAGTTATTTGAGTTAAATAAAAATAACACACAGGTTAGGGACATAGGAGGGATACTGTTGTAGTTTGTTTCCTGCTGAAAAAAAAAACTACTAAAGGTGCATTCTTGGTGAATTATAATATAATCAAAAGGTTCAGTAATTCAAGTGAAAATCATAGATACATTGCACACAAAGATGTAGTTCAAGTATTTATTTCTGTTAATCCTGATGATTATGGCGAACAGCTAAAAAAAACCTACAAATTCAGTTTCTCAGATGATTAGACTGCATAAGACAAACAAATAAATTTTAATAAAGGACATTTGGGCTCTTGAAAAGTTATTCCACGTACTGTATGGTACACATTCAATACATGATGCATCAATGCAGCGTGACATGGAGGTGTTCCGGAAGCACAGGTTTCCTTATTGGTGGCCTTCATTTCATCTGCATTGTTGACTTTGATGTCACAGCTTCCTCTTGACAATACTTCATACAGAATCCCCAAATCACTGTGGAAACTTCACACTCTTTCTCTGGGACCTTCATTTCCAAATAAAAAGCAAAAACGAACTTTGTTTGAGAATAGGACTTTGGACCACTGTTCGTAGCCATAATCATTGAAAGGAACAAGAATAAAAACTTGAAATAGCTCTCTCTCTCTCCATGTAATATATCATAAGGAGTTTGTTTTTTACTTAAACTTCTTGATAATAGAGTAATTTATCAAATAATCAGCAGGTAAATAATTAACAGGTCATAACTTGGAAATTGCCTGAAAAAGCCTGTAGTTTGTGTATTATACCACCAAGGTAAATGGTTAAAGAATCAATGCATAAGCATGTGAGGGGAAGACAAATTTCCAGAATATAAACATCAGGCTTGTAAAAGTTCATGTAAAACAGTGATTCTCTTGGCGCGGCTCCTTCATGCTTGATCTCGCAGCTCATAATCCTATATAACTATAACACAGCAAAATCAATATATTTTTACGACATAGCTCATTTTAAGAAGCTACGACGTAGCTTCATTATGGTTACATGCGCAAAATGGATCGATTTCTAATAAAAAAGGGACACAAAACCGATGGACAGAGCCTCAGTGTTGTAAAGAACACAGAAGATAACAAGTCAGAGGACGAAGAAGATGAAATGCAACACGAAGATGACGCAGAGAGGGGACGAGCTGGCAGGTGCACATCCACAATAAAAAGGGAAAAGTACGTAGATTACAAGACAAGCAGAGAAAATTTCAGGACAAATGGACAGACGAATTTTTATTTGTTCTTTACGGCAAGAATCCACTGTGCTTAATATGCAAACAAACCCGTGCTGGTTTCAAACGAAGTAATTTAGAGCGCCATTTCTATACCACGCATCAAAAATTCAATGAATGTTATTCACCCGGCAGCGAACTGAGAAAGAGAAAAATAATTCTTAAACAAATAAAAGCATTACAACTGTCTGATTCAACAATAATGAGATGGATGGAGGATACTGGACGAGGCATACGTGACCAGCTGCTGACTGACCTGCGTGCAGCGCCCAGTTTCAGCATCGCGCTGGATGAAAAGCAGGGATATCAGCGATAATGCGCAGCGGTGTGTTTGGGTGAGGTTCCCCAAAGAAAACACCTTTAAGGAGGAAATGTTGTGCTTGCTTCCCCTGTTTGGCCAAACCAGAGGTGAGGATGTTCTGAATGTACTCTTGATTTTTTTTTTCAACAAAATCATCTCAGCTGGTCCAAACTTTCAAGTGTTTGTACTGATGGTGCCCCAAGCATGCGAGGCAAAGAAAAGGGTCTTGTTGGCCTCACGAATAAAAGAGATGACATGCCTAAATTCTTCAGTTTTCATTGTATTATCCATCAGCAGGCCCTTGTATCAAAGCTCAGAAATAATGACTTTAAAAATGTAATGCAAACTGTTGTGCCTGTGGTAAACTATATTGTTTCAAGAGCACTAAACCACAGGCAGTTCAGACAGTTAATAGAAGACTATAACACAGAGTACTGTGATGCACAGTGAAGTACGGTGGCTCTCTCATGGAAAGGTGCTTCAGCGGTTTCTCAGCCTCCTTCCTGAAATTTGCACCTTCTTGGACAGTAAAGGGAAACACCAGGCTGAGGTAAAAGACCCACATTGGATCATGCAGCTGGCCTTTCTAACAGATATTACCAGTCACCTGAACTCTCTCAACTTGCAGCTCCAAGGAAGAGACAAGCTGCCAAGTGACATGATGAGGGCAATCAGGGCATTCCAGAACAAAATAACTGCTTTGTGGATACCTGACAAAGACATCACCCACTTCCCAAGACTGAAAGAAAAAAGCACAAATGATCCTACTCTGCAGCAGCACTTCAGCTACAGTGGTTTTGTTGAGCTACAGTTCAGCTACAGTGGTTCAATTAAAGTTTAATTGAAAATGTATTGACTGTGCTGTTTTTATTGTGGGGTATTTATGTAAAACGGTCTATTCACGTTTCATTGACTTGGCAAATTGCCGTAACAGTGGGTCTCCTCTTGACCTTGACCAATATGGCTCTTGTGAAAACATTTGTATCACTGATGTAAAAGAACCCATAGGTCTGAAGATTATTTAATTTTTTTTCCTGTTTGGCAACCGTTAAATAAACCTAAATTCTATTTCTCCTGATACTGAAAAGCTTGTGCACCCCCCCAACAAAACCGACTCTGCTCATTAAAATGTTTAATTTTACCATTTTGAGTAACTGCAGTTACACATAATAGCAAATGTGCAGAAATGGCATATAAAAAAAAACACTTATTAGATAGCATTTTTTCACAAAATCTAAAGCCAGACACTTTCCCTTAAAACCGCTAATCTGGAGGCAAATGAATAAAATCCAAACACCAAATGAAAGACAACAAAAAAGGTTTTATTTAGAAAGAATTCACAGTTTCTAATGGCACTACAGTTTGTGGTAGTAACTCATTCCTGCTCAAAAATACTGTGCAGCTTTTTGGAGTACTCATAGAGAAATGGGGGGGGACAACAGAAAAAAAAACAGCACTTGACAAAGTAGAAAAACTAACAAAAAAAAAGGCATGAGGAGTCATACAAAGTGCACGTGCATCTCTAGAAATTCTCTAGAAGTGCTTCCTCCTCTTCTGTTATGGATTGAAGCAGGTTCTAAGTAGTCTTTTTCATGACAAACACACCCATGAAACTAACAACAATCTCCCATGCATACAGGTAAACATGTCATCCACATTAAAAAGGGTGGAAAAGAAAATAAAGCATTTGCTTAGCTTGCGAAACATTTGTAATCACATTAATAGTGTTGCAAATCAGATTAATCTTTCTTGCGTTCCCTTTAATTCAATTCATTTCCTCTTTACAAAACATCAGGATCTTTTCAAGGTGGGGCACACAATGAGTGGATAAAAGACAAGTGGAGTGTAATGTGAGAGCGAGGACACAAACATCTTAGTGACAGAGAATACCTAAAACTAAAAGACATTAATGCAAGCAGGTAGGGTTTCTCCACGATGACTGGTAGAAGCATGCAGCAAGGGTCAGAGGTGAGTGAAGTCATGTGGAGCCTGATCAAGTAGCAGAAATGACACGACACCAACCACGTGGAGCCAATCAGAAACCCTATTCACACCAAGGAACACATCACCTGTTAAAAACAAACACCCTGAACTCTGCAGGGTATTTAGGTTATCCTGCATGCAGCGCTATGGAGAATTTAAACAGCATTGTGTGGTATCAGTGGTGATAACATACAGGGAGACTTAAAAGCATGCACTTTCACCTCCTTTTAACTGAACAGCAGCTCTGCTAACAGAAGCAGCAGTTTCCTGATCCATCTAAACCCACAGTCGTACAAACTGAAACCAATCCAGCAGGATGTGAAATATGATAGTTGATATTTAAGAGGCTAACAAAAAGGTTTTTCACATATAAGAAAAAAGGAATATGTATTTGAGCCATTCATCATGCCTAACATTTCTGTGTAACAAACTCACATAAACCACAGTGACCCAGTAGAACTGGAAAACTGGCAAACCAGTACCTCAATTAGAAAAATCTATAAACTTTTAAATAAATAAATAGATAAATAAAACCGGTGGGCCAGATTCTTCTGCAGGGTCCCGGTAGTTGTGTGAGTGAAACGAGTGTAGACATTGGACTCAGTTTCCCCAGCGCGTTCTTACACTTCACTAAAACAGGTTGAGGGACAGGAAACAACCATGGCTCAGACTGGCTTAAAACATTTAAACAGAACCCAGAATGCCTCTAGCTTGTTCACATCATATATAGAATCCAATATGAACTTTCAACACACAGCTTGTGTGCTTGATGTTTCTGGGCCCAGCCCAACTACCTAAAGCAGGGGAATGATTCATTATGAGCTTGTAGGATGCACAGACTGCTGCTTCTCTAACTATAATCTGAGGTTAAATTAAATAAGAAGCTAAAAAGGACAAAGAACTTTAGGTTATTTTCTTCATTCAGCTCCTGTGGTTGGCTACAAACTGTAACAGAGATGCGTCAGACGGGTTCACAGTAAGATTTTGAACACTCTGGTCCCATTCAAACAGGATAGATGAGAACAACATAAAAGATAACAGAAGGAAAAAATGGATGAGATAAAGTTGTGTGCTCCACATTTCCCCTACAATGATACTTGTTATCCAACACCAGCAGTCTAATACTTATTGAAGGAGCGTAGAGCTGAGGTCAGAACCTCTCTCACTGTGCTCAGAACAGGGGGGAAAAATTAACTGATGCTTCGCTGTCTGAAGACAATGTGCTTTTTCAATAAAACAAGTCCTGTTGTACCGAATGTGCGCTGATGTGTCACTCTCCTCCACAGTCTCTCTCTTTGCACACCAGCAGCTCTCTCAGCTTTAAAGTTTTTAACAATTAAAAGGTCTTCAACACATAGAAAGGCACATAACCGTGAGAAGGTCTTTGACAAGAGTGGATACGGTCTGGATGAGCTAATGCTGCTAATCTCTTTTTCACTTCAACTGTGCACCTGGAGGTTCATGGGAAATGTGGTTCTTTGGGATACAGTCATTTTTATAGTGAGCAGGGTGTTGTGTAAATATGAAGTGTAGCACTTCAGACGTGTCCGGTGACGGCAGTCACCCTGATGGTCCCAACACTCATGTCTTTGTTTCCCTTCATAAGCTGCTGCAGGCTGGGCAAAGAGTCGACGCCTCCCCCTGGCACAAGAGGAAACTGCAGCTCTGACTGTCGAGACCTCCGCCGCTTCACGGAGCGCTTTTCCTGACGGGACATGGTGGAAGATTGGGTGAGGGGGGCGTAAACGCCGTGGCCGTTGCACATGCCAGCGGAGGGGCAGACGGGAGAAGGCAGGGAAAGGTGGCTAGTGTACAATTCCTCAGACTGAGTGGAGGAGCTGCAGCTGCTGGTTTCAGAGGGGAACTCCTTCGACGTTAGAGTGGGCAAAGACGCAACCTGGTCTGTGGATGGAAGAGGATGCCACATGGGGGGAGGAGGGAGAGGAGGAGGAGGGGGTGGGGGAGGCATCGCAGGGAGGCTCGAATGGAAACCGTTGCATTTTAGATCCCCGTTTGTGAGGGGCAGAGAGGGGTCAAACGGCTTCAGGGTCTCAACTTTGTCCAGAGATTTTGTTTTGCCACGTTTTTTCTGCAGAACAAACAACACAGGAGAAGAAGAGGAGAACCTTACTTTAAAACTCAGAGGAAGATACATTTACAGGTGCATTTCAAGGAATTAAAATATAAGATAAAAATAATTTCAGTAATTTCAATTAAACTCATTATATAGATTAATTATACACAAAGTGATGTATTTCAAGTGTTTATTTCTCTGAGGTTTGATGGTAATGGCTTACAGCTAGTGAAAAACCAACATTCAGCTTTTGGAGGATTATGAAGTAAAGTCCATTCAAGAGTTTGGGGGAGATTCACAAGGTGGGGACAGTAGCTAAGGAGAAAAGGGACTGGACTGTTGCTCAGTGTCAAAAATAGTTTAGCAGAAAGAAAATATTGCATTTCATTTAGAAAAACAAGGTCCCACTGACTGAATGAAGAGTGGAGGGGAACAGAATCTAAGTTATGTAAAGTCCAGTGAGAAGTTTTCACAGTTAGTGGTGATTTGGGCTGCCATGTCATCTGCTAGTGTTGGTCCACTGGGTTTTATGAAGTCCAAAGTCAACACAGCTGTCTACCAGGAAATTCTACAGATCTTCTTGATTCCGCCTGCTGACAAGCTTTACAAACAGATGCTAATCTCATTCTCCAGCAGGGCGTGGCATGTTCCAACACTGCCAAAGGTACCAAATGATGCTTCAGTGACCATGGTGCTACTGTGCTCGAGTGGCCAACAACCTGGCCAGACCGGATCCCCAAAGAGAGTCTATGGAGTATTGTCTAGATGAAGATCAGACACCAGACTCAACATCATAGATGAGCTAAAGGCCACCTGGGCTTTCTGAACACCTGAGCAGGGCCACAGTCTGATCTCCTCCATGCCATGCTGCATTGATGCAGTAATTCATGTAGAACGATTCCTGGCCAAGCACTGAGTGCATAGACTGTACATGGACATACTTTCTAACACAATTCTGTATTTAAAAACCCTTTTATGCAGGCCTAATTAGTTGCTTCCTTAGTTTTTATCAGCTGTAAGGCATTATCAGAGGACAATCTAGTGATGATGACGCAAACATGGAACTACTCTTCATCCTGTGCCACCTCAACCACCCAGGGACGTTCGCCAGGATCCTGTTTGTAGACTTTAGCTCAACCTTCAACACAGTCAACCCAGACATCCTCCACCAAAAGCTCACAGTGCCGGTCTGTGAGTCCCAGTCTCGCTCAGTGGATCACCAGTTTCCTGACTGACTGGCAGCAGCAGGTCAATCTTACTATTCCTTATCAAATATCATTTTTTTATTTAAATGTTTGTACACTGAGATCAAAAAGGAACCAAGGTCAAATTCCTTGTTTGTGTGAATAAACCTGGCCAATAAAGCTGATTCTGAGATGTGTCACTGTGAAATGTGTCACTCTGCGTATGATTTCACTGTTAGGATTTCACAGCTCAATTGCTGAAATACATCAACTTTCCGCTAATGCTCTAAATGACTGAGATGCACCTGTAACAATACAATGTCACATTGACGTATTTAGAGCTACACACTGATGGCACACAAACTGGTCAGAGCATGGTGGAAAGGTTTGTTAGGGAATAATGGAGCATATGATGTGGAAAAAAGTTACTGCTTATAAAAATAATCTTACAGTATTTACAAGTCACTCTGGAGGTGTCAACTGCCTCAAGAAATGTGGGAGACGCTTTAGATGTGTAGTAGCAAAAACCAGTCTCAGTAAAGAGCAGGTGTTAATGGGCTGAAACTCTAGACATCAGCTTATTTCCCTCAACTTGTGAAGTAGGAAATCTGACCAGGAAGTGATTCCCTGCTTTATGTAACAGATGCACTGTACACAGCGACTGACACTAGAGAACACACAGCACTTAGGTAAGGCGGCCGTCACAGCCAGCAGACACTGTACCTTTTTCTCTGGAGAAAACCTTAGAGGTTCTACAATGAACAAGTCATCTGGACCTACTGGGGAGGGGAGAGAGGGGCCAGGTTAATGATGGAATGGCAAACAGGAATACATACATGTAACAAGCATGAAATGACCTTGCAAGTAGTTTTCATTTGTAACAAAATGGTTAAAAATCTTCCTCCTGATCCCAGATTACAGTTGTAAGAAACCAGTAGGCAAAAACAATTAGTAATTCATCATTAAACTGACATCATAGGACATACAGCCCCTGTGGGTTCAGTACTCGTCACTACTTGCAAACGTCTAGCATGAGCCAGTGAAGCATTGTGCTCTATTATTACACTCCTGAAGCCTGCATGTTGACACAAGCAGGCAATGACAGCCGCTCTGCCTCAAGGTTGAGATCTACACATGCACACACAGCTCAGCGGTAAGGACCAGCAGGGGGCGATGTACACACCTTGCAAAACCATTCATATCCATTGAAATTTCTCACATTCCACTTTGCCATCTTACAACTACCAACTTCAATGCGTTTTACTAGTGCTGAACTACTAGAAGGAAAATGATACATGGTTTTCAAAGTGTTTTCAAACAAATAATCTGAAAAATGTGGCATGCATTTGTATTCAGCCAATTAGCTGGACTGCATCTGTATGCATTGTGTTTTAAGTCCTTCCCCAGATTGTGAATTGGATATACTTCTGAATTTTGACAAGACTCTTCTAATAAAGAATTATACTTTAATCTAAACCTTTTTATTGTGGGTATGGCTGTATGTTTAGGCTCCTTTTCCTGTTGGAGGGTGAACCTTCACCCCAGTCTCAAGTCTTTTGCAGCTTCTAATATATTTTTACCCAGGTCTGCTCTGTATTTAATATTTTTTCCTCAGCTGAGCTAATTTCCCTGTCCTGCTGAATTTAGCATTCCCACAGCGTGATGCTGCCACCACCATGTTTCGTGGTGGGAAGATTCTGACTCGCAGCACTTTTCATGTTGTCCAAAAAGTTTGTCATCTAACCGGAACATTTTCCTCTACATGTTTGCAGCGTGCCAGAAGCTATACCAGGGACCACTGACTTCACCAATTCCAGTAGGTGTATTACATAAAATCCCAAAATATTGCTGTTTGTGGTTGCAATATGAAAACCTTCAACAGGGGTATGAACATTTTTGCATGGCGTTGCAGGTACTCCAAGTTAAAGGCTTCCATGTTTTCTTGCCTCCACCAGCCTCTCACTGTGGCTGTGTGTTGCATTTTGGCTCCAGCTTCTATGAGTAAACAGCAAAGGTTTACAAAGTGAGAGATGGAGAAAATGAACAAAGTTTTGGAAATGCCTGGGCGTTGCAGTGCAGCGTTTTAAAGCAGCTGGCCTGAAATAGTTGCGACAAGTCTTTGCAATGTGCTGACTGTGGTATCAAGTATAATCACTGCTTAGGTTTCAGTGGCGGAGGCTAAAAGAGTAACAGCATGAATTTAAAAAAGACATGGGTATTACTGTGTTGAGGGTTCTCACCTTCGGTAGAGGAAAGCTGAAATGACTTGGAGCGAACGAGCGGGGACGTCACTCGACGTTTTAGGCTCATGTCATCATAAGAAGAGAAACATCTGACGAAGGAAAAACATGTATGACATTTATTAGGGGTCGTTAACCTTGTCATCATGCTCACTTTAGTTAGTGGTAGGACAGGATTGATGGCATTTAACAAAACCTTAAAATGGAAGGAGTTCAGCGTGTTCCAGGAATCACATAAAGATGCGTTTGTTACATAACTACATATCCGAGGTGAGTTAGGTAATGCAAGGAGCTTCAAATGAGACGCTTGGAGAAACTAAGTGTTACATTCACTGGAAGAGTGTCACACTAAGAGGGTGAGGCAAACCTCTTGGGGCTGGGGTAGTGGTTGCTCTTGGGAAGGGGAGTGAAGTTGGTTTTAGGGCTGGGAGACGAGCTGCGGCAGCACTGAAGACACAGCAGGACCCCCAGCAACAGGCACAGGACCAGAGAGAGCAACAGGTAGCTCTGACGGTCAGATACCTGTAGAGGAAAGGTTCAGTCAAATGCTGGTACAGGAGAAAGAAAAATACCTTTAAATAGAAGATTAAATTAAACAGTTCAAAACACACAGAAAAATAATTATACGTTTTTGTGGTAGGGACTGTACAAGATGTGGCATTTTCTGGGTGTGGTGTAGAAATTTAATAGAAGTTCCTTTGTAGGAGATACCATCTGCCTGACACTTCTCAGTTCATTTCGCATGCAATGGTTCATCAAGAACATCTGTATTTAATCCACCTGGGCACAGCGTGTCCACTTTGTGAAGCCAAACAAGTTCATGTCTTACTCCAACGAAAATCTGGAAAATGGAACCATAAATATTTAGATTGAACACGCTCTGCACTTCACCGTATCTAGCCCAAAGAGAAAATGTTGAATGAATTACTAGCAAAGCCTGTTGAAATATAAAAAAATAACATCTTCACCCCAAAACAATAGGTAGACAAACCCAAACAGTAACTCAGATGTTTTATTTTTAGCTCGTCGGCTTACATAACAGAGAGCAAATAAGTCCATGCTGACATTAGACAGCACAAATTTATCGAATCAAAGGTGTGACGATTTCATACGAGTTGCCTGTGCATGGGATCTGATCTCGCCTTCAAACAAAATGCAAAAAAATATTTTTTGTTTAAAACTGGAAGTGCTAGTGTTACATGCATCCCACCATTTATGCTGCATGGGTTTGTAACTTCCTCTGCAGCTGAGCGTAGGCAGCAGTAAAGCCAGTACTAGTTCACTCTTAACACTTTCAAATGTGTTCGTGTCAGATAAGCAGAAGAGTATCACAATAGGTCTTGAGATCTTTGTTTCTGAAGGCCTTTGAGTTCACATAAACAGTGTTTCCCCAACCAAACTATCCTCCACCTTTACCTTTCAAAAAGCTCCACTAACCCCCTCTGAGGCCACACCAAAACTGCTGAGATTAATGGTGGTTAACTGGGAGAAAGGGGTCAGAATACACAATACATCTTAGTTTGTTGCATATGGGTCTGTAGAGCAGTCAGGGTGCCCATGCTGGCTGTCTATAAGCAGGATAGCATCCTGCTACAAACCAAAAATTTTTCTGTAATAATTTCTGGAGCACAGCCACAAGTTTGAGGTGTTGATCTGGTCTCCAAATTCCCCAGAACTCATTCCAATCTGACAGACCTGCTCGACAGACAAGTTCAATCCATGGAGGCCTCACCTCGCAATTTTCAGGACTTAAAGAATCTGCTAACTTCCTGGTACCAGATACCACAGCACACCCTTAGATCTAGTGAAGTTTATGCCTCCAGTCCTGTTTTGGCAGCAAAAAGTCACACCTGCACACTTTTAGGTGATCATGTTTTTCCTTATCTGTGTAGTTTGCCAAAAAAAAAGGTGCACCGTATCTTTCCACGTTAGGTTGCCTATCCCTTACCTTCAGTGTGTTGGTTTTTACTTGTTTTAAATGCAGGTAAAAAGATTAAGAACAGCAGTTGTTACCTCTCGTTGCAACTGGGTCACTGTAGCTGTAAGATTGAGCATCAGTTTGGTAACATCCTCCAGCTGGCTCTGCAGAAGCTGGATGGAGTCAGTCTGTTTCTGGTCCTGTATTCATTGAAAAATGACAAAAAAAGCAACAAGTGTGTTTCAGTTGTCAGGCAACACTACAGTAAATACAAGCATTTATTGTTGGGTTGAACGTCATGAGACCTGCTCCTGAGCGATGCGGGAGGTATTTTGCAGCTTTATGATGGTCTTGTTAAAGGCTTTCTGCATCTCCTCCATCTGTTTACGGTACCTGAAGAGGACAGATGCAAAGATGAAAATGTTTCATTAAGTTCACAACATTTAACAACAAATTGCTATTGTACGGTTTAAATTAAACTTTGGATTTTTGAAGGTTTTACCTCTGACTCAGTTCCTCCAGGTATCTGCTGGACAAACTCATGTTCATCTCCAGAGCTTTGATCCTGTTGTTAAGCCTCATGAACACGCTTTCCTTCTGACTGGACCCGTGAACGGCGCCTCCGTTCAGTGTTCCCCCGGTGTAATCTCCTCCATTCTGCAGCTCTGCGTAGAAGTCAGTTGCTGTCCGCTGAATGTTAGTGTTTAACAGATCCTCCTCCACGAAGTCCTCGGTCCGATGGGGCTGTCCTGTCTGGGACAGATTGTTCCCCTGCTCTCCCTGGATTTGAGGATCATCAGTGTTCTGCTTTTGTTTGCTGCCACCATTATCTGTACCCGACTTTACTGAGTCTGTGTGGCTGTCAGCTGGTGGGACGGCGGCTGGCAGCTCAGTGGGAGGGGGCAGAAGGCTCTCAGGCCTTGATGCGGTAGGAAGAGAAACTACAGGCTGCTCTTTGACGGGTGTCACTGAGGAAACTGAAGAGGCTGTCTCCGGGGACAGAGCCTGCAGGGGAGGACTGACAGAGAGTGTCAGTGTGGCGCTGCTGGCCGGCTGCGTCTCTGGGATAGAGGCGGCTTGGAGGAGAGGAGTGGGGACCGGGTCAAGGGCTTCATCCTTTACAGGAGCTAAGAGCTTCTCCTCATGTGTGAGGGTGGGCCTCATCAGGGTGCTGTGAGGGGCTGATGAACTGTGGGGGGGAATCGTGGCAGTTCTACTAGGCTCTAATAGGATGTTAAGCTCTGGAGTGTGTATGTCATACGGTTGAGCGTTGACCTGTAAATCAGTCTGTACCTCACCTAAGGGCTTCCCCTGATTGTGGATTTCACCCAGAGCCTCTGGTTCTGGAGCTTTTTCCGTCAGAGGGAGGACTACTTGGGTAGGTGTTGGGACAGGGATGACTGGAAGTGTTTGGACAGGGATGTTCTCATCAGTCTGGGTCTCAGTGTTAAGTTGCCTCCTCCTGAGGCTCCGCAGTCGCTCCTTTGCCACCCTGGCAGAGCACCAGCGATGAAGCAGCTCAGGCAGCGTGGCCATGCAGGACAGAGACAGGGAGGACAAGGAGGAGAAAGGACAGTATGTTTGACTCTCCCACTGGTTCCTGTCAGCATCCCTCCTCGTTTTCTCCTCACATTTCTCCTCCTCTTCCTCGACCTCCTCCTCCAACAGTGTCACAGTTGACTGTTTTGGCTCCTCATCTTCATCCTCCTCCACAAGTGTGACAATCTGTCTGTCCTCACTGGACTCAGATAATGAGGAGGAGGAAGTAGAGTCACTAGAGGCATTAGAAAGCTTCTCAGTTGCAGTTTGTTCAGGCTTTGCAGGGTCCAGACTGAGGAAAACAACAGGCCTTTAGTGTCTTTCACTGACCTACACAGAGCCTTGGAAGAGGATTCACACACTGAACTTTTCACATTTTTTTAACATTACAACCTTCAAACTTCAGGATATTTTATAGGAATTTTATTTGAGACCAACACAAAGTCAGTGTAAGGAGAAATGGAAAAAGACACAGCTTTAAAAATGTTTTATACATAAAAATCTGAAAAGTGTGGCATCCGTTTGTACTGAGCCAATGCTTTAAAGAACCACCTTCAGCAGCTGCAGTATTTACAGTCTTCTGGGCTATGTATCTACCAACTTTTAAATCCTTGCAAAATAGCTCACTTTAGACAGATTGGATAGAGAAGCTCCTCCCACAGATCCTAAATTGTTTTAAGGTCTGGACTTTGACTAGACAATTTTAACACGTACATGCAATTAAATCTAAATCATTCCATTGTATGTTGAAAAAGAAGAAAGAAATTTTTTTGAAAGGTACTGTAATTATAATCATACTTGCATGAAGGAAATCAGTTAACAGTGATGACATCTTATTGTGGATTGATCTTACCCTGCAGAGTCCAGAGAGGCTTCAGGTGAGTCAACTTTCACATCTGTGCTCTCCTTTATTTCACCCCCCTCCTCTGTTGAATTACCTGTGATTTTCACAATGAGACAGTAATAAAAGTCACCGGAAGACCTACACATCAAAGCAATCGGTGAGAGTGAAAAACAGTTCACCAGTTGCATAATAGCCCCCCTTTCCTCAATGGGAGGTAGACACATTGTACAATGTGCCAGGAGCCCCACTCCATGTAAAGAGAAACCAGTTTAGGCCAGTTTGAACTAAGCTCTCCTGCAGCCTGCCTCCAACTTTGTGGGTATAAATTGGAATCAGACTGGTAGCTGTGAGGAGCCAGGCGTAAGGACAAAATATCTTTTTTTAAATCTATTTTGTTATATTGGTTTAGCCTGTTTATCAAGTGTAAATCTGTTATTTTACCCCCCTCAACATGATTGCAGTGCAAAAAAGCTGAGTCATTTTCAGAAACCTCTCCGTGTGGTAAACTGAACTACCAGAGGACTTGGCGTCAGCCCCCCTGCTGTTCCAGCATAGCTGACGTTTCTGCCAAGAAGCTGAAAACAGACAGCCAACATCCTGCTGAAAGGCTGCTAAAGACCTCCAGTCAGAAGCAGAGTAAACATCTGCTTCCTTCAGCACACACTACAGCTACACATAGGGCTCACACTGGGGGGAAATAAAGTCACCCAGTTTTCAAAGAACTTAATCTAAACAATATGTGGACAGGCAGACAGATCAACTAGTGCTTACAAAAGGTGGAAGAAAGGCAGGAAATGGCACAAAAAAAAAACAAAACAAGCAAAAAAGAGGAACTGTGTTAGTTTGTGTGTCTTAGTTGGATATGAAAGGTGACGAAGCTTTGAGGTTCTGTTTATTTGGCCACATTCAGCCATGTGGAAAAATATTAGGACACCCCATTGTTTTATTAAAAAAACAAATGTTCAATGCCGTTGTCTAACCTCAGTTTCTATAACTGAAAAATAAGGCGATTGAATTGCATTCAAACAACAAAACTAACCTTGCTTTACTTGTTTGTAAAAGCAATAAAATGTGTTTTCTATCTGAGGAAACAGATCTGGACTTTGACTAGGCCCAGGACTTTCAACTTCTTAACTCTCAGACAGTATTTTGTGGATTTACTGGTATGTTAAAGTCATTGTCATGTTGCAGGTTTCAGATCTGCCTAAACCTAAACTTACTTCACATTTTACCTACTTACCCACTGATACATGGTAGAATTCATGGTGGATTACATGATTGTGAGCTAGCCATGTCCTGCTGCACTAAAGGACGTTTAATTGACTCTGTTTTAGTCTAATCTTTCCAAAACACATTATTCTAGAAGTCCTAGTCTTTGTCTCTGGCAAACATCAGTCTGGCCTCCTTGCACACCTCCCATGAAGGTTAAACTTGCGGCGTCTCTTTCTGATTCTACAGACCTCAACTTTTATATCAACAGTATCAGGAGACTACTGTAAATGTCCCGCGATGACAATTAGATGTTATGGAGATTTCTATCAGCATTTTGTTGTCTGGTTTCAGTGTAATTTGCTTGGACAACCAGACCTTGACATCTTTCAGTTTCATCTGCTATTAATGCATTTTCTTCCGTCAATCAATTATGCAATCTTTACAGGTTAATAACTCAAAATGTCCCCCAGCTTTCCGCTGCACTGGCATGAATAGACAGCAAGTAACCAAATAATTTCTGCTCTGAAGAACAAATACTTCATGTCAATTAAACCTTGATGCATGACTGTCACAAATCAATAAGATATGATTTTTTTTTATGACACCTACCTAAAAAGAAGTGACTAGTTTAAATGGATGAACCTATTCTACCTCATACTGAATGCAGAGGAGCAGCGGCAGCTCAATGAGGCACAAAAGGATCCATTTCAGAGGCCATGCTTTCAAATAGAGGCGAACTCGATACAAAGCGCAGCTTCAAGCTTTTATTGTACACCAAGCTGAAAGAAGTGTTGGGAGCAGCTTAAAATGTTTCAACAAGAATACTTCATTGATAAAACACATTTAATCTAGAGCTTACTGGCAGGGATACATTTTCAGTTTTCTTCTTTATTTTGAATTTGATAATTCCAGTTTTGTCTCAGTCTGACATCTTTTGTAAAAGCTATGATGCATACCAACTCAATTATTCATATAGAAGAAAACTAATTTCAATTAAAATCTATCAGAAAATTAAGGGATTGCCACTAATTATTCCCAATGATGCATAAAGATATTTGTTCCTAAACAGCCACTATGGGAAGAAACTTGTGCCATCAGAAACTGAATTTGAATTGCTCTGACTGAATCTGTATTTGTGTAATTTGAAATTAAATGCATTGGTTTGAAAATGAATTTCACTAAACTGAAACTTTTTTTGGTTTGAATTCATTTGCTTTTAAAATGTATTTCTTTGTATTAAAAATTCAGTTTGACTTCTTTCACTTTCAGGTCTGTAATTCAATTTCAGTTCCAAAATTTAGTTTTTTGAGTCACACAACCGGGTTCTTAAAGCCAGAGATTATTCAAACACAGATTTACTGATTCAAGGATGTCATTCACTATTGCTGCGTCCAAATTCAGGACTGCATTCTTTTGAAGGACGCATTTGTAGGCCGATAACGTCCTGGATGAGGAGACGAATGCTGTCCAATCTTCAAGGTTCCAACAACTGCGTCCTTCTTTTCCCTAGATTTGAAGGTGGGGTCCGGTGTATCCTCCGTGTCCCACCCTATCCCATGATTCATTGCGGGTCGAAGTGGATTGTTCAAACGGAAGTAGCAAAGGCCGGAGGAGAGAGAAAAGTTGTGAATAAAATTGGATATATGGCGCATTCTGTAAAACAACTGAACTTTTACAATGTTTTTAGACGAGAATGCTGTTGTGTAAACCTAAAATATCTGATCAGTTTATCAAGATATTGATTAATGCACAAATGCAGCCGGCTCGCCTCGCCAGCTGTCAGCTGACCGGGTGGTTGAGGTGCGCTAAACCCCGAGAGAACAGCTGACTCCCGGCACATTGTTCTCAAAATCCCGCTGGGTTTCCCCAATGGGTGGAAGTTAAACCGCTATAACAGATATAATTCAGTCAGATGAAATCTAATATTAATGTTTGGTTTATTTATTATAATAATAATTATTATTTTTATTATTATGCTCTGCAAATAAACTGATTTAAACTTTGTTCCTAAAGTTAATTTGTTAGTGTTTAAGTTGTTGAAAGCTCTCACAAATAAATTAAACAAATGGTATTTGTCATTAATGTATTTTATCTAGTGTTAGATTTTTATATCTATGAAAACAAACAATATTTTCAACATTTTAAATGGCTGAATAATGAACAAGATCATAAAACAATAACATTTTAAAACAAAACAGCATTATAAGCCATCAGCAATATGTAAAAGGGTAAATAAAAACCGTGTAGTTATTTACAGTAGAGACAGCGTTATTAACCTTCAGGCTCCTTTTGTTCGGCTTCACAGCTCTGCGCTTCACGCTAACACGGTTGCTAGGCAACAGAAGTTATGCTGAGGTAAGGGCAGGAGAAACGCAGACCGACGTAACACCGGCGGCACACTATGCTAATCTGGCATGTTTAGCTAATAGCTACAGGTAGCAGAAGTGTTACTGTTTGACCATCATTTGTTTACATGATGCTTCATATAGATGCTCATTTGACTTGGTGATTGACATCCACCAAGCTCATGTTTGCTGCACTGCTGCAGCTCAACATGCCGTAAAGGAAGTTTAACCTGATGTGAAACGTAAATCGATGAATCTGTGTTTGATTAATCTGTGGCTATCCTCAAGGACCCGGATGTGTGACACAAAAAAAATAATAATTTTGGAACTGAAATTGAATTACAGACCTGAAAGTGAAAGTAGTCAAACTGAATTTTAAATACAACGAAATACATTTTAAAAGCAAATGAATTCAGTTTCAAACCATTAAATTCAGTTTCGGTTTATTGAAATAAATTTTCGAACCAATGCATTTAATTTCAAATTACACAATTACAAATTCAGTCAGAGCAATTCAAATTCAGTTTCTGATGGCACAAGTTTCTTCCCAAACTCAAAACAGGAAATACTTTCTGTTGATGTGTTTACATTACATTTATTCAACGGGGTAAAAAACAAACCAAAAACAAAGAATCAGATCTTTCGGCTGATCACCAGCCAGATGTGATCAAGGGGGAACTGGCAGATTTCTGTCACTGACCTGCAGATTAATCATCACTGTGAAAATGTAGCTGGCTGAACTACTAAAACACACATTTAGAAATACAAACAGATAACCATAGATGACAGTACACACAGAAATTACAATAAATGAAAAATCTAAAACAGTTTTAATTCATTAATTCCCAGAATTCCTGTTGCTTCTGAAACATTAACTATGGTGTCTGACCCTAACCCTAACATCTTCTTTATGCATCAAATAAGTAACAAAAATCAATACTGATGGCAGCTTTGTGGGATAATGGTTTAAATCTGATAATAGTTAAATATAAATAGAAGTAGCATAAAGCCTGCTGAAACTGTTATTTTTATTAATTACTTGAAACAGACAGTGCTGGGGTCTCAAGTCTATTTCACTGTTATTTTAAGTTATATAAAATGTTTAAACATTCAACGTTCAAACTTTAGAGCGGAAAGAAGAACAAAATGCAATGCTCAATATCTGTATTTCTAAAATCATAATTCTCATATCATATTGCTTGCAAAAATAAAACAGCCTAATTTTTTATAAATAAATTATTACTATGGTTTCAATCCTTTAGGCTTTAGGTGATTTAGGTTCAATTTGATTGGCCCCAAATTAAATCCATCAAAAAAGTGTAGCATCCTCAGGATTTTCCGATGAAAAGGATTATTGACACTTCAAAGAGTGAATAGTGAGTACCTCCTATTTCTGCTCCATCCTGTAGTTCAGGCTTGCCACCAAGCACGTTAGCAGCGATGTTGTTCACCATGTTAAGGATCGCATCTGAAGAAAAGAAACAAACACGCACTTCACTTCATCTGTGAACATGTGACTCCTAACAGGCAGCAGCCTGAGGTCAAACTCACATCAAACACACCACGGCATTACTAACAGTTTTTTCCCTTTTCACACACAGTCCAATCCGATGCTGAGACGGACTCATCATTATTTCTGTTTTTCCCCCTTTGTCACTTACGCTCTTCGATTTTTTTTTTCCACCCTCATCGTTCCCAATTTCTTCAATTCTCTCGGAATCCATCCAGAACACAGAAAACACAAAGTGCCCTGTTGATGCTTTTATTATTTTCTGGTCACAGAGTGTTAGGGAGGGATCCTCCACTCACTCAAGAAAAACGTGTATTTTTAGAGCTGAGTGCTGTTTAAAAAAGGAGATGAAAGTACACAGCAGTTTTATACACCCTTTATACCCCAGTGTATGGATATGTCAAATAGCAAGTTGGTTAAAATGTGCTCGGTGGCTCAAATAACCAATAAAATATTAAAATCTGCTACCGGAAGAATAATGTTATACCTGACTGAGCTCATAAACGTAGGGCTGTTTGGCCGCTTCATGAAGCCACAGCTGCCAATAAAGGTTTGAACTATTCATTCAGGGATGATAAAAATAGCAGGACAAACAAATACTTCAATGAGCAAGTATACCCAGCATGAAAAACGTTAATCAGACTTCGGATTAATTGAAGTCTTCAGTGTCTAAACCAGCAATGGAATGCTACATTTATGATTTGGACACATCTAATTACAGTTAACTATAAAAAGAAAGTACACCCCAGTTTAAGGATCAAAAAATGTACATATTTGTATACATCCAAGGCTTGGGATGTACTTAGTTTTTACAAACGTCTGTATTGACATCATCTCTGTTTACTAAATATTGACATGATGGGTGTTTTTTTTTCACATTTGAGGTCAGATTTAGATAAAGAAAAAAACAATTTATACTTAATTTATATTTTACACCCAAAAACTGATTCTGTATTTCTTTAAGTGACTTTAGATGTAATAATGTTTGTCTCAAATATCTCAAAACATTGTGCAACAGTTTCTCCACTATGTTTTCTGCAAACCTCCGGGTGGGCATCAGATGTTTACTGCACTGCTGGGACGCATCTTTAGACATTTGCCCTCTAAACAGTAAAGCGACTACATATGCATGTATGAGCATGAGGGTTTGCATGTGTGTGTATACATACTGGTTGCTGAACCAAGCAAGTTTTTAGAGGCCTTTTCCTCTGATGGTTGGTAACCAGGAGGATAGTCTATAGAAAATTACAAGGAAAGTCAAAAAAGTTGACAAAAATATCAACATTCCTACAAAAACATCACACTTCAAGACTGATGCGGGATGAAAAACAGATGGAGAGAACATGCCTTCCAAATGTGGCACAATATTCTAAGTCATGCACAGGTATTACACAACTTAATTATAAAGCAAATTTGAATTTTAACTCCTTCCTCGTTCTTTGTAGCTGAACCATTTAAAGCATGCAAGCAACGGAGATGGCTAATAATATCCATCTTGGCTGAGTGAATGTTCTCAGACTATACTTCAGCATCTTACCATAGTCTTCATCCAAATACTCCAGCCTCTCAGAGGGATACTGGGAATCTGCTATCTCATCGTACTCCTCCACCATGCTGGTACCAAACACCCTACACACCAAAAATAATGTGTTTCAGAAACAAACAACAACCTACATTCCTCACAAACATATTCATCTCATCTAATGTAGAAACAATCACATCTGTAATGTAGAAACATTACAACAACGAAATTCCATGTATGTTATCGACATTTTATGTAAGAGAAATCATACAAAATTTTGAAGTAGAAGTTCAAAATTTTTAAAAATCTAAAGAGCTAGACAAGTCTACTAGCTTTCTACATCTGGAGACGGAAATTATTGCCCAATTTGTTTTGTAAAATAGTTCAAGAGTTCAAGCTCTGTCAGACTGGAAGCAGAGAGTCTGTGAATAGCAGTCTGAATAGCAGTTTTCATGTCTTGCAACAGATTCTAATTCGAATTTAGCCCTGGACTTTGACTGGACCATTCCAACATATGATTTGTCACGATTTAGTGTTGTTTTGCTGCTGGAAGGTGAACCCCAACCACAGTCTTGAGTCTTTTTCAGCCTTTAATAACGATGAGGGCAACGATGTGGGCTACATTGATAATTGGCGAACATTTTGGGGAAAACCTGGTCTGATCCGGAGAGACGGTATCCATCCCACTTTGGATGGAGCAGCTCTTCTTTCTAGGAATCTGGCCGAATTTATTAGTTCTCCAAACCTCTGACAACCCAGGGTTCAGACCAGGAAGCAGGGTCGTAGTTTAACACTCCTCTCTGCAGCTTCTGTACTGCTACCCACCCATTACCCTATTAAGACAGTGTCTCGCCCACGGCCAAAATTGAATAGATTTAAAAATAACCTAAATGAAGGAAATAATGAAAATCTCATAAAAATAAACAACTCAGACTAAAAAAAACCAAAACAATTAAATGTGGCTTACTGAACATAAGATCTCTCTCTTAAAAGACTTTGTCACAAATCAGGTCACTAACAATCAGATTGATTTATTTTGCCTCACAGAAACCTGGCTGCAGCAAGAGGATTATGTTACTATAAATGAGTCAACTCCTACTAATTATTTAAATTTTCACATTCCTCGAAATACTGAGCGAGGAGGAGTAGCAACAAATCTTTCAGTCCGATTTATTGACTAGGCCCAGACCAATCAATAGATACAAGTCTTTTGAATATTTAATCCTTAGTTTTCCTCATCCAAATTGCAAAGCACTAAAACCACTTCTTTTTGTTGTTTCGTACCGTCCACCAGGCCCTTACTCTCAATTTTTAGATCAGTTTTCAGACCTTTTATCTGATTTATTGTTAAATACAGATAAAGTTATCATAGTGGGGGATTTTAATATTTATGTTAAAATGTTTGTATGTACAAACTTGGCAATAAAGCTGATTCTGATTCTGATGTCGACACTGAAAGCGATAGCCTAAATATAGCCTTTAATGCTATCTCAGACTCAATTGGCTTTGCTCAAAACATTAACAAACCTACCCACCTTTGTCTTCTTTCTGGCCCTTTGTGCTGATGTATGGCATTGAGTGTAAAGACATAATTTTTTCCAAACCCTGTCCTTCTGACCATTTTTTAAAACCCTTTGAGTTTAATTTAACCGAGTACTCCACACCTGAAAAAAAATTTTTCTTTATGTAGATTTTTATCAGACAATACTGTAACAGCCTTTAAAAAATTTTTCCCATTTTTTAATTTTCCTTATTATCACAGAAAAAAACAGTGGGGGGAATTATTTGTTTCTCCCCTTCACAAATTGTTTCTCTTGTTCATAGTGTTCCCATCATTGCGTGGTGCATTAGACAATGCAGCCCCCTTGAAAAAAGGTAATTTTTCATAGGAGGCTGGTTTCCTGGTTTAATTTAGATCTGCATACTTTAAAGCACAATGTTGAAAATTGGAGAGAAAAAGGCGCTCTACACAACTAGGGATTTCTACGTAATCTGGAAAAAAAGCCTACTGTTTATAAAAAAGACACTTCACCAAGCTAGAAAAAGCTTTTTTTATCATTAATAAAAAAGAACAAGAATAATCCTAGGTTTTCTCTTAGTACAGTTTCTAAACTTACACAGAGTCATAGCTCTGTCGAGCCATCCATTCCCCTTAGCTCTTTTCATCATTTTTTGGGATTTCTTAAAAAAAATTGATTCTATTGATTTTTTCCACCAAATTTTTTAAGGTTTTGTTTCCCTCTGATTACCAGCCCCATTTTGATATGATTAATCTATTTTTAGTAAATGGATATGTACCACAGGTTTTTTAAGGTAGTTTAAATTAAAAACCTTTACTTAAGAAACCTTCACTTGATCGAGATGACTTGAAAATTACAGACCTATATCCAATCTTCCATTCTTATCTAAAATTTTTGAGAAAATAGTTGCTAATCAAATGTTTTGAGCATTTACACAGCAATGACCTATTTGAATATTTTTCAGTCAGGCTTCCGAGCTCATCATAGCACTGAATCAGCTCTGCTGAAAGTCACTAATGATATTCTTCTAGCCTTAGATAATGGACTTGTGTCTGTACTTGTCCTTTTAGATCTCAGTGCTGCATTTGATACAGTCCAAAAATTTTTTCCAAAATGGAATATGCTCCACCCTAGGCGGGTTTAAATCTTATGTGTCTGACAGATTCCAGTTTGTTCTGTAAATGATAAATCATCTTTCAACCTCAGGTTAATTGTGGAGTACCACAGGGTTTTCAGTACTTGGGGCCAATTCTCTTTACTATATATATGTTCCAATAGGTCAAAATTTATAGGGCAGCATAGAATTAAATTTTTTTAAATTTTAAAAACCTGTTTTTTTTTGGGGCACTCAGCTTTTTTATCCAAAAATCCTGATGAGCCCAAACCTTTTAAACAAAAATGTCGTGAAGGCATAAAAACTTGGATGATTTTAATTTTGTCTGCCTCTAAATTCAGACAAGACAGAAGTTTTTCGTTTTTTGGACCGGAGTCTTTAAAAAAGAAACTGCTTAGTCAATCACTTAACCTGGATGGCATTAAATTGACCTCCGGAAAAATGTAAAAAAACCTTGGTGTTATTTTTGACCAGGACATGTCATTTAAAAAATCCCATATAAACAGGTTTCTAGGATTTCCTTTTTTCACCTCCGGAAACTTGCCAAAAATTAGAAATATCCTGTCCAGGAGTGACGATAAAAAAACTAGTCCATGCATTTGTTACTTCAAGGCTCGACTACTGTAATTCTTTACTATCAGGATGTCCCAAAATGCAGTTAAAATGCCTTCAGCTGATCCAAAAAGCTGCAGCAAGAGTTTTTGATGAAAAAAAAAAAGGAGATCATATTTCTCCCATTTTAGCTTCCCTTCATTCGCTCCCTGTTAAATCCAGAATAGAATTTAAAATTCTCCTCCTCACATATAAACCCCTTAATGATCTAGCTCCATCATACATCAGAGATCTGATTGTTCCATATGTTCCTAACAGAGCACTTTGTTCTCAGACTGCAGGTTTACTGGTGGTTCCTAGAGTCTCTAGAAGTAGAATGGGAGGCAGATCCTTTAGTTCTCAGGCTCCTCTCCTGTGGAACCAGCTCCCAGTTTTAGTCCGTGAGGCGGACACCCTGTCTACTTTTAAGGCTAGGCTTAAAACATACCTTTTTGACAAAGCTTATAGTTAAGAGTGGCTTAGGTTATCCTGAGCTATCTTCCTTATTTTTACCTCTGTCTTCTTCCCTCCCTGTTGCATGGAGTAAGGGGGAGTCAGGTTTAGCCTAAACCGGCTCAGTTATGGTTGAGGTGCAAACACAGCCTGGTTATAATCAATCTGAAAGAGAGAGGTATCCCAATCGTGGTTTTTAGTACAACAATGGCCATCAGTGGGCTCTAGATGGACAAACTGTCTACTTTTAAGGCTAGGCTTAAAACTTTCCTTTTTGATTAAGCTTATAGTTAGAGTGGCTTAGGTTATCCTGAGCTATCTCTGTAGTTATGCTGCTATAGGCTTAGGCTGCTGGAGGACATAATGACCACTTTCACCCTCTTCTACATTCTCACACTACTCTCCAATTTTGCATTATTTGCTGTTATTTCAGCTTTTAACTTTGTTCTCTCTCTTTTCTCTTCCTAGAAGCTACACCTGGCCTGACTCCGTGTCTACCTGTGACACCTTTCTGGAGAGGGGCATCGTCCAAGCTTCTGCTGGCAACAACTTAATGCTCACCCTCTACCGATGATCCACATGGCCCTGTCTTTCAGTGTTTAACCCTTTCTCTCTCCTAGACATGGCAATTGACTGAGCTTTTACTGTGACTAACTCTGTGCTCTCTTTCAGACTCTAACCTTGAAAACTGGCTCAGAGTTTATCTGTTCTTTCTTTCTAGGTGAAACGACTAAAGGAGCTACATACATTAACATTTACTTCTCCTTCCCATAGAAAGTACTGCTGGATCAGTGCTTCTTTGTTCTTTTTCCTGCTCTGTTATCTCTAACCCCCAGTCGGTCGTGGCAGATGGCCGCTCACACTGAGCCTGGTTCTGCTGGAGGTTTCTTCCTGTTAAAAGGGAGTTTTTCCTCTCCACTGTCGCTACATGCATGCTCAGTATGAGGGATTGCTGCAAAGTCAACGCCAGTGACTGTCCACTGTCTCTACATGCTCATCCAGGAGGAGTGAATGCTGCAAGTCACTGACTGGATGCAATCTGATGGCTTTCCTTAGATAGAAAAATTTTTTATCCAATTTGAATAAATAACTGAATCTGACTGCACTGTTCAATGGTTAAGATTAATTGGAATGTATGTACCTGACTTGAAATCTTTATGATTCGATTGAATTGACTTAGCCCATTTTAAAGTTACCCACCTTTCACACAATGCAACAGGAAACAACACTCTCCAATTATTCTTACCCCTGCCTTCCTCCCTCCCTGTTGGATGGAGTAAGGGGGAGTTAGGTTTAGCCTAAACCGGCTCAGTTATGGATGACGTGCAAACACACCCTCCATTTCTGCTACCTGTGCGAGCCCTTCTCTTTTCCAATGGTTATAATCAGTCTGACTGCGAGAGGTACCCCCAATCCTTGTGGTTTTTAGTATAACAATGGCCACCAGTGGGCTCTACATGGACACACTTTATCAGTTTATTATTTTACTTAGTACCCCTACACATAGCCCATTCTAAAATGGCCAAACTCTAACACTCAGTAGTTTAATCTAACATCCCCAACAACCCTATACCATTCCAAACCCTTTGTGAAGTGCCTTGAGACGACATGTGTTGTGAATTGGCGCTATATAAATAAACTGAATTGAATTGAAATAGGTTTTTCTCCAGCTTTGCCCTGTATTTGGCGGAGTTTCGTTATAAGGCCTACAGGTTTAAATAATTTAAAATATTGTAAAGAGAAGGAATTTAAAAGAAAACATTTTAAAACTACAGTGGGACTAAACAGCACATAAAGATATATTTAGGTCATTAAACTGGTTCCTAAATATCTGCCCCACCCATTCATTACAGAAAACATTTTTCAATTTGCCAAATATTGGTACAATAAAAAGCTGCGGTTTGAAGTTAGAAGTATGACTGCCTGAAGGATAAACACGGAAATGAACATAAAACGTTTCATAGTAAGCTCCTGTAATCTGAAAGGTAACGAAAATAACGCTCAGTGTTCTTCCAGAGGAAGTTAAATCCTTGTATGAATATTATTCAAGCAAAGAAAAGCTGGGGTTTTAAATTATTTATGAATTTATATTCAGCAATTTAAGATCCTACCTGATGAGACTGAGGGGACAGAAGTGTTCGGCCCCAAAGTGAGAGAGAAGTTCTACCTGCAGGGAAAACGAGCAAATCGCTAATCTCAAAACAACTTCAAAAACTGGTAAAAAACAGGTAAAAACTGTAAAAAATAAAAAGCATTTATATGCAACCTCCAAAAACCAATATTACCCAAATGAGAAGCATAAGGTTCTGATAAAACAAAGCTCTGTATGTTTTAACCGTTTACTATAGGGGTGCACCGATGGCGGTTTTCTGACCGATCACCAATCTTTAAAAAGCCTGGCCTGCCGATTCCAACTTTGCCTGATATCGATTTTATTTATAACTGACACTCAGGTCTTAAAAGATCACAATATCCCTTCAATGTTCTAATCTTATCTTATTGAAATACATTTAACAATACCCGCAAAAACAATCCAAACTAGTTTTAACAGCACATGAGGTAGTGCTCTAAAATATAAATGAAAAGTTTAGATAATTTCCTACTGTGGGTACCGTCATCTATGGTAATCAGTTCATTTAGGCTTTCATTTTTCACATTTTAAAAACTTGCACAACAGGTCAGACAAGTAGATAAGATCAGTGGATAAGATCGGGTTCACATGCAAGTATCCGCCGATCGTCATTCACCAAAAATAAGCCGATCGGTGCACTCCTAGTTTAATACCACATGCATTAAAGGCCATCCATTACAAGAGATCGCCATTTAAGAGAGCATGTTTTTAGCACGCTGTGACAGGAGAAGAGTGCTAACCTTTATGTATTTGATGAACATCTGATGTGAGCGGAAGAGCAGGAGAGGGACAGAGTAAGAGAGAAATAAAACAAGAAAAAGCAATCAGTAAAGAACGTATCAAGCTACAAGCAAGTCAAGAACCTGCAAACTTTTCAGCTTTCTGATAAAACAAAATACAGCCGTTATGTACAGTTACACTTCACAGGCAAGGCGCTGCAGAAAGATGCGTCAGAAGTGGGAAACGATGCACAAACAATGCGAAAAATAAACAGACAAGCTCTACATGAAAAACAAACATCTGTGTATGTAATAAAAACTTTGAAGCAGAGCAGCCAAAAGACATAACTCACTCACACGCAGAGAACATCAACACTCATTTACAAGCAGAAAAAACTACTACTGAAGGCATGAACAAACATCTAACATGCCAAAACTAAGAATACCAAGCTAAGGACAGCAAGATGCGAGAGAAGCACATTCATTACGTCCACACAAATTCAGATGTATACAGATGTTAAATGTTTGCATTTTAACAGTCCTGTTTGGTGTAAACATTCAAACGTTCAATAAAAATCATCCTCATTTTCTCAAACTGAAGTATTGATTAAACAATCTGACTAAATAGGAAAACAATCAGTTAAAACTTTGTGACTATTCTAAAAAAGGCAAAAACATCTTTTTATCACAACTAGACATTTGAAAAAAAAAAAAAAAACAATAAAAAAAACTTTATTACAAACACTGGATAATTAATAAGATTTTCCAAAAAACTACATCTGTATTATTAGTATCATTAATATTGTTATTAGCGTTAGCAACATCAACAATAATATCAATAATAATTTGCAGTAAGCAACGACTAAATTCTGTAGTCACAGTTGAAAGCTTGAGGAAGTTACTGGAAAGGCTCTTGGCTATTTTTAAAGTTCTCTATAAATAAACTTTGAGTTGACTAAACTAAAATTAAAACCTTCCAGTCTCAAAAAATGACCCACACACTTTCTAAGGCTGATTTTCCAGCTGTTCTACCTGTTCAACCTTGGAGTACTCTCATCACAAAAGATAAAATAAAATCTTTAAGCATTTAAAATTTATGCAAACCTTCAAGAAGAAAAGCATAGAAGAAAGAAAAATGACTGAAATCTAACCTGTGTCTAACAGTATGACTTGATCTCTTGTTCGTCATAGATACAATGTCATCAAATTCAGGGTCAGGTTGGAAGAACGCAGGTTCTTACAAGAGAAACATGTCGCCCTTCTTTATCAATATAGCTGCAGATTTTACACTCTGAAGAAATGGCTTTTCCTGAAGTAAAATGCCTTTACACATGTGACAGTGAGTCAAGTTTATAATGTTCAACTGAGAATAAATAAATTCAGTGTTCATTTCGCACTCCAGAGAGTTTTACTACTGCAAGAAAACTGAGTACCTTCACATATTTAGCATAAAGCTGTTCATCCAGCGGGAAACTCTGGACTATCCGCTCATCTCTTGCATGGAAAGTACCCAGCTTCACCCACTTGTTGGTGGGATATCTGCAAAAAGATGAGGGGACACGTAAGAGCACTATGTGATGTTTGTGGCCGACTTCAAGAATCCAGAATGTTCTCGCAGGGTCGATGTAAATGGCACTGCATTTATTGCGCCTGAAGGGCTGTTGTTCCACGCAAAAAGGTGGAATTTATATTTATTTCCACCAGAAAATCTGAGGCCGGACTTAAAGTCGATGTTTTTAAATGCTCTCCATTCAATCTTACTGAGCTTAAGCTATTTTGCAAAGAGGAATGGGCAAAAACCTTTATCTTTGTGCAAAGCTGGTAGCAACACAACTAAATCAGGAGAAAAATACTAATGTACATCACACTTTTCGATGTTTCTTTGCAAAAAAATTTAATTCAAAACCTTGTGTGACTTGCCTCAGATATGTACTGCTTTGAGATCGTTCACCACATAAAATCCCAATAAAGTAGACTGCTCAAAAAAATAAAGGGAACACTCAAATAACACATCCTAGATCTGAATGAATGAAAATATTCTCATTGAATACTTTGTTCTGTACAAAGTTGAATGTGCTGACAACAAAATCACACAAAAATCATCAATGGAAATCACATGTATTAACCAATGGAGGCCTGAATTTGGAGTCACACAAGATTTAGGAGGAAAAACACACTACAGGCTGATCCAACTTTGATGTAATGTCCTTAAAACAAGTCAAAATGAGGCTCAGTATTGTGTGTGGCCTCCATGTGCCTGTATGACCTCCCTACAACGCCTGGGCATGCTCCTGATGAGACGGTGGATGGTCTCCTGAGGGATCTCCTCCCAGACCTGGACTAAAGCATCCGCCAACTCCTGGACAGTCTGTGGTGCAACGTGACGTTCGTGGATGGAGCGAGACATGATGTCCCAGATGTGCTCAATCAGATTCAGGTCTGGGGAACGGGCGGGCCAGTCCATAGCTTCAATGTCTTCATCTTGCAGGAACTGCTGACACACTCCAGCCACATGAGGTCTAGCATTGTCCTGCATTAGGAGGAACCCAGGGCCAACCGCACCAGCATATGGTCTCACAAGGGGTCTGAGGATCTCATCCTGGTACCTAATGGCAGTCAGGCTACCTCTGGCGAGCACATGGAGGGCCCCGCGGCCCTCCAAAGAAATGCCATCCCACACCATTACTGACCCACTGCCAAACCAGTCATGCTGAAGGATGTTGCAGGCAGCAGATCACTCTCCACAGTGTCTCCAGACTCTGTCACGTCTGTCACATGTGCTCAGTGTGGACCTGCTTTCATCTGTGAAGAGCACAGGGCGCCAGTGGTGAATTTGCCAATCCTGGTGTTCTCTGGCAAATGCCAAGCGTCCTGCATGGTGTTGGGCTGTGAGCACAACCCCCATTTATGGACGTCAGGCCCTCATACCATCCTCATGGAGTCGGTTTCTAACCGTTTGTGCAGACAAATACACATTTGTGGTCATTTTGCAGGGCTCTGGCAGTGCTCCTCCTGTTCCTCCTTGCACAAAGGCGGAGGTAGTGGTCCTGCTGCTGGGTTGTTGCCCTCCTACGACCTCCTCCACGTCTCCTGGTGTACTGGTCTGTCTCCTGGTAGCGCCTCCAGACTCTGGACACTACGCTGACAGACACGGCAAACCTTCTTGCCGCAGCTCGCATTGATGTGCCATCCTGGATGAGCTGCACTACCTGAGCCACTTGTGTGGGTTGTAGAGTCCATCTCATGCTACCATGAGTGTGAAAGCACAACCAACATTCAAAAGTGACCAAAACATCAGCCAGAAAGCATAGGTACAGAGAAGTGGTCTGTGGTCCCCACCTGCAGAACCACTCCTTTATTGAGTGTGTCTTGCTAATCGCCAAAGATTTCCCCCTGATGTCTATTTCATTTGCACAACAGCAGGTGAAATTGATTGTCAGTTTGATTACACAGAAGTTTGATTTACTTGCAGTTATATTGTGTTGTTTAAGTGTTCCCTTTCTTTTTTTGAGCAGTGTATTTTTAAGCTTGTGGTTGTACGAATATGGTTTAAATGTGCACATGAAATGACAGCTTTGCAGCTATAACTCACGCACAGAAATGTAAGAATTTATTGCTGCCTAACATTTAAACACCTGGGTGTGCGCAAACACTTGATTTATGAGCTTATACGACACGCAAGAAACAATGAGCTTACCTGTCACTGATAGAAACTAAAAAGTCTTTAGGTGTTGAAGAGAAAAGCTCAAAGTTGGCTATGTCCAGCTGTTTGACTTGAATCGGCTCACAGAGCTCTATGACGAACCTGAAGGGAAGGAAATGCTGGTGAAAAGAAAGCTCTGTCAAAGCTGCACATGAACAGCAAAGGCTGATTACCAGAGCCCATACCAGATTTTGGTGCTGCAGGGATTGAGCATATAAAGGTCCATATTTTCCATAAGGATAGCTGACGTACTCTAGAAAGAAATGTAAAAGGCATAATTAAGCATTCACTGCCATGACTAACATTATATACATGCATATAATGCACAGCATCTGTATTTCTCTTACAGAGTGACAGCATGACATGTAAATCCATGTGAGAGCATGTGTGTTCGTTTGCTGGCAACAGAACAGAAATGTGTTTAACCTTGGCCTCACTGTTGGCAGAGAGGATCTTGGCACCACACTCTACTGAGGCGTAGTTATTCTTGAAGTTTTTCTGGACCTTCTTTGTTGAATGTGGGCTGCCGCTGGTTGAGGTATGGAGAGTCTGACCTGGAAGGAAAAAGCATTAACATTAGGCTGATTACAGAACATGGAGAAAACTTTCTGCGAAACAGCAGAAAAGTTAGGAAATACTCCACAGAACCTCCAACTGTTCCGGTGTTGGGGTTGTGTGCACTTACTTTTTTCCTTTTCCACCTCCATAACTTGTTTCTTCCACTCATCGAAGGTAGGGATGTCATCTTTACTGGGTACAGAAGGATCAGCTTCTCTGGCAACATTAGCATCTCCCATCTGAAACGGACACAAACCAGCCATGCAGAGATCCATTAAGTGCAGCACAGTGGATATGAATAATAAAGTTACTTCACATCAGTTACGTAGTATAAGAGTTCTATGTTATTTCTAATAGCATTCAAGCTGAGTATCATGCAAAAACAACTGAGAGGCTTCCATTTTCCGCTCATGGTACTCAGCCAGCCTCTGGCCACTGAAGCATGGAGATGCACTGAGGTGCGAAAAATGTTTTTGATGTGTTATATAAGTGACCTTCTAGATCTAGCGAGTGAGTCTGATCTTAGAAATCCACTCTTATGTACACCCAGACAAGAATCATTGCCAACAACAGTGAGATTAGTCATTAGATCTTTGCTCCAAATCAGCAAAACAACTTTGACATTCCTGATAAGCTCGGTTCAGGTGAATGCAGGTTATTTATCTGAAATAAACATGTCCTAGTTTTTCTTTCAATCAGGAAACGCTGATGGCAGAATAAACCAGCAAGAGAGATCTAAAGCACACTGCTGTTTATTGGAACAGATGTGCTTAATAATTATTCAAAACACTTATTCAAATCCAGCAAACAATTTCGAGTTGTCCCACAAACACCTCCTGGACACTGATCTTGTGGTTAAGACGCTGCAGTTTTTCAGCAGCATTTCATCCTTTTATTAGTCTGATGTCCACATTTCCTCCTGAAGTTCAGCAAAGAGGTGGATCTAAAACTAGCTTTAGGTGTGAGTGTTAGCCTGAATGGTTGTTGCCCCTGCTTGTTTTCAGCTGGGTCAGGGACTGGGCCGTGGAAAATGTCAAAGCAGCTGTATAGAGAAAAAATTAATGTATAAACTAATATTGTAAGTGGATAGTGTCTTACTCAAAGTGGTTTACCACCATCCTGTCCAAACAGATGACACCTGGTGCCCTGTGATATCTTCCAAATATGACTTGCTACTCCGTGTTGACTTTGAATTCCTTGCATTTGATGTATCAATACTGATTAGTTATTTATATTAGGAGCAGAGGCAACGCCACACGGTGGTAAGAGTTGAGATTTTAAACAGTCTTCAGCATCTTAAATTACTGATTAGCACTACTAGGGTTACTAAACAGCCATCTCTGTGTGTATTCCCTAGAGAACATCCATCCTTACCTCAACTCTGACGTTTCCAAAACTGTTAACATTTCCAAATTGAGTATGTCCAATAACAGTCTGAGGTTGAAAGCAAAAAAGGATGAACCAGCACAGCTTTGCTGTACTCTGTTCAGCCTTCCTGTTATCTTCTGAATGTGTTGCTCTCTCTCGACTAACTTGGTTTTAAACATCTTAATGACTAACGGAGTCTTTTCCAGGGTCAGTCATACTCAGTTATCACACATTCACTGTTTGGAAAAACATAGATTTAAGCTGAAAAATCTGAACATATTAGATTTCTAGGTAATTTGGTGTTTGCAAAAGCATTTTCCAAACCCCTTAAGATGATTAAGATCTGCACATGGAAACTGTTAAGCTGCTGACCTGCTTCTTATGGTGGAGGTGGGAAGCGTTGCCCTCCTGTTCCAAACTGGACAGCACATCTTCCAGCTGCTCCTCTTCTTTCTGGCTCACAGGTTCTGCTGATCCCAGCTCTGATAATTCTGGACTGGACTGCCTGGAATCTGCTTCAAGATCAGAACTCTGGCTCTGGCTTGACAACGGGTCATCTGTACCAGCCTCATCCACACTGCACCACAAACATGGGCCCAATCAAGGAGAAAATATGGATAGGGGAGGAACATCGACAAACAAATTAGTCCTCAGAAATGTTAGAAATAATGAGTCAAATGTGACCAACAATCCCTTAAAGTCCTGGGTTGGAGAAGGCAAAACAGTAAGAGGAAATTAAATATATAAAAGCACAAATGGAGTGTAAGGCCAGCAATTGATGGTTACGCACAGCAGAGAGGTGTAGCTTCTACCTTGATTACCTGTCTCTTTGCTTTGATTGGTTTTCAATGGATAGAAACTCACCTGAGGAGAGGGCAGCCAAAAGGGGAGTTTTCACAGGTTGCCAGTTCGGGGGTAATGAGCCTGCACTGTGAATCAGAGTGCTCAGCAAAGAGATAGCTGTCTACTGGGAGTTCATCGCCTGCACTGGCAACCCACACTGCACTGAGGGAAAGAAAGGACATGGTGTTTACCACACCACCTAACACTGGGGAGGGCAGATTAAGAGGGATAGGAGGAGGAGGAGGTGATCAGGGGAAAGGTGGACTGAGAGCAAGGGAGGGACAAAGCTAAAATCAAGGTGGAAAGAAGGAGAGATGGAGAGAGTAGGGATAGAGGTTGGTTGTTGGCAGTGCCGTCGAAGTGGACCGTAATAAAGTCTAAAAGAGGTCTAAAAGTTCCCGCCGTTAAACACAAAAACATTGCAACCGAAAAACCAGGCTCTTCTTCCAAGTTCAGCTTTCATGTCTACATTGTTGATTCTCCCAAATGCTCATGAACTTCCATTGCAAAGTCCATTTGCCATTAAACAAACAAAAAAAAAGGTGCCAACAGTGTTGCGCTGCTTCTCAAAGCAGGAAGCCAGTCCCTTAAAAAGTTTTGTCAAAGATGAAAACACCTTTTTCTGTGATCAGAAGTTTTTTGGGTTGTAATAAAATGATAATTAAACTGCGGGAAACTAAGGTTAACCAACCAAAACCTAAAATAAAATGTCTAACGTGACATTTGCAGGAGAGGAACAGTTTACTGATAAAGAGGATCTGAACTTGCCTTGAGTCGGTGGGGCCAGCACTCTCTGAGGTAGGTACGTTTTCAGCTTCATCTAGAGGTACTGATGGGTCTGAGTCCAGGCTCGGCTGTGCAGCGTGATCTTCACTAGAGGACGCCGCTTGGACTACAGCATCTGCTGATTCATGGACCAGTTCTGGCAATGGTTCTGGAGTGGGGATCACTGGGGATTCTTCGTCATGATCATGGTCCTGTGTGTCACTCTGCAGGCCAAGGTGAGCCTGGGGCTCTGTGGGAAGTTCTGGCTCATGAAGAACAGGTATAATATCCAACTCTCGGCTTTGCTTGGTCTCCTTTGTCGCAACTTCCATATGATTCACAGTCTGCAAAGAGTGAAACACAAAAATGCGTCAGTAATATTCTGATGTAGGTAAAACCATCATCCAAGGCTTTTAGCTGAGAAAATAACTCCAGTCAACAGTCACTGTATCGGTTTTCCTTCTTCAATGTGTGTCCACTGCTCTGTTAACAGATTGAAGACAAGACACAGATAACGTTACCTATAGGGGAGTGGCAATACATAAAACTCACAGGACGAGAAGACACACAACATTAAGTTCACTAGAACGAGACGGAACGAGATCGTAATAATAATTTTAATAAATTTTTAAAGATCAGCTGAGGTGCAAAGGCATTTTCAGCGTCGTCTCCTTTCGGTTATTATCTTCACAGGTGCTGCTGGTTTAAGCACGGTGCTGTGGTGGTTCTGATGGTGTCTTTGCATTGTGCTAGTGAGGCATCTTTAAGTTTCAACATTTTATTGATCTGATTAATCTTTTTTGTGTGTGTGTGTATTAGATAAATCTCCGTTTGTGTTATGCACTGGATTTTTCGAGCCTCATCTGCTTTAGGCACAAAAGCAGCCAATGCTTATTTCTGTCATTTATTTCCGGTATTTTCCAGCAGAAGCAGTGAGCGAGCCGTGAGAAGCTCAGTCAGGAACGTGTTGTCGTGTACTGCTGTCTATGGAAGCTCTGTTTTGTGTTACAGAACAAATAAACACTTGTGGCACCGGAATTACAGTTGTCCTCATTCCGTGTGTATTATAATTTGGCGAGCCAGCCAGGAGAGACAAACATCAACAACAGAATTCAAGAAAAAGTCAAAGATGGAGGAACAAAAGGATGAAATCACCAGAGCCCTGTGGACACTTGAGAAAACACAACTCATTGAGGTGTGCCAGTATTTAAAGTGCAGCGAACCAGGAGGCGAGGGATGCAAAGGACAGCCTCGACGTGTTTTAATTCGTCTAGCAGAAGACACCTTAGATGAGATTGAGAAGTGTGAGGAATCTCATGTTTTCCAGCAGCTCATAAGTGATCTCCACGTATTCATTCAGTCATCACCAGAATATTTCCAAACTACCAGAACAGATGGATACCAGTGAAATAGCGAGGCTGAAGCAAGAATACACACAGCTTTAGGAGGCTCAAGCAAATAAACGCCGCTGCCTGGAGGAGAAAACTGAAGCTCTAAGTGTCTGATTGAAGAGCACAGTAGAGCCAAGAGAAAAGTGAGCGAGCCAGCTTACACAGGTCACAGCATCAGAAACTTTAAGAAAAGATTTTCGCATTTGGGGCCAAATAGGGGAGGCTGGACAAAAAGATAAATTATCTTTCACTCTTACCAACCAGATTGAATCTGGTCTTAAAAATGGCTACCAAGAAAATGAAATTATCAAGGCTGTGATTAAAGCAGTGAGCCCTGGACTTCACTTAAGAGACCTACTGGAAGTTAAACGAGATCTGACTCTTCCTACACTGAGAACCATACTAAGGGGACATTATTAAGTAGATTCCCCCTTTAACTTACTCCATAGACTCATGAACCTATACCAAGACCCCAAGGAGTCTGCTCAGGACTTTTTATTTAGAGCTACGAGGGAAACTATTATGGAAGTCAGGTGATGATGATGAAGGAGAACGGTTTAGTCCTGACTTAATCCAGCGTAAGTTTCTGCGCTCATTAGAGACTGGTCTTTTCGGTGAGGCAGTGAAGATTCAGCTAAAACCCCACTTGAGCAACCACAGAGTTACAGATGAGGTCTTGATAGAAAAAATAAATGAGGTCTTCAGTCTCGAGATGGAGAGACAGAACAAACTCAGGCGAAACATGACTGTCACGCCACCAAGGATTAATGAGGTTTTATGGGACACTGGAGCCCAAGCAAGCATCATCAACAACGAGTGGCGGAAACAACACCCGCCACACACAACTATCAAACCACTGACTGAGCTGTTCTTTTGTGGCCATAGCAGCAAATAGGGGTGAAATTCCATATGATGGGGGGATAGAAACAAGGTTTTTCTTGGACTGCGGCACACGCCCAGCAGAGACACTGCTTGTTCCCATATTAGTACCCAGTGACCCCAACGTTGCAGAACAACCCATAAAATTGGTTCAACTTAATTGAAGAGCTGGTTGGTAAGTGGGACAAACGCAATGCTAAATCCCAGAATATTAAGAAAATAAGCACCATTTTCTCAGTGTCGGTGAACATTGCTAAGTCAAGTCAAGTCAAGTTTATTTATATAGTGCTTTTCAGCACAAGGCACTCAAAGCGCTGTCAATGCAAGTCAGTGCTAAAGATACTACATACTCCGCATCATGGGTGAAAGAAGTGTGGGGACAGTGCTGTCGGGAAAGAGAGGAACACAATTACCTGCTGAACAGATTACCACTGTGTGTGTAGGTGCACAGTTTGTTGGACAGAGCCTGTTGTTTGTTCCAGAGATACCACTACAGCTACCTGATAATCTGATCATCCAAGATGGACTACTCACCTGTAGTAAGGGGAAGTCAGCATACATTACCATCTCTATTGCAAATACCTCCAAACAGGACATTACTCTCATTATCTTGTATTGTTCTGGGTCACTTATGCCCCTTTTCCACTGGCTCTATTTGGCCAGCCCGGAACAGCTCTGCACGGCTCTGCACGTTTTGTGTTGCATTTCCATAGACCCGCTTTCGCTCCGCTGAAGGGAACACCTCCTGGAGGCACGGCTTTAGAGCATCATGTGTTGTGCTGCATAACCGCAAATGAAACACGTAACGGCGGTATTGGAGCATTACCGTTCTCCGCCAAATATCAGTGTTAGATTAATACAAGCTACGTGTGTCAGATGTGTAGTGTATAAAAAAACAAAATGACAATGTTAGAAGCCAGACAGTAGTTTTTATTTATATCCATATTATTATTTATTCACTTTAAAAACCTTAAGCAGTTCAAAATCAATATGGTTTTTGGATGAATCAATCCAAAACTACTAGAAAAATTACTTCTCTTTCAAAAAAGAAAACACTTTGCCAAAGACAGCAGCAGCTGATGTCGATTGCACCGAAAGAAAAACAATAAAACCTTGTTCTGTTAAAGAAAGACTAAGCATAGGCATAAAAAACAACTACTGTTATAAATAGCACTGCATATCCCGGCACTGCCGCGATATGCGGTGAAAGCCTTGGCTGGCCATTTGCTGGCTACATCAGCAAACACCTTTTCATTCCTTGTCGGCCCACCCAGCTGCCGCTGAATACTGCAGTCTCCTATTATCGCCAGAAAAGCTAGCACCTCGTCGTTGCTCCAAGGGGTGACTTTTCCGGATAACTGTGCGGCCTCCATCATGTTTCTCTCACTTGAATGCACGTCTGAAAATAGCGGTTGTTTTTTTTTTCCGCTGGTCAACTCTTACGACTGGCCGCGCCTACGGCCAATCAGTCGTTTGTTCACGTCACGTACAGTACCGACTCGGCCTCGCTTAGCCCTGCTAAGAAGGAGGTACCGGGACTGAAATAACTAATGGAAAAGCTAGCGAAGCGAGCCAAGTGGAAAAGGGGCATTAGAGGAGATAAAAATCAGCTTATCCTCTGGTGACAGATGCCAAGGGAAAAAAAAGAATACATTGGCAGATTGTCTGGATCAATGCCAGTCTCACATGTCGATGGGATCCCCCAGTTAACATAGACCACCTCAGTGATGACCAACAAGAGACAGGTGTTAAGAGAAGAATTTCATGCTTTTTCATACGATGACAAGGATGTTGGATGTATACCCAGCTTGAACATGCACATCGCCCTTCCCGATACAACACCTGTGCGGAAGACATATATATCAGTACCAAAACCTATTCACCAAGAGTGAAGGACTATCTTCATGACCTGCTGAATGGAGGATAGATCTTAGAGTCCAGATCACCCTACTCACCTCCAACTGTTTGTGTTTGTAAAAAGTCTGGTGAATTGAGACTGTTTTGTGATTACAGAGAGCTCAATAGGAAATCTGTACCAGACAGACATCAATTTCCAAGAATCCAGGACATCCAGAACAGACTCCCTACATGGTAGCACCTGGACCAGGGTAAAGCAAACCACCAGGGATTTCTGGACTCTGAGAGCCAGCCTCTCACAGCCTTTATAACCCCTTGGGGTTTATATCAGTGGAACCGGATACCCTTTGGTTTGAGCTCAGCAACTGCTGAGTTCCAGAGGAGCATATAGGACTGTTTGAAGGGTCTCCAGGATGTCATCTGCAAGCCAGACTTGGACGATAACCTTGTACACTCTCCATCATTTGACAGTCATATGGACCACCTCTGTGCTGTCCTACAACGTTACCAGAAACATGGGGTGAAGCTCAGCCCACACAAATGTGCTGTTTTCAAGAGGAGAATTAGGTTCCTGGGCCGAATGGTAACAGAAGAGGGATATACCATGGACCCAGCTGAAACTGCTCCGGTGCAAGCACTGAAAAACAAACCACCAACAACAGTTGGGGAGTTGAGCAAGGTTCTGGGTTTCCTCTTATATTACAGACCCTATATTCCCATCTTTTCAAGCCTGGCAAAGCCTCTGTATCAGCTATTGAGCCTGGCAAAGTGCATAACACAGACTGAGATTTATCTAACACACACAAAAGATTAATCAGATGAATAAAATGTTGAAACTTAAGGGTGCCACACTAGCGTTAGCCACAATGTACGCTAATATTTTTTTGCAGTGCTTCCATATCGTTTGTGTCTTGTCTGTCACACTTTCTCATTTCTACTGGAAACCCAAAATGCTACTAAACAAATTACTTCAGAGTAATTGGCTAGGGCTCGTGAGGTAGCAGAAATACACGATGTTTTAATATCGCGAGATCTCGTACGACAAGCCCTCGCTGCACCCCTACTTACCTGCCAAGAAAATTTTAAAAAATGAGATAGGAACCTCTCAAAAGATAAAAATATCTGTTTTTATCTACATTACATGTCAAAAATTCTTTATACCCCTCTCAATGACCAGCTGAAAAAATCTACATCAGAGAGTAGGGACTGGCTGGGCTCCTCCAAAATAGTAAAATTACTTCCACTCAGAAATAAAAAAATTAGTCTTTATGTAAATCTGCCAAAGGAACTAATAATCTTGTGCTTAACTGTGTAATGTAGAAAACATTTACTAAGAGCCATGTTTTTCTTACCTGTTCATGTTGTATGCTTGCAAGCTTCTCTTGCGCTGCCCTCTCTGTCTCTAATCCTAGATCGTATGAAGTGTGTGTCGACTGGTCTTCCACCACCTACAGCAAAATCACAAATTTCTCAGATTTTCTAACAGAAAACTTACAGAACAAAGTTACAAATCATTTTGCAAGGAAATATCCAGTTCAAATGCACATTTCAGAAAAAAGAAATGAAGATAAGAAGGTATTTGCATTTTTGGACGCGAAAAGAGCTTTTGTTGATGGACAAAGCCCATATTCAGGCTGATGACAGACTGACAGACCTGGTGAACCGCCCCGGCAAGCCTGCTTGTGCCTGGAGCTCACAATGACTAACCTTCTTCAGCCCTCAAACAGAACACTCACTTCTACAAATTATCACTCATTTTGATATGTGGCTGCAAAAAAAACACAAAGCCGCACTGTTGAAGGTCCGAGTAATAAGACCTCATAAGTTTAAAATGTTTGGCCAGTTTCACCTTTTTGCAGACTGACAACACGGCATTGCTACAAAGAAAAAGGAAGGAGTTTGATAATAATTAATATTTCAACAATAATGAGAAATTCAGTATGACCAAAACATTTTTTTTAAACTTTCTGTGAAATTGAATTTATTTTATTTAGATGAGGACTTAAATAAGACTCTTCCATATTTAGTTAAAATACCACATATGGATATAGCCTTTTGAAGGAGGCTTGCTTGTTTAACCCTGAGACATTTAGATTGATGCTTCTTGAAGTTCGAGTAAACAGCACGGTGGATCATTGAGCTGTGTGAGGCCATCAGAAAGAGGGCTGCAAAACCTTATGAGTCTGGTAAAGGATTATAAAGAAGTCTCAAAATAATTTCAAATCAGCCTGAACAGAAAACAGTCTACAAGTGGAGGACATTTAAAACAACCACCAAGATCACCAGATCTAGCTGTCCAAGCCAGTTTGCCCTCAAAGCAAACCACAATATACTAAAAGAGGTCTCCAAAAACCACAAAATGTTGTCATTAGAGCTACAGCAGGTTCTTGCTACTGTTGATATGAAAGTACATGACTGTACAATAAAACTGTGAGACATGGAGGTGGAAGTGTCATGGTCTGGGGATGCTTTGCTGCAGCAGGAGGCAGCTGAAGCAGATCTGCACCCTGCAACAGGACAATCACCTAAAATATACCAGTAAATCCACAAAACACTGGCTGAGAGATAAATAAAAAGACCTGGGCTGAGTCAAAGTCCACCTCTTGACCACATCGAATGCTAAGCTGCATATGCCAGAAAGCCCTCAGATACATCCCAGCTGAAAGTGATGAGGTTGATGTAAGATGCTGGAAGATAGTTTCAAGAAACATCTCTCTGAAGGTATTCTAACCTAACAAAATGTTTTATTACTGGGTACGGTGTTCTCTCCTCAGGGTTTGTGGAGTAAAACAAGGATTTATGTTGTTATGTGCACTTAAACCGCAATTGTTTTTAAAAATAAATAAAAAGAATAGGATTAAAAAAACAATGTGTGAACAATTCTCAAGAAAGAACTGACACTAAACGGCGGTCCAAACTTTTGCACATGACTCTACATGAATAAAACTAAACAGATTGGTGACATTCAGCATATAAGGTACATAACCAAACATATGCAAATACTCACTACTTTAGTCAGTGCTATGCAATATACCAAAATCCATCTTATAATTAAAAGGTTAAACCATCATCAAATCGTGAAGCCATTTGTGTGAAGATTTTCGTTCATACAGCAGCTGACCTTCAGAAAGGATAATAGTGTAACACACTGGAAAATCCACCAAGGAAAGGCTCAGAAAGAAAAAGAAATGGAAGATTAGTGACCAGACCAGATTTAAATTCCTATGAAACAAAACTAAGAACCCGTCAGCATTCACAAGTTTAAACAACTTTGCATTAAAGAGTAGCCAAACCTTCGTTAAGCTCATTTCAGAAGCTGATAAGGAACAGAAAACACAGATGAAGTTATTTTTACGGCAAAGATAACAGAGATTTTATCCAAGGAGCAAACGTGTCTTTTCCACGACAGATTACTGCATTTACTGACATTTTGCTGCTGCCGTGTTACCTTATTAAATATAACTTGGCAGGCTATGACATCTACCATAGCTACAGTCTGGTCTCCATGATCAGCTACGCCTAATTCCTCAAACTATCCTTTCTCCCTTCATACACTGACAGGGGTTGGTGGGTCATAAAAGTAAGAGACCCAACTCCAACCACCACTAGTCTCTTAGATTTCAGCAAACTAATTCATCTCAACACGAGCCCTGAGACTATTAATACTGATCACCATCTAAGACCTGCACTAGCAGAGCTAAGTTCTCCATCTATCTCAATACTTTGTTTCAACTAAGAGAACGTCTTGTGGTTGCAAGTTTAGGTTTTTCTGAAATGCGCAACTCATTAAAGCAGAGTGAATATCACACGTTAAATGAACAAAGAGTTTGATGTTAGTGAGTTTGAGTGAAGTAAAGGTGCCGAGGCTTTACCTTGTTTTGTGTGGAGTCCTGCTCCTGCTCATGGCTGTCAGGGTCTTCGTCCCGGGCAGAGCGACCTGAGCCAGACGAGCTCTGCTCTGAACAATACACATCTTGACTGGGGTACATACAACAGAAACAGAGCGACATTGATCAGCAATGCAAGAAATTAACATCGAGATAAAGTGAAAGCAAGAGCATCAGTTAGAAATACACAAGTAAAGCTGCTGAGGGTAAAATAACAAAGGAAAATACAGAGTATAAGACCAACCAGACCAAAGAGAGCTTTTAATGTATACCATGCTTTCCTTGGCAGAAACCAAGTTATGTAAGATAATACAAAATAATTACATAATACTACAATTAAGAAGGTGCAGGAAAAAAAGACTAACATATATGAGAAGCAAGTAGCTACAAAGCTGAAATCTTCATGTGTTTCTTTAAAGGTTAATGAGTCAGAACTGCTTTCTGTAATTTAATCATCTCCACCTTCACTTCCATTGGCTCTCTTCATGATCACACCTTTCTCATAAAAAGAGTTGCCAGAGCTTGGATTATAGCAGCAATCCTTCCAGCTTCCTTGAAGTCAGAAAGCTGCATGCCAATGAGGCCTGAAGCAGCTGTGAACCCTGGTTACAGGGACAACCAGCGTGATAAAACAGAAGCTTTTACAGTAAGGTTGTAAGTTGGGTGAAATGCATTTAAAAGAGTTAGCACAAGCAAGCATACATAACTCAGCATAACAGAGCACAATGGACAAAAGAGCACAAACAGGCACAGAAAAGGTCAAGAAGTTAGGAAAAGTGAGAACTGATAGAAGGCAACGAGGAAATGATAAAAATAAATGGGTGGCCTCATTCTTGTGATAAGAAGCTCAGTATTTGAGGTAGAAATAGAACAAAAACCAAGCTGGAGTTCATCCTGTAAACAGTGACACCAGCTGTGATAAGCAAGCACCTTTATCTACAAACGTGGTTAAAAGAAAGTGCACCCTCTGTCAGTGGTCAAATATCATTACATCATAAGAGACCAGCTCACATGGAGACTCTTGTTAGCACCTTGTCACCCTGGTTGTGGAGAGGGAGAGAAGCACTAAACATGCATACTCACAAGCAATAGGATATGACCATCTGTGCAAACCCGTTTCCTGTCATCAACAGAGCTTTTGCCAGCTGGATTTTATTCATTAACATCAAAGGCTGATCGACAGCAAACGGATAACAACATGTTGACACATGAGGACTTACTGAATGCTGTTTGCTTGTATATTCTTTCAGATTCACAAACAGGTAACATCAGACCGATGAAGATTTATTTAAATACGAAAACATTTGTGCTTCGTTGGTAAGGAGATTTACCAAATCAATCATGAAGCTTTCAGTAAGACTTTTGAGCTTTTACCAAAGCTTGGACAAAGCTATTGTTAGTGGTACCTGAAATCAAATCAATGGTTGTTTGCCAGACCACTAGAGAACCTGATGACAGTGTCTGGAGGGCTCACGTTGGAAAGTCCTGCCCAATGGGGCTTAGGTCTGGCCAGTCTACTGACCAATCAAGCACAGCGGTTAATGAACCAGCTACAGGTACCTCTAGAAGTGTGGGAAAGTGCCACATCCTGCTGGAAAATAACATTAGCATCTCCATAAAGGTTATCAGCAGAGGTATGCATGTCCTGGTAGATGGTCGCACTGACAGTGGACTTGATAAAACACAGTGGACCAACAGCTGACATGACACCCAAATCATCACTGACTGTAGAGGCTGGGCTTTTCCGTGTCGGTTGTGCACCTTTATCCAAGACTTTCTTTCTTCCACCACATTTTCCATAAATATGTTTATAGCAACTCTGAACAGCCTTGACAAATGTCAACTCAGTGATCTTCCCCATGATTTTGTAGGTTATAACATGAAACTGAATTTGAGAGTTTCATTAGCTGTAAGCTATAATCACAAAAATTTACAGAAATACATGTGTGAGACATGCAAATAATGAACCTATAGAAAATGTGACATTCATGTTTTCAAAGAGAATTCATAAAATGAAATTAATGAAATGAAAATGTTCTTTTTCAAGAACATGAAATCCCATTAACTTTACAAAAAGACAAGGATTCACAATAACCAACCACGGAGGGTGATATATGCAGGGCAATGGAAGGTGAACCATTTCAATTCCATATTCAACACTACAAACTACAAACACTACAACATTTTCTGTATTCTTGTCACTTCTCACATTCTTAATCTCTTTTTGCTCAAATAAAATGAGATTAATGCTGACCTAAGTGCTGGGACTGTGGAGAGCTGACAACTACACCCAAACTTCATCAACCTGAGGTGAAGTCATTTTTCACCTCAGGTTGATAATCCCATTTATCTGCATCCACTCTGTCTCCACTCTCCTAGCTTTTCATATTTGGCTGACCAAAGTTTGATGACTCAGGTTCCAACGCTCGTCACCGTTCAACGTCTGTTTTTCGTAAGATGTTGTGTATTATTAGATCCGAATGCTATTGATACTTTACAACTCGTGGCAAATGATTTACCAGAACATTTTATAGAAGCCCCAAAGTCTGTAAGGAAACTCCAACTGTCCAGCAGAATGTATTACTCAGAGGTACTCTACTAGAGGTGGTTTCCAATGCTGGTCCTCTGGACCCACTGTCCTGCATGTTTTAGGTGTTTCCCTGCCTTCACACACCGGACTTAAATAAACGGGTGAATAACAGGCCTTTGTAGCACTTGATGGCCTCTGAGGAGGTCATGCAATCATTTGATTCAGGCTGCCAGCAAATTACAAAGACAAGATGAATTTATTCTTCATAATGTGTTTTGAATTGATGAATAGTTGGAAATTTTTCACTCCTTAACCAAATTGTTCCAGGTTTATTCCAGAGATACACATTTGCTTTGAAGTAGTACGCACAGTTGTACTTTTGAAATCCTACTTATTTATGCTGTTTCTATCAGTTGATCTTAAAACAAAGAACTTTTGTAAATTAAATGACAAATAATCTCTTTCTATTGTTAAACGTGACTAATAGAATTTTTAAATTAACCAAGTCCCTTAATTTTAGGGTATTTGACTGAATAAACAATTTATTAATATGTCCTCTGACAGTCACTTTATATAAAAGTCTCATCGATTCTTTCGTATCACAAACTGAGGTTTAATGTTGGTTTCATGTGTTGCCCCATACCTCTATACAATAAGTCAGATATGGAACAATATAGTGACCACAAACATCCCTATCCAAACAGAAAATACTAGATCCTGCTTGCTAAAACTTGTATCTCTCCAGAAGATTTGCTGCGTACATCGTTGTCATTCAAACCACCCAAGTGCTTTTTAGCTAAACTTTTAGTTTACACGGGGCCTTTAAGTGGTGGAGGGACATAAGTGGTTAAAATGTTTCAGAGGAATTTAAGCTGTGTTCACACTTGAACAGATGCTGATATCCTTGTTTCACATTGCAGTTTATTAACTTCTCACTTCCTAAGATTAAAAATCTTTAGCGAGCCCTTAAATATAGAGAAGCAAACTATTTTAAAAACTCTTCTTTTGCACTTGAAATGATTCCAAACTAAACCAAAATGTTGTATTTATAAATAATTTATGTTAAAAGGACATTTATCCCTCCTAACTTTGCATGTATACATTCTTCAGCCTTTAATCAGTCAGATAAGCAAAGATAAGCTGGAAGTGTTTAACAAACCAATCATGGACACGTCATAAAGTAAAGCATCCCTATGAACTTCCGTGATGACAAATGCAAATATGATGGACTGGACTCGTTCAGCCACAACGTCTCATACTGAAATTATAAACATGCAAAAAAAAAAAACTGATTAAAAAGAGTTTTAACTCAAGGGCAATAAAATGCTTACACAACTACATGTAAGCCCAAACTAAACACACTGGAGGCTCCTTCGACGTCATTAATGAACAAAAAGTCCTCAGAGCTAACAATCCTGCAAAAGGTTTTTAAAAAAAAGGAAAAGTCAGTTAAGGGAGGAGGAGAAAAAAAAAATCAGGAGCCAATCTGAAGGCATCTACTTTGGGGGCGTATTTGGGGCCACAGTGACCTACTTTCAGCTTAAATACAGATGCTTACACAAATTTAAAGAAGCGTACCCATCACTAGGATATTTCTGCTTCTATGTGTGTTTCATTCAAGCAGTGAGCCAAGCTAACGAAGGATCAGCTTGAGGAATGTCAAATAACTCAGCAGTATGTAAATACCATCTTCCTCACTTGATCCCTATGCCCACGTCCTGCCCCACTTGGGAATTACCGCGGGATTTTAAAGGCTACAAAAGGCTCACTGGCTGAACTGGTTCCGACTTGCCAAAAGCTCCTGATATTTCATGCTGGCTTTGAGACAATTACGAACCAGGGAGCACTAGTAAAAACCGCTCCTGTAAGGGCTCAGTGGGCTGATGCAGAGAAGACGAAACTACAGAGGCTTCAAGTTGAGAATGAATCTGCCCGCAGCAAGTCAATCATATGAGCAGCTGCACGACATGCAAAGTGTGCTTTCCTCTCGCAGGCAGGATGTTTTCCTGGTGAAGGCAAGTTTTCAAAGACAGTGAGATAGAGAACATGTAACCAACTGTCAATTCGGTTCCTGCTCTTCCTCGCGTTTATTTTTAACTAGTGTGACACTCAAAGCTGACCTTGTGATTCTGCCCACTCATACAAACCCACCTGTCAAAGCATTACGCTGCAACTCTGGGTAACCAGAACGGAGAAGATAAGCTGCTCTCCTTACCTCTCCTGATCTGTGGGCAGCTTGTTGCGCTTCGCAAAAAAAAAATAAATAAATAAATCAAAAGTGCATTTTAACTGACAGCAATGGGATGAAAAGGGCTACTTAAAAAAGCTGAACTGAATTACTACTGTCTGCTGACCTGATGAAAAGGAGAGTCTTATAATGGTTTTCACTGAATTTCAGCATATTTTTGTGACCACATTATGTGAAGATGGCTGCTCGAGAATAGAGTTAACTCTGCAAGAAAGACGCATGAGCCTTCAGATGCGTCACCTTAGTAAAATGTTCTTTATAAGCGAGAAGGTCAACTTGCTTAATGATATGTTTATGGGGCAAAAAGGCCAACCATGAGGCCCAAAACAATGTAGCTGTCTTCACCCTGATGGATGTATTTTCCTGAGATAGTAAGCATGGGTTTTACATCCTTACAAGCTCCAGCAGAGATAAAAACGGCTCAGGAGACAATCCAGGATCCACGCGGGCAGTCGAGGATTGTAGGGCAGGGACATGGGCCAGGCCTCCCTAGACAAAGTAGGTCAGCACATCTGCCCAGCAGACAAAAACACACCATCACTGTTTGAAGGAGGAGGAGGAGGAGGAAGAGGAGGGAGGGAGACCCTGAGAAACCCTGCTTTGGGACGACGGGCTGTATGTGTGTGCAAGCAAGGACTACTTTTCCTTCACATCGAAGCATGCAACAATGTAGAGCAGCAGTTTGTTGTAAACCCTGCTGATCCTCCATAATCCTGCCCGCTTGTTTGTCGTCATAGCAGCCAGGAGACAGTGACTGAACTGGCAAATAGTTTGGTTGCTGCCCACATGGCCACAGCTCTGAGGCTTCCTGCAAACACAGATCTGCTACAAGAAGAGAAGCTGTATCTCCCTTATCCCAGCCTCCTTTTACTGGGCCGAAGTACAGAATTGATCCCAGACCTCTAAAACCTGTTGACAGAGACCCCAAGAATGTCCTATTGCAAACCAGCAGTTTGCTGCTTAATACTAATACTAAGCCCCACATTCTTAAAAATGTAAATTCTCACTTTAAATTATAGCTTCCATGAGAGCTGTGGAATATTATGAACATGTGCAAAATAAAATCTGCAAAAGACTGCCTGGATGTAAGTTTTGCCAGGTTTTTATCCTTCGCAGATCAGTTATATATTTGTTCCTGTCACTACTCCTCATATGTAAAACAGTGATGCTAAAGCTTACAGCGCGTGATGATGGGGGGGGGGGAAACGACTACCTCAATAGATAGTCATTGCAACATTAAACAACTGCGAGTCTGAATTGGGAGCTTAGTTCCATAAGTACTTCAAAGCTTTGTGCTGACTTGCTATATTGCAGGATTCAAGATGTAGAAGTTCACTTTAGACATACGACCCATGGCTGCTCCTGACCCAAAAGCTCCAAAGTAGAAATCTGTATTAACATTACAGATGCCAAAGTAAATGTTTCTGGACCAAACATACATCAATGCGTCAGTGCAATAAAAATCTCAGAGCAGAAAAATGAACAACTAAAATCCATCTTTAACTCGTGTTAAAATACGAACAATACGTTTTGGTTTTTTTTTAATCATTCTTTTTTAGGGGGCACACCAAAGAAAGAAACTTGCTTATTTCCTCTTGCAACTGAAATCTATTCCTCCAGGCACCAACTTTCAGCACTGGTGGACATGCACAGCTACCCAGTAATAGATTGTGCAAATCCTGTTCCTCACTAAAAGCAACGTAGCGGCAGTTTAAAACAACCTCATTTGTTTAAAATAAAAAAGTGCTGTTGCTTTCTAGACGGTTTGTTTTGTTTGCAAAATGAAGGTAAATTTTTTTGTTTTGTTTTTTTTTCAAATTAAGACATTTAAACCTGTAAATCTTTTGCCCCACGTTGAATTTATTGTTTTAATGTCACATCTGCAGCAACAGTTTAGCGTTACTTAAAACTAGAGTTCAACTTCTGTTTGGAGATCTTCCATTTTTAACTCGCTGGGAGGCTAAAAGACCTGCATCGGCATGAACATGATAGTCACTGACTAAATGAAGTCCCTTGATCTTGATTCTTATGAATGCGAGATAACAATTTGAAAAATACAAATCAGTTTAAGCCACTTGTAAAGAATGTTTGGCTAACTGGTCTGCAAGAATCCCTTAGTCATCATAAAAGTAGTGTGACGCACAGAAATCCTTTCAAATCTACACAGAAGCTTTTCTTTAAGAGAGCTGAAGAGACACACCTGTTTGGCAGCAATCCTGCAAACGTCAAGCAGGTCAAGTCACCAGGTGACAAAGAGCAATGGATCCTGTTAAGTTAACAAGTCAGAAGACTTCTGACGAAACATCGCAAACTGAACAGGACGGAGATTTGCACGTCACAATTATACGAAGACAATTAGCCTTAACGGGTTATTATCCATCAAACATTAAGTAAACAGCAGCAGCAAAAATATGTTATTCAACAAAAGCACCAAACAACCAAACCATAAAACCAAAGACAGGAGTTCATACATTTTGTATCTACTGTACCTTGTAAAAGTATTCATACCTTTCACTGCACTTACAGATGTGAGTCTTTTGTGGTGTGTCTCTACCAGCTTTGAACATACACAGACTTACAGTTTTTCCCATTCGCTGTAAAACAGCTCAGGCTCTGTCAAATTGGATGAAAGGCGTCTGTAAACATAGGTTTTCAAGTATTGCCACAGATTCTCAAATTGATTTAGGTTTGGACTTTGACTGGACCATTCTAACACACAAACATGCTTTGATCCAAGTCATTCCATGGAAGTTCTGGCTGTATGTTTAGGGTTATATTCCTCCACCCCCGTCCCAAGTCGTTTGCAGCCTCTAACAGGTTTCTTTCAGCATTGCCCTATATCTGACTCAACTGCTCTTCCCTTGAACTCTGACCAGCTTCAGTTCTCCTGCTGAAGACATCTTATGGTTCTCTCTGGCAGATGGCCAAGGCAAAGAAGGCTGTCGGTGGCGCCAGACTCTTTCCATTTACGAATGGCAGATTTAACAGTGCTATCTGGGACGTTAACCTTTTTATTGAATTTTAAATACTTTCTATATATATTGTATGTAATATAAATCCAAAACATACATCTGTATGTATATGCTGGGACAGTATAGGGTAAATATAAATAGATTCCCAAACTTGGGACCTTTTCCTGTCTAAATACTGCAAATAAAGCCAACTAGTGCCACAAAATAGCTGTAAATATGATCCATACGTTTCCTTTCGTAATGCGGAGCCTACGGATACGATGTACTGCTGAAGAGCAGTACATCGTATCCTTCAAGACACACTTCCCTACATGTTTAAGATGCTCCCCTGCTTCAGCACACCTGATTTCAATTGATGAACTGCAATCATCTGGATGCGGTCCGTAAAAACAGGGAAATATCTACAACCTGCAGGGCAGTGTGCTTTGAGGACCAGGTTTGGTTGAAAAAAACTGCATGTAGAGCATCTCACTGGTTCCAGACAGACAGGGATCAAACAGGCCTGGGAAAGTGACGTTGGGAACGTCCGTGCAGGACAAAGGGACGGAAGGATTCATTCATGTGATATAATTCACTCTGAATGCAGAAGCCACGTTCCTGGTCCGATTAGTCTGGGCGAGCATCGATGGCACAATACTGTCGAGACCGCTGGCTAAAAAAAAAAACAGGGGGGGGGGGGACTCAAACTCAACCTGAAACACATTTTACCATCACTCTAATTTAGTAAATATGGAACAATGCACCAAAATGTACGTCAAGTCAGATATCAGTTTATTATCTAAATGCTGCAGCCAGCTGAGGGTGAATGTTTTCTGCACCGGCTTCATCAGAACATCCCCTCAGTACACAATGTTCCCGAGTCATTCCATGGGTCAGCCATTGATGGGGCCTCTTTCCATGAATTGGCCCTTTTAAAAGTTATTAAACACATGTACAAAGAAGTCGGTAACAACAAGGAATACAAAAAAAGGAAAACTGTAAGTTCTGGTTGTAAGAGCTGTCTGGTAACTGCAAAAAACCATAAACAGTAAAAAAGTGAAGGGTGGAAAAAGAGGAGGGAGGAGAAGAAGCAAGACATTTGAGTGGAAGAAAATACAGTCGATGTTTTGGTCTTGAAAAGCAGAGAAAGTAAACTCGATCTAAATAAAGTTTTACTGCATCTACATGTACTTAAAAAATGTGGTACACATTTGATCATCAGACATTTAAAATGCTTCTTTTCATCCGCTCCGTTCTGAGCTGTGCCCTCCTCTCATACAGGCAAACATGCATAATCATGTTTATGTTGCTCCTACCCTTAAAACTCCCAACCATCAAAACATGAGTCACCAGCACAGCAAACAGAAGTATTTTATTTCAAACCACTGACAGCCTCAAGCTACTAGCTTGAATTCAACTCAAAACACAAGATTACCGATTCCCAGAAAAACATCACCTTCCTGCAAGGGAACAGAATGGGACTGTCTTTTATTTTCAATGACACAAAAAAAAAGCATCTGAATTAAAAATTAGGGCTATTTGAAGGTATAGTTGCAGATTCATTATAGCAACAGATCACACTTCAAGTGAGAAATTTCCCTCAATGCTTTACATCTAATTCCTTCACATGTCATCTTGTGGAGATAAACTGTGAGACGTTTATTTAGTCAGGAGTTATAATTACAATCTTTAGGTCTGATCTGAAAACACTTTCACAACACCTCAGAAATGTGTTGTGAAAAGCGGAGCACAGGAAAAGCAGGGAGCAAGAAAGCTCTTTGTTTCCATTAGCCTCCATGAGCAGTGAGCAGTAACAATACCCCGCGTCGGGCCCGGCTCCATCGCATCCCATAAAACTGGATCTGCCAAACCACTGGGGCTGCACCCCGAGACTGGACAATGATAATGTGGTTCTAGTTGCTGCATGGGCTGAGACATATAAAGGCGTTTACAAGATTTAAAGCCAAGTTCCCCATTGGCCAGTTGATTTACCACATTATAGAATAAACAGTGGTCAAGTTCTGACCACGTGTTGTAAGGGTTTTAATTTTCAAAATAATTGGTAAGTAATTCTCATCCAGTTATAGATTTTAAAAGTAAAAAAACTCAAAGACCTGATTTCCAAAGTTAATCATGACAATGTCACTTTTTGTGGCACCAGTGGCCTTAATTTTTCTATTTTTTTCAACAGTAAGCTAAGAGGAAAGGGGTAGAGAGAGGGGGAAGACATGCAGCAAAGGTCGCCTGGACCTGCGACGGGCTACCTGGACGACTGAAGCCTCTGAATACGATCGTTTTGCCCCTGCGCCACCGACGCGCCACCAATGATCAAATATAACTTGTTTTAAGTAACCCTTGTTATGCCTTGGTTTGACTTTCCCATCATTCTCTTCACAATTTAATCAGCGATTTGATTTAGTTTGCTTTCCATAAATACTGAAAGCAAACAGCATTCAGCACAGCTGCAAAATGTTGATTAAAATCGCTTTCAAGAAAACAGGAGTAAACCAGCAAAATATTATGTCTACGTAATAAATCAGCAGGCAGTTGCTCTGAAATGTCTTGTTTGACTTTACTTTACTTTCCTCTTACATTAAACTATGTTCTGTATGAACAACAACTGCTTAGCGTCGGTACAATAAAAGGAACATTGTTGGTATCATTTTCAAATGATAACCTAATGCCTGCACCATTACACACACACAGCCTTTGAGTTTTAGCTAAAACAGGCTTAATCTAATCAATATTAACTAATAAATATCAATAAATCAATAAAGGTTCATTTGTTTGTTATTCTACATCTGCATTTACTGAACATGTATTAAAATTCCAACAAGTTTACATAAACGGCATTCGCCCTAAGCGTCCTAACAACCTGGGGAAGCCCATTAAAGGCTGAGTTGGGCGGAACTCAAACATAAGCATGAGTGAAAACAAGCTGTGAATCAAGGCAGAAAATGCGTCATAAAACACCTCAGTTGATTAAGGCGCTCACTTACCGTCGCTGCGCATTTTGTGGAAGAAAGAGAAAATAACAACGTGGCGGGGGTGTTAAGGTCAGCCTGCCTCTGCTTACCCCTGACTGGTTAAGCCAAGTAGTTTAAGGCCTGCATCGGTTGACCTCTACAAGGACAAGCCGGCTTCACAGGTAAAAGCAGTGATGTAGTGATGACGCAGGGTTTGTGCAACCAACCAATGATCTACAAGCTTAAACGGGACTCGCAACATAATTTCCAATGAGAAGATCAAGAAACTGATATATACAATTTAAATTAGAAGCATTTGCTCGGTTAGCAACAGGATTGATACACTGAGTTCATCTGCCATCATTAAGTTGAAAAGGACTGTTACAGGGACACTTCGACGCAGGTTTGATGTGTAGTGATGCCGCGCGATACTTCCTGTCATCCTGTGCTGCTAGCTATATTTTCGGGACACTCACAGTTATGAGAGACATCGCTAATCCACTTGTTATTTATTCATGGTCAGACGAAGCTCAGGAGGCAAATTACAAGCAGCGCACCGGTTTAACAGCACGTCACAAGGACGTTTAAACTCAAAACGACAACTAAATGTAGCAGCTTCTAAATGCTTTGCTTAGGCCTGAGAATCAAAATCAAAACAACAAATTATTGAAAACTGTAATAAAAATTACTCCGTTTTAGCCACAGTATAAAGTTCAGCGGGACACTCAAGTACATTGTTACCAGTTCTGATCTGCAGTTTCCTACCAACCGTTATTGTTAGCATGTATATGCAACATATTGCATTGCTGCTACAAAACAGGCCTTCATTTTGAGGCCTGCTCCAGAAGGAGAGCTACAGGAGCATGAATGTTCCCCTCTTCAAGCAAAATGCCACCATTCTCTCACTGGATCAATGGACAACGCACAAGAAAAAAATCAACATTTAAGTCATTACAACTCTAGATGTATAAACATATTAAAATTAACTTAGAAAAATAGCAAATTTAGTCAACCAATTTTAGCACATGTTCTACCTATGTTTGCTTAACGATCTACAGTCTAGAAACTCAACTAAAAGGTTTCACCTGGTAAGCAAGCTGCTGAATTACCTTTTAAGTCCTAATCACGTTACATAATCATCTTTCAATAACTGAGTCTAATAAGCTTATGGAACATCGACAGATGAGCTGATGGAGACACCCATTGTTTAAAAATGCTTTGCTGCAAATACAAAAAACAAAATCTGATTCCCTTTTGACCCTGAGGGGGTTTAAACCAACATAAAATTAACTTTCACAGCACATAAACACAGTTATAACCTGCTATAAAATGGACTGCAGTACAAATAACATTTAAATGGAGAGAAAATACATGTTTGCAAGGAAGCTATTATTACTGACGGTCCACCTGGCTGGGAATGTGCACCTTCATGCAGATGGGTTCAGAAGACCTGCACACAGAACCTCCAATAATGCAGATTTCAACAGCCGAAGCTGGCATGCCATGAAAGCAGCGAGATCCCTTTTGCTGACAACGTGATAGCGGAGGAGGAAGTAAGCAGCTTGGTCACGAAAACAGCTTGGTCACGAAAAACCTCCAAATAACCATTTACCACCACCCTTTAAACAAACAGCTGCTCTTCCAGCCAAAAAAATCAATGCTTCCTTGGAAACCCTGGTGTTGCTGCAAGGCCTGCATTCCCATTTTTTCTCCATTCGCACTGGGAATTTGTAAGGGGAGGGCACCAGGAGACGAGAAGCTAACAGCAGCACGCCAAAAACCGTTTGCTTTGGTAATGACTGCAGAACATGTCAGAGCGCAGGCATTTGTTGGTTTCTAGGAAAGTCGGCAAGGTGATTTCAACAAGCCAGCATTGCTGTATGAAATCCACTCTATTGTTTTCATCCTCCTGCTTTCTCCAAATATTTTTTGTCATGGTATTTCTTTTTAGGCAAACGTGTGTACATCTGAAAATACTGACTTGGTAAAATAAAAAGAGAAAAAAAAAACACTTTGGGGAAAATCTAAATCTATCTAAAAAAAAAAAAAAAAAGACATCATAGATGTTATTGGGTCCTATAAAACATCTGGGCTCAAAGGCTGTAATCAAAGGCCAGCTCACTCCAATTATTTACATTTAATTAGTTTCATTGGAAATTATCAAAATAGAAGATATAAATCACAAGTCTGTCAATCTGCATCAACGACTGATGTTCTTAAAGACAGAAAACAGTGTGTTGGTCTGCTTCTTGCAGAGATTTTAAATCCCCCCTTTTTTATTCAATGGATAAATAGTTAAGCACTGTATGTATTTTAAAAATAATCTAAAGGAATTAAAATAATCCCTGAGAAAAAAAAAATAGTTATAATTTTTGAATAGGTGGAATATTAGATGGAGAAGACTTAAATTTTGTTTCTCCTTTCAAGCAAACACAGAATCAAAACTATATTTCCTTAGCAGTGCGTTGCTCTGCACTTTCCTGAGCTAAAAAAGGTTTTATTTAGTAATGATGGCATTACAAAACACCGATCCCTGACAGTATCAATAAAACACGAGCACTAAAAGTCTGATTCTAATGCTTTGAGGAAATGAGAAATCCAAAGTGTGTTCTTTTTGTTTTATTGTCCAAAGGCCTCAGGTATGAGGATGTGATCCTCATACCCTGCATACAAAAACAAACTTACAGTTCTGTAACTGGACATAAAGTACCAGGAAATGTCCTTGGAATCCAATTAAAGACGGCAAAATATATAGAAGTCTAGAGAAGGGGCATATACAGGGGTTGGACAATGAAACTGAAACACCTGTCATTTTAGTGTGGGAGGTTTCATGGCTAAATTGGACCAGCCTGGTAGCCAGTCTTCATTGATTGCACATTGCACCGGTAAGAGCAGAGTGTGAAGGTTCAATTAGCAGGGTAAGAGCACAGTTTTGCTCAAAATATTAAAATGCATACAACATTATGGGTGACATACCAGAGTTCAAAAGAGGACAAATTGTTGGTGCACGTCTTGCTGGCGCATCTGTGACCAAGACAGCAAGTCTTTGTGATGTATCAAGAGCCACGGTATCCAGGGTAATGTCAGCATACCACCAAGAAGGACGAACCATATCCAACAGGATTAACTGTGGACGCAAGTGGAAGCTGTCTGAAAGGGATGTTCGGGTGCTAACCCGGATTGTATCCAAAAAACATAAAACCACGGCTGCCCAAATCACGGCAGAATTAAATGTGCCCCTCAACTCTCCTATTTCCACCAGAACTGTCCGTCGGGAGCTCCACAGGGTCAATATACACGGCCGGGATGCTATAGCCAAACCTTTGGTCACTCATGCCAATGCCAAACCTCGGTTTCAATGGTGCAAGGAGCGCAAATCTTGGGCTGTGGACAATGTGAAACATGTATTGTTCTCTGATGAGTCCACCTTTACTGTTTTCCCCACATCTGGGAGAGTTACGGTGTGGAGAAGCCCCAAAGAAGCGTACCACCCAGACTGTTGCATGCCCAGAGTGAAGCATGGGGGTGGATCAGTGATGGTTTGGGCTGCCATATCATGGCATTCCCTCGGCCCAATACTTGTTCTAGATGGGCGCGTCACTGCCAAGGACTACTGAACCATTCTTGAGGACCATGTGCATCCAATGGTTCAAACATTGTATTCTGAAGGTGGTGCCGTGTATCAGGATGACAATGCACCAATACACACATCAAGACTGGTGAAAGATTGGTTTGATGAACATGAAAGTGAAGTTGAACATCTCCCATGGCCTGCACAGTCACCAGATCTAAATATTATTGAGCCACTTTGGGGTGTTTTGGAGGAGCGAGTCAGGAAACGTTTTCCTCCACCAGTATCACGTAGTGAACTGGCCACTATCCTGCAAGAAGAATGGCTTAAAATCCCTCTGACCACTGTGCAGGACTTGTATATGTCATTCCCAAGACGAATTGATGCTGTATTGGCCACAAAAGGAGGCCCTACACCATACTAATAAATTATTGTGGTCTAAAACCAGGTGTTTCAGTTTCATTGTCCAACCCCTGTATACAGACAGTGATTATTTTTCAACTATGCATGAAACGAACCGTTCATGTTTTTAAAGACAAACTCTGTAAGAGTTCAAGCGACAAAATGTCCAGAGTAGAGGGAATCGGAAGCACAGTTTGCATGCTTTCAGTGGGATAGTTAGCTGTTCCAGAGTCAACAATCTGGATAAGGTTGACACGTTAGCTGGACTCTTAATCCAATTCTATAAATCCAGCACATTGTTACCCGCTGCGTGCCTCTAAGATTAAGCAAGAGTTGGGCTGGAGCTACAAAAAACAAATCTGCCTAAACATGCATCATTATTTCAAGAATGCAACTTGTTTACACAAGACATTCTATGAACACTATTCTTTATTTTGTTAAATAATTTTAAAATTTGCCATTTTATATTTTTTTATTGACTGGGCCCAGACCAGGGATAATTTCTGAATTTCTTCCCAGCTGCAGATTTAACAATAAAATGCCCTAATTAAAAATACACCAATCAGCCGCCAATTTTCCTGGAAGATTCCGATTCCCATAGTTTATGGGTTCTTTGATACAGCTGGAAGTTTTGAATCCAACAGAGAAGAATGGGATGAAAAAATGATCCCTATTTATGGATGCCCATGTCCCAAACAGTTATCTGATTGTTAATAAACTCAAAATGTGCATGATGTGTTGCTATGTCTATAGATATAAATCGTGGGACTTCTTTGCATTTAATTTCTATGGAAAAATAATAGTATTTATCCTGCTGATCACCAATATATGCCCAAACAAAAAAGGATAATGGGCCGATTCTAATCGGTCTGAATGATTGGTGCATATCAAACTAGTTACATGGTTTTAACAAAAACGGCTATATTAACCAGACCAAAAGACAATGCCTGAATTAATTTATAGCAATAGACCGTTTTTCTAAATAAGGGTCATAATGTCATTTTGATTTTAGGTTAGTTAGCCAAAATAAACATAAATTCAATTTTCTTTTGCAGCCTTAAACTATTTATAGGTAAGAAAAAAAATGAGAACTATGCAATAGAAATCCTTTTTTTTTTCTGTATTTTTGTATAAATTGTATTTCTTGACCTACATGAACGTTACAATCTCCAACCGAGTAACATATGTCAACACTGACCAACTTAGACTTAGCTAGCTGAGCTGCTATCAACAGCTGGCTTCATCACTAACCCAACATAACACCCATTTAAACAGCAGAGCGGGATTAGGAATGGTGATAATCAGAAAAAAGTCAATTGTTTTCTTCAGATTCACAGATATATTGAACACAACAAGCTGAAACAAGAAGATATCGGTAGCTAATGTAGCAGGGGCGATTCGTCTCAGTAAACATTTAAACTCGTGAATATTGTGCCGCAAAACACAAGGAATATAAGCAAGCCGGGGCACAAATGTATATAAAAAGGGGTCAAAGTATTCTTGAGACGCCTTTTTGTCAAACATGTCGTAATACTGTGAGGGAAGACAGGAGGCCAAGCTTACCAGCACAGGAGAGCTACAATGAGGCACACCAACAAAACGCGCAGCCTCTTCATTATCTTCCAGCGGGGACCGACATCCTCGCTATTTGGTTTGTTTCTGGTTTTGTCGCGGCGGGACAATACACCGAAAACCAGCCGTGTGTTGGCCGTGAGTCTGCTTTAATTAAAAAACAAGCAAGCCACGGCGCTCTGAAGCAAAATGCCACACTTCAGGACGTGCATAATTTATTACACGGACCTTTCGTCCGTCTCTTTTCTGCTTCAACAGCCACTGTTCTGGAAGAGTGGTTGGACTCCGAATAATTCGACGCCTGCCCCACGGTGGACCAATCAAATCACAGAGGAACATTTGTCGACTAATCATACGAAACTTGGACGTGACGTAGTTGATACAAAGCCCCGCCTCCAGTGTTGAGGATGAGTTGGTGATTGTACGACTAGACGCGTCACACTTTCTGATAAGCTCATTAGCAATGCACGCCTTATTTAAAATTATTGCACAATCATCCCACGCTTCAGTCGAAATGGCTTGTCTTAACACGTTTTTTTTTTGTTTTTTTTGGGGCTTTTTATTATAAAATGTAAGCTATGTTGAAGGAGTGCAGCAAACATACACTACTTTTGTATTTTGTAAAACCCAAATATGTTTTAAAAATGTTGTTTTGTGTATAAATTAGATTGTAAGATAGTGCCCCACTACATTACATGTAGAATAGTTTTCATTGTGTTTAATGCAATGATACATAAAACCTTTGAAAACTTCCACTATTCTAGACCAGTGGCTCCTTGAGTTTGGGTCCACTTGTGGCTTACTAATTTTGGTATGATTGTAGTTAAGAGAAAAAATGTTTGTATGGCATGGCTCTATTTTTGTTATCTACCCCTTTTTGTGTACATGGGTTGCCATATTGTCCCCTCCTTATTCTATGTTTTACCACAAAAAAAACATATCCCTGTTCTTAAACCATTGCATTTCAGTTTTATTTTTCTGTGTGGCTAAATGTTTTTGTACCGATAAATAGCCATACAAATTCCTAAATCTCACATATAATTTGATTGTATATTATTGCACCATATTTCCAATGATCACGGTTCTGATTCCAGTTTGGGCTAGTTGATTCTTCTGAATTACAACAGATTATGACCAACTCTGAGCAACTTCTTGCATTTATGCATGTGTATATTACCTGATTTATTGATTTACTAATTTTCTTACATTTTCTTACGTGGTTCTCAAAATTAGGGGTGGATCCTCACAGGGGTCGCAAAGCATAGGGGTGCGGTTCTGAGATCCTCTTCAAAAATGAAACTGTATTATAAAAAGGATAATGGCAAAGCACATTAATGTGAGAAATGTTAGAAGATTAAAAGAAATCAATACATTTCATGCTGTGATGCTGTTGATGTTATTACACAGCCTGGTTAATTGACTTGGAGCATTCAATTGTTATTTTGTGGGAAAAGTTTGTGAACCACTCTAGGAGATTATGAGCAAATTATAGAAAATTACTTTAATTCTTCCTTTACAAAAAGCTCACCCTGCTGGATATGAAAGAATGTATGGTCAATATGAAGCAGTAGCCGATGACTCCATTTCACTCCTGAAAAGTCAGATATGAAATGACCAAAACTGCAAATGAATGAAATGTTTAAACAGCAAAATGAGCAGCATTCCGTTTAGGTAGTTAGATAAAACAATTCTTAAATCCCAATTATGTCACATTTATAGACATTTATATAATCTTTCCATAATGTCTGGTGGGTTTATAGGTTCAATTTGACTTTTTAACACTGAGATTAGCTGTAAAGGTTCAAAGTTAAATTGTTTATATCACGTTATAGCTCGGACATAATTTAAATTGATTGTTTTAAGTTTTGCTTACACCGAATTTCGTCGTCTCTCCCAGAAGGCACAGAAGAACTACATATCCCAAATTGCAATTCGAGTAAGGCCCCTAAAACTTCCCTGTTAGAATTATGTTTGTTTATTGGCCTAATTTATTAATGTTGAATTTCACAAAAAGAAAGACGAATATCTTACACGTATTTCAGCTTAACGGGATATTAATTTGAGCAATAAATAAATCTGTTTTTCTAAACAGGCGGGGTCCTAGTCATTTAGCGGTCTTCACTGAGCAGAGTTTGATAGAAGTCAACTTTTGGTGAACGTCAAAAAATTATCACCGGAGCTTTGACTTCATCCCAGCGATTCGGGGTTCGGCTGCTGAAGCAGAATTTTTAGCTCTTTTAGAATCTCGGGGTCACAGGTTTGAGCATGGAGCCGGTCCGGGTGGTCCTGTGGGTGCTGTCCGTGTTTATCTCGCTAGTCTCGGACAGGTTGGTAGTGAAGGCTTCCTTCTCCCAGGCTACGGACAGCGACTTCACCTTCAGCTTACCTGCAGGACGAAAGGAGTGTTTCTACCAAACCATGAAGAAAGAGGCTTCACTGGAGATTGAATATCAGGTAATAAACACGTTATAAAGATTGGACAGTCTGTTACCCGCAACAGTTTCTTGCCATGTCAAATGATCATATCTAGATCAGTAGAACCAGTAGGCTTTGTGGCTCACACCTTGATGATTTTTCATATTATCAGGAACCAGTTTTGCCTGTCAGTGCACGGATTATTTCCCAAAATGAATCTCTCTCTTGGACCCAAATGGGTACAGAGGTTTAGCAATGCCGTTTGGCTGTGGCCATGATGGACATTCCTAGAGGTTTCTACATTTTGTGGTGTCTAACCTCAGAGATTAAGTATGAAGGTTTTTACTTTCAGTGCTGAACGAGGAATGTCTTTACAGTTTTACCGTACTTATTCAGTTTTCAAATGATGGATTGAACAGTCCCCTGTGAGATGTTTAAAGCTTTGGATATTGTGTATAATTTAACTCTGCTATAAATATCTCCACAACCTGATCTCTGCCCTATCTGCTGTGTTCCTTGGTCTTAATGATGCTTTTTGTTCTGTAGCAAACTTCCAAGGCCTTCACACAACAGCGGTATTTTTAGATTTTTAATGTTAAAAGATGGTGAAAACCATTGTTTTCCTTCCACTTGACAGTCATGCACCAGTTTGTGCTGATCTGTCACATAAAATCCTAATAAGGTACTTTAAAAAGGCACTGAATGCTGACAAAATTAACTAGTCATTAATGTGTACTGGCTATAAAATGATAGGATGCATGCAAATACTTTAATTTAGATTTCATCATGTAAACCCGCATTTGACATTTCATTAAGAGGAACTGTTTGGCCTCTGGCATCATTTGAGTTTGAACCCTGGTGACATTTAAGCCTCTTTCATTTACCTTCACCATCAACAGGTGCTAGACGGTGCGGGTCTCGACGTAGACTTCTTTATCTCTTCTCCATCCGGCCAGTTGTTATTCCACGATGAACGCAAGTCGGACGGCGTCCACACGTGAGCAGCTGGGGCAATGTGTCCATTGATTTATTTTGCATGTTCAAGGTCTCTCTCACAGCTTGTTCTGTCCCTCAGCTTGGAAACTCTGGAGGATGGGGACTACATGTTTTGCTTTGACAACACATTCAGCTCCGTGTCGGAGAAGCTCGTGTTCTTTGAACTAATCCTGGACAACATGGATATGTCCGAAGACCCAGACAACTGGAAGGAGCACATCATTGGGATAGATACTCTGGACATGAAGCTGGAAGACATTATGGTGAGGTGGAAATTTTCACACCACCTGAAATGATTCCATGTTTCTGAACCATTTGATCCAAACAGCATAATTCAAAATCTAAAACTTAATATATGCATATGTTTTTCTTTGTATTTTCGCTTCAGTGTTTTGGATTTTGTCCCTCTGTTGTCTCCCATTGAAGGACTTGTCACTGTCCCATTTGTGACCCAATACGTTCCCCTCAAAGAAGCATCCTAAGAGATTCGGTGTATGTCAAAAGAAATGAGAGCATCATGAACTCTCATCTATTGGCTGACAGCAGCTCGTTGTTTCAGTTTCGCCACAGCGACTAGCACTGCCCCTTCTCTAGAAGAGACTTTTATCTGTGTCAGAAGTCACAGCGGCATGACATGGTAAAGAGCAGGAAATGTGTTTTCCAGATTTTGAGGAAGTTGTTTTCTCAAGGAGGAAGGAGCAGCCCTGACAGCACTGCTCGTTTAGGAACATACTCTGGATTTGCTTTACAGATGGTAACCAAGTTAAACAGGATTTCCATATAGATCACATGCAGCAGAATTACTATCCTTCGACATTTCCACATTTGGCCATTTTACAGCGTCAAGCTGCAATGCATTTTACTAGGATTTCATTTGATAGACCAACACATAGTAGTGCGGTTTTACTGTCCCTGCTGAAGAAACGTATCCCCACAGCATAATGCTACCACCTCTGTGTTTTTTACTGTGGAGATTGTTTTCAGGGCGAAGTTTATTTTTAGCACAGAGTGTTTTGCATGTTGGCCAAGATTGTCCGTTTTGCTCTCATCTGACCAGAAACTTTCACCCATATGTTTGCAACCCCTGCATGTTTTGTGCCAAACTGCAAACAAGGCTTCTTGTGCATTTCTTCTTCTCACTACTCCATAAAGGCCAGATTTGTGTTCCACAAATAATCCCGGTCCTGTCAACAGATTCTTCCACCTGAGCTGTGGATCTCTGCAGCTCTTTCAGAGTTACTATATGCCTCTTGAAGCTCATGGTGGATTGAACAATGCGCTGTGAGATGTTTAAAGCTTCAAATATTGTTTCCTAAGCTAAACTTGCTTTAAACTTCTCCACAACTTTCTCCCTGACCTGTCTGCTGTGTTCCTTTGTCTCCGTGATGTTTTCTAACAAGCCTCTGAATTTTCTGCAGAACAGCTGGATTAAAGTACACAGAGGTGGAAATGGTTCATTAATTAAGTGACTTCTAAAATCAAGTGGTTGCTCTGGATTGTATTTCGGGGTATCAGAGTAAAGGGAGCTAAAAACATGACAGCTTTTAAAATGTTTGAGGGGAATGACTACTTTTGAAAGGTGTTGTGGTAGCTCTGTTTTCAGATCCTGGCTATCTGTTATATTCTGTCCACCAGGACACCATCAACAACGTGAAGTCTCGTCTGGGAAAAAGTACGCAGATCCAGACGCTGCTGCGGGCGTTCGAGGCTCGCGACCGGAACATCCAGGAAAGCAACTTCGAGAGGGTGAACTTTTGGTCGGTGGTGAACCTCGTCGTGATGATGGTGGTGTCGGCGGTCCAGGTCTATTTAGTCCGCTCGCTGTTTGAGGACAAAAGGAAAATTCGCACATAACATCGCCTTAACTGGACGGACAGAAATCAAGAAACTAACACACGTTCATACTGTTACATTAGGGATGTTCTGTTTTGTTTTTCTCTACCGTGATTTTTCTCAAATGTTTGCAATAACCTACAGAAACATTTGATCAGGACAAATTCAGCCCTGTTGCCGCTTGGGTTTCCGCCTGCCCATCCCTCCAACTCCACCATCTTTTTACGACAAAATGTTTTCTCTTTAAAGTTCTATACTGTTTTAAGGTCCTTCTTAGCTGCTGTAGGGCTTTACAGAACACGTAATAAGCTTGCTTATGATATGCAATTATTTTTCTAATGTTTCTCTGAGTGGCAGACGATGAAGGAGCAACTTGCTGCCTGAATAACTTATTTCTGCCAAACAGGAGGAAGAGGTTCAACCAGTCAGGTAGCATGTCGTTATTACCCTAAAGAAATCTACCTTTGAATTGTTACCTGTCAGTTTTTAACATGTCTCTGAGGCCTGTGAACACCCCTACCAAACAGTCAGGTGTGTGGATAGCTCAGGTGGGGCTGCGCTACTAACGTTAAGGACTGTGGAGTGGAAGAAAAGGAATCCACGGCATCCGTAGCTGCCGGTGGGTGTCTGCTTACAGCCCACCTCCTCTGAGAAGATGTCGTCTCCGCTTGTCTCTCTCTAGTGACAGAAGTCTATTTCTGTCTGACTGACACCTGGGAGGTCACTGCCACCACCGCTCCGTTTAACATGATCTTCACCCACGCCAGTATTCTCCTAGATGCTGGCATCTGTGCTAAGTCTATACATAAAAAAACAAAAACAGTCATGATTATTGCACTGCTTTAAACATTTTTAATACACTGTCCTTGACTTTGGTTTCGGGTGTGTTAGAGGTGGGTTAAAGGAAGGTATCGCCTGTTAAAGGTTAATATTCATGTTGTTTTGCCTCTTCTCCGTAAGGAATCTGCTGTGGGTTTTCATGGTTTTTGTTTTTACTTGACTTCACTGCTCACTGTTAGTTGATCTCTGCTATAAGAGTATAGACACATCATGAGATCAGAGCTTTACTACGGAGCCTTATGTTTAAAGTGCATAAAACCAAACATTTGTTACCTGTGTTAATATTATGCAAATTTATTATAAAACTTGATTCCTTTCATTTGTTTGTCTTTAATCTATTGCAAAAATAAGAAGCATTTGTCTGCTCAGCTTTCATCGCTGTGTGAGTGTGCATGTTAGGATTGTGATAGTAGATGAATAATTAACTTCTGATCAATTTAAAATGCTTTTTCCAGACTGGTATGATATAAGATTTCTAATAGTATTTCTATGTTACTGAGAAGGAATAAAGTGCTCTGTTAACTCTTTAAAAAAATATTTTGTATGATTTTGATGGAGCAGTGGAGACATGTATTCCACCAATGTCCTGTACTTGTAAATTAAACAAGACTATCTTTTCTGATCTTTTCTGTTATGTGTCTTTCTTTATGTGTCTACATAGGCCCAGGCTGACAAGAGGGTCTCATGGCGACCTTGAGTAAAAATACAACGGTGTTGAGGCATCACTGTATTTCAACTAAATGTATAGGGTGATCTGATTACTTTTAAACAGAACTATGTCTGCTGCTGCTAAAATAATATTTTAATTTTCGCTGTTGAAACAATGTTCTAATCATCACAAACATATGCAAACCTGCTAAATTTAGTTGTAGTTATGTGCTGTTCTGCTCTTTATGGAGTAACAAAAGCATGAAAAAGCCCATTTAGTTGGGCTATCTGCTCAGTTAGAGCATGAAGTGAGCTGCTTAACAGAAATGCTACTTTTACAACCGTGGTTTTAAAAAAAGGAGCACTAGGTGGTTCTTTAGTTTCCACTCCTTGACCGTCTGCATTTTTCACAACTGGAAATATTTCCAAACAGCCAAATTTGTCTTCCTAAGCATGGGAATAGAGTGCAAGCCTTGGTTTTGCCAGCTGGGTGGCAGTGTGCAGCAGCTGGCGTTACAGCACTTTCTTTGCCCTCTCATTAAAAGGACCTTAAACCTGGAGAAAAGCAAGACTAAAAACTCTAAAAGTTTTGAAAACGTAACTTTAAAATGCTGTTAGCCAAGCCAAGCCGTAAGGACAGTCTGAATCAGTCAGTAGTTCAGATGCCCCTTAAAAAAGAAAGGGATTATTTCTGCTTTACTGGGAGAGAGAAAACCTTTATTGGATATCAGCTGTCTTGTTTGTGTGGGGTTCTAAAGACGTGATGATCAGACAGTTCTTCAGTGCGCAGGGAGTCGGCCTTTCTGAGCTGACAGTCCTTGGAGAACTGAAACATGATATTTTGGGATTCTTGTCAGATAAGTTTGAAATATTTTTCATTTGGACCCATGATGGTTAATTATACCGTGTGGATGATCCGGTCTTGGAAACACCGTTGAAGTCTGACACCATCTGTAAGAAATATGTCATATGAAATGGAAACGTGATCCAATAAATGTCTGGGGGCATTTCTAAAATGACTGTATTGTACGGTTAACTTTTATACAGACTAACAGAGAAGGTGTAAGCACCCAGTCTATTCCTTCACTGGTTCTCAAACTGCAAGCATCACGGGTTGCCTCTTATTAGTACTCATTAAAAGAAACTTGTTACTATTAATTATTTCGGAGGCAAATTTGATCATTTTAACTGGGATAAAGAAAAAAGAAGAGTTGTTCAAGGGCATCAATCTTTGTGTCATCAAAAACTGCTCAAATAAAAAGTGCAGTGAGGAAATGTTTGGGACATCCCAGCAGGACCTGAGGCGGATGACACTGAGCCATGTGCCTCCCTTCAGATTTCTGCTGGTTTTGCTTTTTTTGTCACACTTGAATGGTTTAGATCATTAAACTAATTTCAGCTTCAGAAATAGATAACATGAGTGAATACAAAAAGCAGTTTCAAATGATTTCAGTTAGATGAAAAAAAAGTTATTCAAACCAACAAGCAATGAATGTTTTACATGCCTGTGGGGGAATTTTGGTCCGCTCGTCTTATAACTGTTTTAATTCAGTTACATTGGAGAGGTTTTAAGCATTAACGGCCTCTGTTAGTTTATGACACAGCATTTCAATTGTATTTCGGTCCAGACTTTAAGTAGGCCATTTAAAAACCTTAATTTGGGTTTTGTCAGTGATTCAGAGATAGATTTGCTGGTGTTCTTTGGAATATTGTCATGCAGCATAAACCTCGCATAAAGGTCGCTAACTGATAGCTGGACATTGTCTATCAAGATGTTTTGGTAGAGAGTAGGATGCATGGTTCCATCAATTACAAAAACTCGTCCAGGTTCTGAAGAAGCAGTCACTGGCCTCCATCACCATGTTTTTAACCAGATGTAATGGGCTACACACCAAACAAAAAGTTCCACTTTGTCAGTCCACAGAACATTTAGCCAAAAGTCTTGGAGATTATCAAAATGTATTTCTTGTCAATGTGTGATGGCCCTTTGTGCTCTTTTTTCATCATAGGTCTTTGCCTTTGAACTCCTTATTTTTGAATCATGAATGCTGACCTGACTGAGATAAATGAGGTCTGTAGCGCTTAAATGATGGTGTGGCTTTTGAGATCCTGTATGAGGTATGGATGCACTCCTGTTGTAATTTTGGTTGATTGGCCATTTCTTGGAAGCTTCACCACTGTTCTATGTGTTCTCCATTTATGAAGAATGGCTCTCACTGTTTGCTGAAGTTCCAAAAGCCTTTAAAATGACTTGCCTAACCTTTACCAGACAGATAAATGACAAGAACTTTCTTAAATTTCTTTACATAACATAAAACCTCTGTGACACCAAACTCACCATCCAGTTCAATACTGAGTGACCATGTTAACTACTATTAGTTCTGCATGTTGTACTTTCAAATACTGCAGCAACATGTACGATCAGAAAGAAATCATCAAAAATGCAGATTTACTTTTTACCGACTACCACCAAGTGTTGTATACAGTATATGTATATGGCAGCCATATTGGACTTGTGGTTGGAGGTGGTGCGAACCCTCCAACTTTGCTATTTCAAATTCTGACTTCAAAGGACAATTCTGTTCATTTTTCTAACATGGAATTTTTAAATTTCAACCTTTTTTAAACAATTTTTAAAACTGGATCCTTGCTGTGTCCATGTTGCTGTCAATGAGGGTACCCCTGGTTCATGTGTTGACGTTTTGGCAGAACGTACCGTCGTGTTGGATGTTTGCAGCTCCTTTGGTGCACTGTCAACCCCTGCAGGTTCCCTTTCTGGCTGAGGCTTTACCAACGACAGAAGCGGATGGAGTCTGTGTTCTGAGAGGCTTTATAAAACATCATAACACAGGAACGTTTAAAAGTGGCGCACAAACCCTTTTAGGCGAAGACTTGTAGGCTGAAAATTATGAAGATACCCTTTAGGGGATGTGCTGATCTGTTGGTGCAGTCTAATGTGTTCAGTAGAGAAGGGGTCACGTATGTTCAGCACCGACACCTTGTCAAGAAACGGATAAAATCATTAACAATATGGCTGGCAGATATTTAGAATCAGAATTGCTACAACCAAAGATTAAATATTTTTCAAAAAAACATTGTTCATAAGGACTATGGAATAATAATTTCAAAATACAAAAATAATTATAAACATGTTTGTTAATGAGTTACATATTTAAATATTTATGTGATTTATAAATCATTTAAACGTTCAAATAATTTAATAATTATTCATATTGATTTAGGAGAATGTATTTATTAGTACGTATATGCATGTCAACCTTATTTAAATCATCATATACATAATTGTTAATTTCGCGACTTATTTGATTATTTTTTTTGTTAATTTTGACTCTTTTGGCCCTCGACAAATAGAATGCTTGTTACCCTTTCTGACAACAGGGGGCGCTGTGAGAGCCAATTGAGTGCTTTACTTCCGGGACTACGAGGAGATGAGGTTAACGCATCTGCGCCCATAACGACAACAAAATCCCAGCCTAGGTAGGTGGACGACGCTTATGATATTTAAGCAGAGATACTTTAATCAGCTCTGAACATATTTTTGCTTTTAAATGCGTGTTTAGTCGAACCAGGCTGGTTTTTTCTTCACGCCAAACCGGAGGAACCAGTACATCGGCCCGATGTCTGGCTGATCAACCGCCAAAATGCCTCAGCAAATGACATTTAACAAAAACACCAAACATTCATCCCAACTTTATCCTTTATTTGAATCTTTAAACAGTCGATGCAGTGATTAGGAATGACCACTTCTGAAATGACATCCAAACCTGTCGATAACTTGAACTAAATTAGTTTTCTGGCGTAAATTGTGCGTCAAGCGAGAGCTTTCATGAATAACTATTACTCTAGACACAGCTTTCAGCTATAAAGCAAGATGTGCTGGTCATGTTTTCTATTTGTTATGCCGCTTCAAGTTAAAATATCTTCCCAAACGCCATGGTGACGTCACACAAGGCAAAAAGGAACCTCTTTTCGTTGAGCAGATTCGGGTATTTGCCTAATTTTAGAGTGGAAAATAAGCAGACTGAAAAGTGTCTTTAAACTCAAGCTTTTCCATGCTATCAGTGTTTTATTTTTTAAAACTAAATCCCTAAAGAAATTAAAGACAAGTCTTAATATAAGGTACTCATTTAGTTAGCTGTATACTTTACTGGCCTGTTCTATTATGTGCCTTGATCAGTGAATTAAACATGCTGCTTACTCACTCGCTATATGTTTCTGTATGATGAAGAGGGCAATGGGGCCAGATGGGGTCCCGAGTCAGTCTGTGCCCTGGCGGAAGGTGCTGTGGGAAGGGCAGCCGTTTCCTGACAACTACGTCGACCAGAGGTTCCTGGAGGAACTGCGGAGGAATGAGGGCATCCGACAGTACTGCTACTGGGCCGTAGTGAAAGAAGCAGGCTTTGTGGGACAGCAGCTGTCCTGTGTGGCCATTTTTATCACTCTCTGGTTCTACATGGAGCAGGTAAACTGTAGAAAAGCTTCTGTCTTCATACTGTTCATGATTAGTAAACATCGTTCTCTTTTTTTCTTACAGGGTCTCCTTGCCCCGGAGACATTGCTTTGGACCAGCCTCATGAGTGCCCTCCTGGGTTATGGACTGTACCAAGCGTTGACATCTCAGACTAAATCCTGCAGTGAGAACCGCACACATTTGGCGGATTCACAGAGTGCTGCTCTTTTCCTTTCCTTCACTTTCGGCTTCTCACCGGTTCTAAAAACTTTAACAGAGTCTGTAAGCACAGACACCGTGTATGCCATGTCGGCTCTGATGCTGCTGGCCCACCTGGTGTCGTTTCCTTACGCCCACCCCTCACCCCCTGGCAGCCTCTCTTTAAACGCAGCTTTGTTTGCCTCTGTGTGCTTGGCCTCAAGGTTACCCGGTACTCTGCACACCTTCGCCATGCTCACATGCGCACTGCTAGTGTTCGCCCTGTGGCCCTGTCTGCTCCAGAGGTTAAGGGAGAATGCCCCGGGCCAGTTTACTGGGGTGTGTGCGGGAGTGTGTGTCGGAGGGGTAGGAGGTCTGGGATCCCAGTCACTTGGGGGAGCTGTGCTCTTATCCCTGGCCTTAGTAAGTGTTACATTAATCTGTCCCCTGCTGTTGGTCAGGCTGCAAAGGCACAAGGACAACATCCAGGGGCCCTGGGATGAGGCTGAGATTCAGGAGGACCTCAGCCGCTTCCTCCGCTAATGAACGGAGCAAACCAAGCTAATTACAACTGCTGATGACCAAACTGGCAATTTTGCAGGACTCCCTTTTCTACTGTATATCTTACCTGATTTCTCACTGGTATAGATCTGTTTGGATAGCCGGAGCAAACTGTTCTTCCCATGGATAGTTTTTATTGTTAATGCTGCTACTGTTTCCTACACACTGACCTTAGTAATTGTACAAATGGTATGGATCAGTGTGCAGGGCTGACCTAAACTACTGAACAATTATGATGCAATGCAATGCAAGTTGAGATCCGTGAAGTTTTAATACTGTGTGGACTGATGTATGTAGGAATAAGGGCTCTGATTCCACGTTGTATTTTAGTTCAGTAGGATAAACCTGATGATGATGTAGTCATGAATTTGGTAATTGAAATAATCATTTTTCTATGAGGGCTACAGTGATGCTATGTATAACGTATTGTGGAACATTTGGCTCAGTTTTGACAGTGATATGTACATGAATCTAATTATTTGCTTAAAATGTCTTACTTAGAACCTTTGTTTTAAAGAAAACAAAGGTTTTTTTTTAAATGCACTAAGGAACCAGCCTGTCGATGATTTAAAAATCCATCCTTCTTTGATTCAAACACTCCTGATGATGAGTTTCCAGGCTGCACTAACCGTAGCAGTTTTCAGTGTGCAACAGAAAGCTTGACGTTAGCAACTAGAATGATCAGTGAGGTGTTTTAATTTGTCGTCAGAGGAAGCTCAACAAGTGCTAGGAACTGTTTAAAAAGAAACTATTTTTTTCAGGTGTTTTTCCAGGCTGCTCTAACAGAGGACTAGACTTCTTCAGGTGATGGTCATTTTCCTCCTTCACTGTTTCAAACTTTAGCAGATTTGGGCGCTACGTAACAGACTTTTTAGTGGTCTCGAAAAGGAGCTGTCTGCCACTTGGCATCCGTTGGAACCAACCTTGGCACCAATTTGTTGACACGGAGCTGATTAAATACTAGGAAGGCAGAGCAGCAAAGTTGCTCGGTTTTGTCCTTTTGAGCTGTCTGTTTTAGAACATGCTGCAAATGGATATAGGATTCTGAAGGAAATTTCAAATGTTATCTTTAAATAATTACAAAAAAAAATGACTGCTCTCTCGCACACAGTTGGACTTTGCCTCTCATTCTTATATGAATAATTTATTACCTGTTATAAAGTGAAGGGTAGGAAGAAGTATTTTGAAAACTGTAATTTCTAAATTGATCTACCTTTAATCTGACTGTATTGGCAGGTCTAAGCTTTAAAAAAATTGGAAAAGCTTACACCAGCTCATGTTTTTAAGGAAAGGTCAGCTTCTTCAGCTATTATAATAATGCGAGACATTATTTATATAAACAAGTCTTCAGTTTTTATATGATAATGCTTAGCTTGACAAGGGTCAAATTTAGTTTTATCAGTCCCTGATGAGCAGAAAGCTGCTGCAGGGCAGGCAGCCAATCAGTGACGTCAGATTTTGTGCTGATTAAAAACAACTGTTTGGCTAATTGAAACATCTCACACGATCATCTTTTAATGGCAATATTGATCTAATTCTAATAAACTGATCAGACATGTCGCTGACTTTTACTGTCGTTTAATGTTGGACATTAAGGCAATTGTGTGTTCTTACTGGTCTAAATAAAGTAAAGGTCAGAAAGTACAATGTTTTTTTCTTCATTTTGACTTTCAGTGCGGCTTTAAGAGGCCACGTGTTCTGAAACAGGAACCACGCAAATTTTTTTTTCTCTTTACAATCAGCTATAAACTGGGATTTTCCTCTAAATCGCTACCAGAGAGCTTGAAAGCTGCAAGCCTGTCAGTAGTGCGCGGTGGTCGCTAGGTGTCATACCTTCACCTCTGCTCTGTTCGCCTTGGGTCGGAATGTGACGGCGGCCTTTGCCGCTGCAGCTGGCAGCCTACTCGGTGCCATGGTTTAAACAGCTCGGCGGAAGAAGCCCCACTTTTAACACGGGTTCAACCGGGCCGTCTGCGGCGGTGCAGCGTCCTCGGAGCCACAAAGATCAGAGGTCGTCATGGAAACAACGCGGCTCGAATCATAGCGGGAGATTTCAGAGCCAAAAGATCGTCGTTGTGAAACTCGGGAATAAAGATTTATGTATTTCTGAATGAAAAATAACTTCTTTAACCCTAATTTCTCCAAGAATCTGTCAAGCGGGACTCTAAGTAATCCGCGGGAACGAGACAAAACCACAAGGTATAACGGAATGTTGGTTGTTATCCCGTTCCCATGGTGGAGATTCAAAATTTATAAATAGCAAAATGCGTGATTCTTAATAAGATCGTTTTTGAACAGCCTAAAACTATGTTGGCTATTGTTTTCAAATACCAAAAATCATCCAAGTTGTTACGTTAAAGTATGTGAACAATTTAATCAATAAGCAAGAAAGGCTTTCAAACTATACAGATGTCGTGTAGATTCATAATTTAGACTGTAATAAAGATGGAATTCTGGGACGATTTATGCTCCCCAATTAACACAGAAACCTGTGATATCTGTGGGCCAGAATAATATATTTTAATATATATTTTTTTAATAAAAACAAACATTTCTTTTAAATATTGCAATGATTAAGTATGTATTAGCTATCCTGCCTTTTTAGTTGCTAGAATAAATGTCAGCTAACTGACTTATATTCAAAGGTCATGCTCAACACTGTTAAAGATATTTGTATCATTTAGAAAGCAGAGAATATTCTGCCATGAAACCCAAAAAAAAAAAAAAAATGTTTTCTTCCTTAATTCTTTTTCAAGGTTGCAATCTATAAATATTTCCAATTTTTGATGGAATCTGGAACACAGGATGATCAAGCATGTGGTCATGTATAAAATCAAACGATTTTTACCATTTGGGTACTTGAAGACCTTATCTCATGAAAAGGTCAACATAAGAAACTAAAAAACTTCAAAATCTAAAAAAAGTTCCACTCATCTTCAGGTAAATTAACAAGCCCTGGCCAATGGAAACAGGGATGGAAAAAAGGCAGCTAATGATATTCGGGGTAAATTTTCTTTCATTATCCACAAGAATTTTTGAAACTGTGTCACAATAGCAGGCAAGAAGGTGTTTTAGGGGGTATGTAACCTGCAGCGAAATTACAGATCAAGCAGTTGGAGGCAAAAATGGCAGCGGACTTCCCGGTAGAACAGTTTTCAGTTTATAGCGGTGGCCATTGCACGCTCTGGCCCTCCCTTGGTGGCGACACTGTTAAAGGATGAACAGCTGAAAATGTTCAGCAATGTGATAGAATTTCCAAAAACCAAAATAACAAACAGTGATTATTAGCCTTTCTTTCTGTTTTTACCCTAGGGTCAAATAACAAAACATGGGGAAAATAAACTCATTTTTATTCACAAACAATAGAAGTGAAAGCAATTCATTTGTATTCTTCTGTAGCAGAATAATTTCAAGCATATTTTAATACAATACATAGTTCAGGCACTTGAGAGAAATCACGAGACAGTAAGCTTTTTATGGCCAGACATATCATACAAAACAGGCTCGAGACGGAGTGAATTTTGCAGACACCAGTTCCCAAAGGAGAGGGAGAGAAGCCCAGAAAAGTGCTTCAGCTGGATTATACATCATGCAGGTCACGGGCGTTTGGTAGTGGTCAACGAGAGCCGAAGGATAGAGTAGAGCTCCGTAGAGCAGAACTATTTCACACCTGGGATTGCTGGGGGTTGCCTCCTGGAGAGAAGGGTAGATACAATATATTACTGTAGGGTTGGCAAGAATCATTAGCAAAAAGTCTCTTTAAAGTCCTACAACAAATGCATTCCATACCCCTTAATAAACATACTAACTATTTGAGGACAACGATTTGGGCCAACTATCTTTGGCCCTAGCACTTTCTGTGCATATAGTGGCTGGAAAAGTATTAACACCCCTTGAATCTTTTCCAGATTTTGTAAGGTTATATCCACAGACTTGACAGTACATTATTTGCATTCTATACGAGAGGCCGACAGGAAATAACCTTTACTGTGAACTAGTTGGAAAAGGATATTTGTTTTTCTTTTTTGTTCAAATAAAAGCTGAAAAGCTCATCATGCATGTGTTTTGAGAACCCTTTCGTCTGATACCACTTAATAAAAGCAAGTGCCTTCAAAAGTCACCCAATACTGGTGTGTTTTAATCGTCATATAGATACAGCTGCTGTGCCTCAGAGGTTTGGTACAGACAACATGCGCTCAAAGGATATGAATACTTTTGTAAGACATGGTACATTTATTTACCCATAATTCCACATTTTGGTTGGAAGATTTATGCCCACTTGCCCTGGCTAATGAAGGTTACAATGCTGAGGATAAAGAGAAAAATAATAGTAGATGTACAGAAATACTGTACTGTGAAGGGAATCTTAAAGAGAGGGTAGTTTAGACTGCAAGTGGCACTAAAAGAAAGAGCGAGTGCAAGAAAGAACCATTGGAGAGCACAGAGGAAATGAGGCAGAGAGAAAAAGAAGAGCCAAGCCAAAAGCAGGGGAGGAACCAGCATGAAGAATTGAAGAAAAAGTACGAGAAATAGGCATATGGGGAAAAGGAAAAATAATTGTTACTGCATGAGGGGAAACTCTGAAAAGCCATAAAACAAATGCATGCTTAGAGAAAAGGGGAAAAGGGGGGATGAATGACTGATGTAAAGATGAAAACTTGACAAAGAACTGAGCCTGTTGTTTCTGGCTCTGGTAGAAAGCTACAAGAAGAAAAGTCCTGTCTACAGAGGCTGTTGGGAAGGGGAATATGAGAAACACATTTTCCAGCAGACCCCCACCCAGCTCAAATATCAACTCTCTACCCCTGTGTCTCTGCAGAGAAACTGGTGATTGTGTACATGTGAGGGCCTAAATACCCAGACCTTTTAAGAACTTCAAGTTTCTATGATTCAAAAAGTAAGGTGATGATTTCTCTGTTTCGAAGTCACCTTGGCAAACTGGTTGTGACACGGTTATGTTGACTGGTGAGCTGCTGAAGGCCATCAGAGGAAGAGTTGGGTCCAGTGGGAGATACACGAGGGACAGGCGGAGCATTGGCTCGGATCACCGACCTGCCATCGGTCGCTGAGTTTGTACGATGTCTTGAGCTGGATGGTGAAGAGAACCTCAAATAACAGGACTTACTGTGGCTTACACCCCCTGAACAACCGTATCCATGTATATACAGTGGCTCTCAAAACTGTACACACCCTGTTAACATGCCAGGCTTTTGTGATGTGAAAACCAAAACTATGATAAACCCTTTCAACCTTTTACCCCCAAATAACGTGGAACTAATCCTTTATAATTCAGCTGAAATACAACCAGGTCGGTGATGATGACCTGCAGATATGGGCTTAAATCCATCAGATTGTAAGGAAATATTTTGTCCACAGCCCTCATTATGTGTGTTTCTGTTGAATTTAGTTCTGGACTCAGGCTAGATTATTCCCAAACCCATCAGATTTTTTCTCTCATGAAGTCATTCTTTAGTTTATCTGGATGTATGCTTGAACTCACTGCGACTCTGAAAAATAAAACCCCTCTTCATCTTCAGCATTCAAGCAGACACCAAAATGTTTTGGGCCAAACTGACAGGTTGTTGGAACTTTTTATTATTTCATCCAATCTATATAATTATCTGCAAAAAGTAACCCCAGATTATGATGCTACTACCACCGTATTTTACTGTGGGTACAGTGTTTTTTTTTAGTTAGAGCTGTGTTGTTTTTGTGCCAATCTTACTTCACAGAACTGCAGCATAAACGTTCAGCTTTGTTTTATCAGATCAAAGCACATTTTCCTACAAGGTTTTGCCAGATTTTAGCCACGCCTGGACATTTTTTTTGAAGAAAATAATTCCATTTTACAACCCTACTCCTTAATACAGAAACATGGAGAAAGCAGGAGATTGTTGTCACGTGTAGACCAAAACCAGTACTTATTTGGAAATGTCTACAGATCTTGCAGTGTTGCTGTAGACCTCTTGGCAGCCTCTCTGGCCAGTTTATGTCTCTGTTTTACAAATGTCAATGTTTTAAATTGTCCCCGTTGTCCCTCATTTTCTCCAGTCAGTGGTGGCTGTCTTCTCAGTGCCGTTGTGTATATATGATGTGGTAAAATCTTTTGTACCCTTCTCCTGACTGATTCCTTTAAGCCTTTGTTATGTCTCTGTGAACTATGGCTTTAGCTAAAGGATCCAAATGAGCAAATGTCAGAAAATTCCTACTTGGACAGCTGAAATTTATGTCAGGATAATCAGATTCCCTAAAGCTGCATTCAAGAAAAGTGAAGGCTATAACTCAACCAAAAGCTGCTTCACCAAAGTGATAGTTTAGGAGTGTGCCTATATATGGAATAAGATAATTGCAAAATTTCTTTCTCAAATATATTATTTTGTTTTTCAATTGAGTTGTGCAGAAAGTAGTTATCAAAGTTTATTTTTTTTACTTTACAAAAACCTGGCATTTTAACAGGGGTGTCTACACTGACTGCATCAGACTGTGCATGTTTGTACCTTAGGTGCTGTATCCAGGAAGAGTCTACGGGTGGAGGAAGTGGGGTGGTGAAGGTAGAAGAGGAGATCTCTCCGATGACAGTGAGCGCCTCCTTCAGGGCAGAGTGTTTACGGAGCACTTCCTCACGGAGCTGCTTCTGCTCCGGTGACTCATCCATCAGAGCTGAGCATTCCCCCAGAGCGTAGAGCTGCGCCAGGAGCTCAGAGCTAATGAACTCCTTCACCTGCACACAGGGCCCGGACACTGATGTGAAGAGCGTAACTGAGGATCAAAGTGATACTGCACTCACAAGCAAGATTCTGACTTTTCATTCTAAAATTCGATGCACTTTTCTGTCTATGTTAATTTTATTTATGTGCATATGTTTTTTTAAAGTGAGAATGCATGGATGTTTGACAAAAAAATGAGAAGATGTTAATAGACTACAGGGTTGAATGTACAAATAACAAATGATCTATCAGTGTGATCTAAATAGCTTACACTATTTATCATGAAGTGCATCATGGTCTTTGGCATCAGATCCCTCATGGTCTTATAGATGATGCTCATGTAGGAGTCAACCAGGTTTCGGATGGTCTCCACCTGCCTCTCCAGCTGAGGATCTGTAATGGGTTGAGCTCCATTTTCCTGCCCACCTACCTGGGGAACATACAGATAAATTAAGACACACCGGACTGTACAGCACAAACAGAGCTCACAATTTTAAATAACAATGTATAATATAGTGTAAAGCAATCCAGGGATAAAGTTACTCATTAACTTGTATGCAGAACAATATCCTGTCATGTATATAGTCAAGAAGAAACACAATTGACAGAAAAAGAACAGGTGACTAGAATGGAGGGAACATAAAAGAAGGAGGAGGAAGAAGAAAGCAAAACGTTGAACTGGTAAGGGATGGGGAGCTGCTGATTTAAAACAGACTAGAACACACACACATACACATATTGCAGTGACATCATTGACCAAGAATGCGGGCTAAAGAGCCAACGACAGAGCGGGATGGAAGGGGTGGAGGGCTCACTTTTTCACTTTGGCAAATGGGGGGAGAAAAGGGGGAGCATGGAGAGAGAGGGTTACGAGGTTATTCTTTGGGTTTAAGGTTAGCAAAGGCAATGGGTGCATGGGACACAAAGGTACGGTGCATGCAGGTGGTGCCCCGTGCATTAAAGGTCAGGCTTTGATTTATTTAGGCTAAATCAGGGGTTAAAGTACTGACTGCGATTTTCTCAGGGTAGACTCCAGCCCGCAGCAGAGATGCCTTCCAGCTGTCCAGCTCCTCCTGAGAGTTACAGGCCAACTCCAAGCATTTGTAATCCTTGTACACGTTTCTGCAATTTATTATAACAATTTTAGAGATGAAAAATACACAGAGATATTTCAAAATTCCTAAGAAACGTGTACATTGCCTTTTAAAATCACCAATGCCAATCTTTTTTGCTTACTTTCAGTCATGTTCCAACAAAAAAACGATACATTCTTATCTGGATTTAACATTTAATGCACTGTATGTGTAGCTGAAGGAGAAAAAAAAAATAGGGGTTTCACATTTTTTTACAAATAAAAATCAGAAAAGTCTGGCGTTAGTTTGTTTTTTGAGCCTCCTTTACTGTGATTCCCCTAAATACATTCCAGCACAACCTTTCGCCCTAGAATTCACCTAATAAGTAAATAGAGTCCATCTGTGTATAATGTACTCTGTTTACAAATCCAGCTGTTCTGTGAAGACCTCAGAGGTTTGCTAGAGAACAACAGGGAACAAACAGCACCATGAAGACCAAGGAACACAGCAGACAGGCCAGGAAGGAAGTTGTCGTGAGTTTAAAGCAGGCTAGTTTATAAAAGAATATCCCAGGATTTGAAAACCTCACAGAGGATTATTCAGTCCATCACATGGAAATAAAAAGAAGATGGCCCAACTGCAAACCTGCCAAGACATGGCCATCCACCTGTAATTACAGGTTGGGCAAGCAGAGCATTTATCAATGAAGAAGCCAAGAGGCCCATGGTAACTGGCAGAGCTTCAGAGATCCACAGCTCAGGAGGGAGAATGTGTTGATGGGGCAACTGGTGCACTCCACACACCTGCCTTTGTGAAAGCCATTGTTGAAAGATGGTCATAAGAAGTCCAATTTTCAGTTTACCACAAACCATGATGGGGACACAGCAAACACGTGGAAAACACGCTCTGCTCAGTTGTCCAAAAGGCAACGTTTTGGCCAACAAGCAAAAGACTATGTGTGGCAGAACACAAACATTGCACATTAATTACATCATCCCCATTGTGAAACATAGAGGTGGCAGCTTCATGACGTGGGAATGCTTTTCTTTAGCAGGGACAGGGAAGCTGGTCTGAGTTGATGGGAAGATGAATGGATCTAAATGCAGGAAATCCTGAAGAAAAAAACAGTTCGAGACTCCATGAGACTTGAGGCTGAGGTTCATCTTCCAGCAGGACAACCTAAACATCCAGCCAGAGCTACAACAGAATGATTTAAATCAAAGCATATTCCTGTGTTAGAATGGCGTCATCAAAACTCAGGTTTAAATCCAATCTTTGGGAATCTTTGGCAAGATCTGAAAATTAGTGTTCACAAACGCACTTCATCCACTCTGAATGAGCTTCAGCCATTTGTAAAGTAGAATGGGTAAATTCATTTAGATTTGCTAAGCTGTTAGAGACATACCCCTAAAGACTTGTAGCCGTAATTGCAAGAAAACATGGTTCTACCTTGCATCGATTCAAGGGGGCCGATTACTGAAAAGGCACTTTTAATCTGACAAATAAGCCTAATCGAAACGCGCATTCTAATTTACTGAGATGTACCTGTAGTCAATCAACATGACAGCTACTTCCTGGGTTACACTGTAAATGTCACCAGAAGATCTATACCCCATAATTCAGCATGCATTAAAGAAGACTGTTATAAAGATTGTTCTCTACACTAATCAGTTTACATCAATAAGTAAGAAAAGCTATTATTCAGTCATTCCAAACATATCATTTAAACAAAATACAGAACAGTGTTTACAACCAATTTAATTTACTGCGTGAGAACTTGTTAAAGTCGGACTCATCTCCCCTGTGTTCCTTTTAAACAATTGGGTACGCTATAATGATTACCGCAGGATGATCGTTCTCTGTAACCTAAAACTGGGTCACCCATAGGAACATCAGTTTCTTGTTAAAAAAACAAGCAAAAAACATTTCTGTAGTTGGGCTGCATTCAGCAGAATTACATGAAAAATTCTCTACAATCAAAACTGATGCAGAAGAAGACAAAGATAAGCATTTTACAGCAAACTAGGCATGGTTCAGGATGAGATTCTCACAGTATGAAAAGCCTGAGTAAAAATATCACAGTTTTACCATCAGTGTAGTTACACAAAAAATACTAAAATGTTGTTTTTATTTAACAAAGAAAAGTATAAATTATTTCTGCTCCTGTTAAAAAAAATATAACAAATGTATTGTTGCTGTTATAACAATATCTATAACATTTATTCATTGCTAATTGTATTTTGATATATAGACACCCCAACATTTTGTTGTATTTTTAAATTGCTGATTACGCAGAACATATATCTTTTTATACAAGTGTGACAAACTGAAATTAGCTGGTTAATTAGTCAGGCTAACTGCTTGGTACCTAGCCTGCAGTCGGCTGCTTTACAGACACACAACTCATACACTACAAGCTAAAACGCAGAAAGCAAAGCAAACAGGCCAAACACTTCAAAATAACTTATTTTAAGTTTAATGGTTCTTTGGATTTTGGGATATATTTACTGTTAGATCCAACTGCAGATTTTTTTGTCAATGTACCTTTAGGTATCCATTGATGTTACCAGATCCTTGCTGAATGAATTTTAACAAAAAGGGGCTTAGTTTTAGTGTTGAGAAGATTTCAAGTCACAGCTTTAATGCAAAATGAATAAACAAATTGTTAAGTTAATAGTAAAGCCATTGGAGGTTACGTTGAAGAAAGCTAAGTGGAAGCAAGAAAACCTCAAATACTTGATAATTATATTAAAGATGTATTCTGATAAGTGACTCTTGATGTAATAATCACGTTTAATTCTTTCAAAGTATAACAATAAATCTGTTTATAAACTGTAGTTTTAAAACTGTTTTACCATAATAGGAGTGATAGGTGGCGCTCCTTTAGTTTACACATCGTGACTCCCTGATCTGCGACTGGAAATATTTCCAAACACTTTTGATAGGCACTGCTTTACCCTCAAGCTCCATACAGTTGGGGAAAACTGTGCTTACTATTACTCTTTCTGTGACGTCTCATTACAAGGACTTTAAACCCTGGGAATGGATCATGTGAAACTTTTTCAGTTTTTTTTATGAAATTGTATTGTTTTAAAAGCCTTGATATTCCTCAATACCAGTGACAGGCCCTAATGGAAACATTCAAGAACAGTCCTAAGGGGTTTTATTAATTTCAACCCCAATAAAGTGCCTGACAACCTTAGCTGTTATTACCATCATGTATTTTCCCACATTTGGAGCTCATCTTCCACTTAGTCTTTGCTCTTAAGTATCACACCCATTTTATTCCACATTACCATCTCTGTGCAGTGGCTGTGGAGCCAGCACGGTAAAGTAAGACAACTTCAGGCTCTAGAGTGGGCTGTGGCCCATCTGTTGAACATTTTTCTTTAATTGGCCAGTTGTTTTGTTGTTCCCTTCTCACATTCGTAACATGCAGCAATTAACCTCAAATATGCGAAACCTTTGTATAAAAAACAGCAGGAATAAAGAGGAGAAACTGAGAAGACTGTACCAAAGAGAGTTATATAGAAAAAGCAGGAAATAGGGTTTCAGGTTGTGGGCTTATAACTGGTCTATAATGGGTGAGGCTAATATGTCAGGGTGTGGTGGCCAACGGACAGGGAGTTGGGCCAATCATGACAATACTGGAGTGCTATTACGCTACAATAAAAACACCAACATCTGTACACAGCAGTGAGCACACACTGTAAATGTTCTCTAGTCTGATTTATAACATACATCCTGATTTTGCTCTTGTTCTCTTTGCAGGCCTCGGCTCAGCTCAAAAGCACTGGGCGTTTGTTTTTTCCACTCATCTTTGAGAATTGCTGCAGAGCCACAACCGCCTGAGATTTGAAGTTTCCTGAGGTTTTTGATTACTGTCATGCAGGGACAAAGCAACTGCTATGTCTTCCCCCCCTCCACACACAAACACAGAAAGAGAAACAGAGACCAGAAGGGCTCAGAAAGAGGCAGAGAGTGAGGGGTGGGGGTGGGGGGGGGGGGGGTGCCACAGGACAGACTTTGACACATTCCTGGCTGATGGCTCTGAAACTCTCTCCCGCCTTCTTTCTTCTCTCTGCTCTTCCAATTCTTCTCTCTCCCTCCTTTTTGTGGTGGGTCAAGCAATTCTTTCCAAACATAAGCAGCCTCATCTGTGATCCAAGCTTTCTGGCTTTGATTAGCTGCTTAATGAGCCTGCCGTCGGTATGCTGTGGTCCACAGGCAAACTCTTTGCAAAGACCTATACACAAACGCCCGCAGGCACCTTCAAACCCTGGGTTTTGTGTCCGAATCCAGCACAGAACAGAATTATAAACAAAGCCCATATGCTTTGGTATAATCAGCCAGGCTTTGGGTCAGCTCCAGCCCATAAACACTGTTGTTCTCATTTCTCAATTGCTTTCACTTTGTCTCCCTGTTTCACACACATAAACTCTGCCTTCAACAGCCTGGGACATACTCCAGTACCCAAATGGATATACTATTTCAAGTGGCACAGCTGAATGAAAGAGGGTTAGTGAAAGGGCAATTTACCACTCTAACATCGCCTCCTTTTCCTTCCCTGACACTGTCCACCCTCATAAAATATCACCAAAAAGTTGAACAAGCAGGTGACATGAGCAGCACTCCCATTTCTGACTCAGACGCTGACTCACCAAAAAAACACAGACACACACATGCACACAAACCTTAACTCCGTGTTGAAGATAGCAAAAACAAATTTGCTGGACATGAAGCCCTTTTCCACATCTCTGAGCTTTAAGTTGTCCAGAGGAAGCATGTACTTCTTCTCCTTCTCCTGGAAAAGAGTGTGAGGAGATATAAATTTGACAGAAAGACGCCGTGTAAAAAATGACATCACAGAAAGGCAACATTAATGTTGATAACAAGAAACAAGAGAGACTGAAGCAGGTTCACTTGGGGGCCAAAGATAAAAAGTTGTCTGGTAGTAAATACCCCCCATCCACACCTTAAAGAGAGAAGGGCCAGGAGACTGGAGGGCAAGGAGAGGGGAGTAGGACTTGCTGACTACTGTATTAGTAGAGCATCTCGATTATAAAATAGTTCTTTCCCAGAACTATTTTGCATGCCGTCACATTACAACCACAAACTTCAAACATGTTTTAGTGGGATTTTAAGTGATAGATGTTTTATTGTTGTTATTGATGTTTTTTGTTGGGATAGACGAACACAAAATTGTCCTAAATTGTGAATCACAGGAAAATTACACTTTAGGTGCAGGTTTTCAAAGTTCTGAAAGGAATCTGAAAAGTGTGGCGTGCATTTATATGGAGCCCCTTTTACTCTGATACCCCTAAATACAATCCAGTGCAGAAGTTACCTAATTAGTAAATAGATCCCACCTATATATGGGGCGACGGTGGTAGGGGTTTGTCCTGTAACCGGTTGGTTCCGTCTCTGTTGATGTGTCTCTGGGAAAGACAGTTTACTCGCTTTGCCTGCTGATGGTGGTCAGAGGGTTCAGTGGCACCGATTGTATGGCAGCCCCATTTCTGTCAGTCTGCCCCAGAGCAGCCATGGGTACAATGTAGTCTATCACTGTCAGTGTGTGAATGTGTGTATGAATGGGTGGATGACTGATTGTAGTGTAGAGCGTCTAGGGATCCTCTGACTTGATAAAGCGCTATAAAAGTGCAGGCCATTTACCAATTATAATTTAATCTTAGTGGAAAGTCCAGCTGTTCAGTGAAGATCTCGGAGGTAGTGAACAAACAGCATCGTCTCTTTCTCTTCTCATCTGGGTCACTCACTGTTTGATCTGTTACCTTCAGTCAGACGCTACATATTAATTACAGAAAGGACAAGCAGATTCAACAACAGTTTCTATCAACAGCAATATTTAAACTCAAAACTGCCCGATTGTAAATGGAGATGCAATAATGGGAATGTGCAATCAGTATGAATGTGTGTAATGCTTCTATTTTTCTTTTTTAAACAAATTATTTCTTCCTCATGCACTGACCAGATAGCTTCTTTCCCCATTTCATTGTACTTGTGACAATGACAGTAAGAGATATTCTGATTCTGTGAAGACCAAGGAACATGCCAGAAAAGTCTGGATGAAAGTTAATTTAAAGTAGGGTTAGATTGTAAAACAGTATCCAAAGCTTGGAACATCTTATTGAGCGTTGTTCAAGCCATTCTCTAAAAATGGTGCAAAAGTGTGGCACAACAGCAAACCTATGAAGACATTAACATCCACATAACCTGACAGTCCAGACTAGAAGAGCACTAATCAAAGAAGCAGCCAAGAGACTGATAGCAACTCTGGAGCAGCTGCAGGAATTTACAGTGCAGGTGGGAGAGTCGATTGACAGGACAATTATTAGTCTTGCAACTTTTAAGGGATGAGCTGTAAAAAGAAACTTATTGTTGAAAGACAGCTGCAGGCAAAAACGTGGAAGAAGGAGCTCTGGTTAGAAGTAACCAAAATTTTACTTTTTGGCCTACATGCAAAACACGACGTTTGACATGAAATCAACAGTGTGCAAATGATCCCCACTGTAACACAAGGTGGAGGGAGCATCATGCTGTGGGGATACCTTTTTTCGAACAGGGTGGGGGGAATTGGTCTGAGTCAATGGACAGAACTAAATACAGGGCAATTCTGGAAGAAAAACTGTTTTAAATGTAGGCAGAAATTCCCTTTGCAATAGGATAGTGACCATGAACTTACAACCAGTGCTGGTTCAGATCAAGACGTAATCATTTAGTATCATGATTAATCATGTTAGAGTCCAGGTCTACATATAACTGAGAATCCGTGGAAGGATTTGAAAACTGATGTTCACAGATACTCTGCATCTATTTCGTAAAGAACAATGGACCAAAAAAGTATCTAGATGTGCAAAACTGGCAGAGAAATACCCCAAAAACCCTGAAGCTATAATTCCAAGTGGTTTTACAAAGTATTGACTTTTTGTGGACTGAAAACAAATGGGTGCCACGCCTTCTCAGATTTGTGTTTTTAAAACGCTTTGAAATCCATGTGTCACACTACTGTGTGTTGGTTCATCCTATAAAATCTCAACTACAGTGAAATGTATTGTTTAAACATGACAAATTTTAAGAAAAAGTGGTAAGCATACATTTCAAGGCATTGAATATGAGATAATGCTTCTGCCACTCAGTTCTCACAGGTAAAAGAGTGACAACAGAAACACCAGTGAAAAGGGGCAAAGAGATGCCCGTAAGTTTAGGAAATTCTACATTGAGACTCCGGAATGGCAGAAAACAGCTAAAGGAGTTGAGAAGCCGGTGTGAGGAGAACCAGACAGTATGGAGGCAGAGTATGATGTAGAAGTGAAGTGGGGAGGGAAGCAATGAGGGGAGGACAAAAAAAGCAAGAAAGATGCCGGGCCCACATGTGAAAGTCATTACTCAGGACTAAAGCTCTAACACAACATTTCTCCTGAAATGCAGCCCTCCCCCCTCATCTTTCTTCCCCAGCTCCTCTGAGTAACCTTGGAGAAGAGGCCTTCCAGAAAGACTAGTCATAGGAGCAGCCATAGATGTTGTAAAGAAAATTATGGCATTCATAGAAAGTTGGGTTTTCAGAGGATCTGCTAACAATCCTGGGTGCCCTGTGAGTAAAGATGTGCAAATGTGTGGAATGAGATTTGACACTACATTTAGGTCTTCCCTCTTTAAGTGCTCCCCTGAACCCTATGACTCTCTTCCTTGTCTCCCCTTTCCTTTTTTCCAAAGAGGCCCACTTCCTGTAACAGACATTGAAAAAAATGACAGAACGCGATTGGCGCTCGTACAGCAACATCTGGGATCGCTTTAGGGAGAGGGGAGGGGACTGGAGTGAGTATAGGGTGCTCTGATGGGGTAGAAGTAGAAAGTATAGATGTAAAAAGAGAAGAGGAGGAAGCATGTGCAATGACAGAGAGATAGAGAAAAGTGAATCTTACTAAAGTAGACAGGGAAACTTTGAGGAACATGGAAAGCAGAGGAGGCAGTGAAGAAAAAAAGGCGAGAAAATCCAGACGACTGCAAAGTTGATTCCCCATGGGTTACATCAACCCATATATGGCTGCTAAGTTCCTCCCTAACTCTCTCTCCTTCTCTCACTCCCCTTATTTCCTTATGCTTTCCCAGAGTGAACAGGCAGATCTCTGGCTGAATGAGCGAATGTGCCACGTCAAGACTGGATACTAAGCTAGGACATAGTCCTGCGGACAGGCGGCCTGAACTATACCAACATCTGTGCGGGATAGACACCCATAGGAGTGGATGTCTGATACATGTGAAGACCTCTTGCCCCCTCGACCTGGCATCCAGGCCGCATAGCGGGAAAAACAACTGAATAATAGAGGAAACTTTTTGCCAACTCGTCCTCTGCTTCTGGCGGGAGAGCTAGTAGACGGCCATTGAAGGAAGAGGCGAGGCCGGAGAGAAGAGAAAACGAGAAAGGGGTCCTGCTCCGTCATCCCAGTGTTCAGACTACCTGTTCAGGATCTTTCTGGTGTACAGTAGTCTGCACATTGGTTAGACTGTGCATGGAAGAACATCAGCAGCCTAGACATCAGCAGCATCCGCTTGCAAAGACAGCATGACAACTAGCATGTCGTCTTTGCTCACGCAAATGTCTGGTCTAGCAATATCTCGTCATTTCTTGCTTTAAAAAGATGTGGAAATGTTTTTAACTGTGTTAAGTCTTAACATCTTTATTTTTTAATACAGAGAAATAAACTCGACATCAAGACGTGTAAAATTGGTTTTGTAGATTTTGCAACTGTCGTCTGTAAAACTGGAGAAATGTTTATGAAAGAGAGTATTGGCTACAGTAGGAGAATTCATCACTTAAAGAGACCACTACTGTCATCATTTCTTAGTATTGAGTGTAAACTTCATGTACTGAGATTGTAAGGTATCTTTTCAGTTTGGCTAAGTGTTTTTCTTTTTGTTTTTTATTTGAGTTTCAGGATGTGCATCTGGGTTGCAATAGAACAGCTCTTAATCACAGCTTTTATTTGTAGGTTATGCAGGAATTTACAGTATGTTTCTGCATGTATGTGTGGTACTCATCCTTAGTAGTATCAGGGTGGTTGCGAAGTACTGTGCATTTGAGCTGTGGTGTTTGAAGCTGTCTTCCCGTCTGAAACTAATGGATTGGTGATATGGAACAGGCCTCTCACCACCACACTCACACACACAGAGGAGTGCATCTAGACTGAGTGTATATAGGCATGAGCTATCTGTTTTTCTTCAGGATGCCTGGTGGAGCCCTGGCAGCGAAAGGGGTGCAGGAATGTGTGGTTGCTCAGTGTGCTGTTGAGTTTAAACTCTGAACTATTATTCTAGACCCTCAGTTTGAGGGCAAAGCAGGGCACAACATGCATAGAAAGCAGATGCAATGCAGAGCTGCATTTTTTTAGGCTTGGATACTTGTAATTAGCTGGTAGAAGGATGGTGAGTGGAGGGGAGATGGGAGATGATGTATTTGCTGTGGAGAAGCAGAGAGGAGAAAAGGTGGGATCGGGGGGTTTGGGGGGGAGGTCAGAAAAGGGAGGTCTGCAGTATAGAAACAGCCATGTGGGATTTCTCTGGGCAGATCTTGGAGACCGGTGTTTGGACAAAGCTTCAGATTTTCCAGGCAGGAATGTGCACAGTCCCAGAGAGACTGCCAACTACAGAGATGTTGGTGTGTGTGGAGGGGGTGGGTGGTGGGGGGTGAGGCAGAGTAAAGGAGAAGTAAAAGATAACAGAGGCACAAGAAAAGAGAAAATAAAAGAAGACAGCAGTCAAAGAAAAGTGAAATGTCTGTGGAGGTAGTGTGTGGGGGTGAAATACGAAGGCGGGAACAGAGTGAGAGAAGAAGCAGAAGTTTGATTTGTGTGACTCTGTAAGTGCGTGTCCGTGTGTGTGCTCACACAAAGGCCGCAGATCTGCAGATCTACTGTGATAACACGCGTGACTAAGAATGTAATCAGGCCTTCCAAGAACAAACAGCTGACAAACTTCAAAACAGGGAGGGGATGCAAGCATTGACCAATAACTACTCCTGCAGTGCCAAAATCCATTGATGCAACGTAGACGTAGATGGTAGCAAATCCTTCACGTCCCACTGAGATTTTCAAGAAGCAAGATATTGTTGATTTATGTGACTAAAAGGGAATTGGTGCGCTTGTCTTTATATTATTTCTTGAATTGTGTACAATATGCATGCCTGGGGCTGTGTCTGGAACGCTGTGTTCTTGCAATCCAGTGTTTATCTGAGAAGTGACCGTGTGTATGTCTGAGTGAGAGTATATTTTTTCCTGCAATTTTTTGCGATTTTGTTTACATCAGAGCCAACATGTGCTCTGTATACAACTCAGGCCATTCAGTATGTGTGTGTGTGTGTGTGTGTGTCTGTTAGTTTGGCTTGGGGCAGCTCCAGCTGTGTCAAAGTGAGCCGCTCCAAATGCCTGAACTCCCAGAAGAGGAAGAAAAGGAGGAGTAAGGGGGAATGAGTGAGGGGGAAGCAGGAGGAAGAGGGGGTTGTCAGAGGAATGAATGGGAGAAATGGTCTGGGTCAGTTGCAGGTCCAGGTGGCAGCAGAGAAAAAGCAACAGTTAGCTGCACAGAGAAAAGAGCTTCAAGATGCTCTTTCAATTTTCCAAGTAATGCAGTTACAGCTTTTCTATAAAAAATTGGGCCTCATGATTGGCTGTTTAACACGGTCTTCAAAGTATTTAACCACAGTATATGTAAAAGCATTGAATGTAAAGGTCCAACAAACTAAAACATTTGCAATTTGCTTAATAGTAAAGTGCAATTTTATTAGCATTATCATAATTCTTCCCATCTTCAGGGTTTTCAACTGGAATCTGAATGTTTACAGGCACTCTCCCAAAGCTGTTATGCATTTCTCCTGTTATAATATATTTAGACCTTTCTCTTGTTTTCTGATCTGCATCCCAATGCTCAGGCCATCCCTCTTCCAGTGACATCAGCAGTGACCGGATGAGAGTGTTGTGGTGTGTCTGCCTGTCTACACTTGCTGTGCAGACCTTCTGCTCCTGTACAGCAGGCACAGACAGGCAGACAGATGGCAGCCCCACTGACATCAGAATGGCTGAACCACCTCCTCAAATAAAAAGATGGGGGCTTTATTCAAGCTGTGATTACAACTGCCTATCTGGCTAATTCTCAGTCTTAACCATCTAAACACACTGTTTCAAGCTGTCATGTTTTATTAAACTTTGGGTGAACTGACTGGACTGCTGTGTTTTGGTTTCACAATTTGGATTTAGAGCTCATTTGATGAACATATTTGGTTCTTACCTTTCCATCTTTGTACCAGGACAGGCTTTCTGTAGAGAGGATGAACCAAAACTCCTTTGCTCCACCTTTCATTATGCCAATGTTACTGATGGTTAGCCAGCCCTTCTGTATGACCTGCAAAACAACCAAGAACAGGCAGCTGACATAAAACAATGACAACACCATAGACCAGTTGACAGGTTTGGTTTGTAGGGCCTATTGACACTCACACCACATTTTGGTAACAACCTAGGTAATTGATACATAAAAAGAAATCAACAAAATATAAGTGGAATGACACAGAGGAAAAAGTATGAAAAACTACTGAAAATTACAGAAAGCAAAGCAAAAAGCGGAAATCTGTCATACATAGAAATAACTCCTTCCTCATATCATCTCAAATTAATATAAGCTGGTTACATTCTAATTGAGGGCCTATAAAATTTTTTTCTTATTACCAATGTATCAAACAAGAAACGTGTCATGATTTCCAAATTTCTGAGAGAAAAATTATTATAATTAAAATAGCTGTCAAGATAGAGGCTTCTGGTAGAGGCTTCATTAAGTCCTGGACATCTTCCATTAAAACACTATTGCACTTAACCGCAATAGCCTTTATTTACACTCACTGCACAAGACTCCATTGCGGAAGAAAAAGTAAGTTGAAGCCTGCTAGAGAACATTTAGAAAAGCCAATGAAATACAGATGAGACCTAAACTGAACTTTTTGGATGTCTCTGCACATAACCCCGAAAACACCATACCAACAGTCAGGTTTGGAGGCAGGAATATTATGGTGTGGGACTGCAAACTTCATATATTTAAAGAAAGGATGGGTTTATGGAAATCTACTGAGACATTTTTAATAAGAATCTGACGATGAAACAACTGTGGACAGTGAGTCCAACCACACAGCCAATGAGGCTTCCAAATGGTTTCAGCAGAAGAAAATAAAGCCGCTACAATGGCCTAGTCAACCACCAAACTTGAGTTCAAATGAAAACCTCAAAATGAAATGAACTCCAGGGTGCATAGAAAACAACCCTGGATCCTTTCACAACTGAACAGAGTTTGTGAAGAACGGGCCAAACTGACACCTGAGAAATGTACTTTATGTGACTAGTTTCTTGATACAGGAGACATCTTGAAGTCGTCTTTTCCAAAATAGGCTTTTCAACTAAATATTTCATTACTGCTGTGTGTTCCATACTAATATCCTGTTTAATTGATCATTATTACAAATAACTGAGTGGGTGGAATAATTTATTAAATTATTTTGATTTCTTTGTGTGTGTATTACGTGGGTTGTTCCAACATCTGGTCTGTATTTCATGTCATCGGGCCTGTCAGAAATACATTTACTTTGAAAACCACTAACATCTTTAATACTTATTTTCTCCACTGTGAGAGAAAGAGAATAGACCTTGCTGATAAGAAAAAAATAAACAGTAAAACAGTTTATACTTGAGTGGAAAAAAGAAGCCTGTGCAAATTCAGTTCTAAGATCACAATTGCACAATGCCCAGAATATTTTACCAGCAGTTGGGTTTTAGCAATTAAAGAAAATGGTTGATAAACAGGTAGAGACTCTGCAACAAGCAAAGACAAAAGTGTACCAGCATATCTGGAAAAAAAACAGACAACGCACTGTAGAGGAAAGATGTGCCATGAGTAAAAGCAGCGAAAATAGGACATGATGCCATGCTATGACACATACATCCTGCAAATAGGAAAACCTTTAATAACACCTGGACATATTTTGAAAATAAGGGAAGAACACCACATGCATATTGTTATGCTATGGCAGTGTAGGTACTGTTACTAAGCAAAAGGTGAAAAGGTAATAGAAGGTCAATAGAAGCAGCATGCTGACCCGAAGCCCCTTACGCCCGAATCTGGCACATAAACCTTTAACAGAAGTAGCAGCGGTGAAAAAAACAAAAGGATTTGTCTCCTACTATTCGATTTGAGCGAGAAGCCACACCCTGTAGAAAAGCAGAAGATAAATTACCACCATTCATGTTAAGTTTTAAGGAGGATTTCTCATAGACGCTGATTCTTTCTAAACTAACTACTAGAAAAGCTCTGTGACAGATTGTGTGAGAAAGTGCTTGATGTTCTCTTTTATCTTCCCTAGGCCATAGTTACAATCTGCTGCTGTTGAACAAATACTGTCAGCCTCGTACGTCAAGGTTCCTGATGCAAGGCATGAGAAATGTGTTTTCAATTATTCCTGCTTTTGCACAAATGTGTTACGCATAAATCACAACAGACTGTGACAAAAATGACTTGATTTCTGGGAAAAGCCAAAAACAATTATGGTTGCATTGCAGGACCCAACAAAGCAGCTCACACAAAACAAGTTTATTTGAAGCCACCAGAGCAAAACAAGACCCATTAATGAATAACTTACTACACGATGATAAAACTTTAAAAGTTAAAGGTTTAATGCATCCCATTTTACACTAAAATAATGTAATTTTACAGAATTTAAGTGGTATAGTTCCATTGGAAATCCCTTAAACTGAACACAGTTTTCTAACTGTGTTCAGCAATAACTGTCAAGAACACTACATTGTAAAAAATATGTGTGAACTAATAGGCTGGATGATGAGACAAAAGGACAATCTGCCATGAAGTCCTCTCAGCTGCCTCTTTATTTCTGTGATATGCAGTAAACAACAGGAAAGGCACATATCTGTTATAATCCTCACCTGGTTCCTTGCGATCTGTGCTGAAGAGTTCAAATTACTTTGGTTGTTTAAATGCTGGGAGCTAAGAGGAATAAATAGCACATATTTTTACTGCTTGTTTCAGTTTCTATTTTACTAGAATACAAATTCAGTCACTCACTTAGTGAAGCCAATAAAGTCTTCATGTTTGGTGTTTATGTAGGCAAGCTGGATGTCAATAAGCAACAAGACCTAAACAGAGCAGACATTAATCAGAGAAATGGGCCGTTATACATTTTGTTATTTTAGCTAAATTACCTAAAATATTTTTCTTTGCACTGTGTAAATGTGTGTGAACAACCTGCTCTCTGCATTTATTTTCCTGCTCTCGAATTTCAGTGATAATAATCCTCTCGGTCTCTTCTCGCAGTTGGGGAAAGGCGCTGAGCTGTGCGGGGAAAAACAGAGAGGAAATCGCATGCGGGGCGGCTTTGACACCACGTAAATATACAGCAAATGCGGGCCCCACATGTACAGTGCCTTCCAAAAGTATTCATACCCCTTTAACACCGCTACATCATTTTTAATGTTAGAACTGCAAACTCCAGTGTAATTTATGTGGATTTTACGTGATAGTTCAAACCAAAGTAGGACATGCATTTGTGTTCAATCTCCCTGAGTCAATACTCTGTAGAGCCACCGTTTTTTGATCTTAACGTCTTTCCGGGTATGCCTTTACTGGCTTTCCACCATTCTTCTTCGCAAAGTAACTAAAGAAAGAGAAGATGCTAACATAACACAGATTCTCAATTGGATTTAGGTATAAACTTTGACTGGGCCGGTCCAATGAATCAATATGCATTGAAAACACTTCATGTATCTTTGGCTGTATGTTTAGGTTGTCCTCCTGGAAGTTGAACCTCCGTCTCAGTCTCAACTCTTTTGGAGCCTCTAACAGGTTTTATTCCAGGATTGCTCTGTATTTTGCTCCATCCCACTTCCAATAATCTCTGATCAGCTGTTCTGTCCCTGGTATCCCCGGAACATACCATTGCTGCCATCGTGTCTTACTGCAGCAATGGTGTGTTCTGGGTTAAGTCTAGTGTTTTTGTCCACATATAAAATTTTGCAAGCAAGCCAAAAGGTTTAATTTTGGTCTCATGACCAGAATAGAGAACCTTCTTCCACATGGTTGCTGTGTCCCCTAAATGGTTTCTGGAAACCTTTAAGATAGATTTCTTATGACTTTCTTTCAACAATGGCTTTCTTCCTGCCTCTCTTCCATGAAGGTCAGATTTGTGGATCACAGACCTAATAATGGTCCGGTTAAAAGATTCTTCCACCTTAGCTGTGAATCTCTGCAGCTCCTTCAGAGTAACAATAGTCCTCTTGACTACTTCACTCTGCTTGTCTGGATTGCCTGTTTAGGAGGACAGCCATGTCTTGGTAGGTTTTCAGTTGTGCAATACTCTTTCCATTTTTGGAAAATGGACTGAACAGTGAGAGAAAATTTGCATTATTTTTTTTATTACCTAACTACTTTTAACATTTACACAACTTATCATTAAATTGTCTGCTGTGTTCCTTTCTCATTCTGATACTGTTCTTTAACAGACCTCTGAGGGTTTTACAGCTGGGCTTAAATCACACAAGGTTGGATTTGATTTATTAATTAGGTGACCTTTCAAGGCAATTGGTTAGACTGGATTTCTATTTAGGGGTATCAGAGCAAAAGAGGGCTGAACACAAATACCTACCACACTTTTCAGATTTTTATTTTGCAAAAAGAGAAAGAGTACAGTGGGTGTGAATACATTTGCGAGGTTCTGTGTTTTCATACCTTGCCAATGCACTGGTACACAGTCGTAACCAGTTCCTGACTGACCATGTCAATGAATTTAATACACGGCCCTTTAAGACTTGATATCTGTTTCTTTACTATGGCTTGAAATGCCATATCTGGTGTAAACAAGCCTGTCCTGTGGAGAAAAATTCTATTATATTTTGGAACAGAAAACTACAAATGAGTAAACGGGGCTGCTCTAAACTCTGTACTGCACCTGACTCCATGGATGTTTCGGATGGCATAGTTGATCTCCTGGCGGAGCTTCCTCTCATCAGACTCAGTCTTGGTACATGCAAGGTGAGGCGGTTACAAGGAGCATTACAGTTAAAAGTTACAGCTACTGATGGTCAAAAAATATTAAAGAACAGTTCTATTCTTGTATGCCAAGTACATTACAATCATGGAGCTAAAACACAAGCCTTTCAACTTAAACTCACATACCTTGATCAGTTCATTGGGAAAGCGCTCGTGAAAGATTTTATTGATCCTAGCCCCTCCTGAGAGATTCACTGTGTCTACTTTGTCACCAGACCCTTCGATCAGCTTCTCAAAGTCAACAGCCATGCGCTGAACTAACCTAGAGGACAGAAACGCACAGAACTGGACACCCACATACACACATACATTAAAAAGTGTACATGGGCACAAACACAGAGAGTGACTGACTGTAGCAGTGTCTTGGTCCTGCGCACAACATCGTCTGGACTGAATTTCCTGTATTCTTCAGCCTCTTTATTCAAAGCCAGAAGCTGGCTCTGTAGGTGATTGCGAAAGGCTGGCAGGGCATCCCGGATGTGATTTGTCAGTTGCTGCAAACAAATACTGTCAATATTTATACATAACGTGTTTGTGTTTCTAAAGTGAGCCAGCGCGTGTTGACTGTAACCTGGTTAAGTATTCTTTGTAAATATGGGGTCCCCATGTGTTCAGCAATGTGTTTGTAAGCTGGATGGGATAGAAAGAAGTTTCTCTCTGACTCCAGAGCTGCCATGATGTCCTTTTTCCCATCAATGTCCTTCTGGCTGCGGTTCACAACCCCTATGTAACCTGGGGAGGAAGAGGTAAAACACAAATAATGAGCCGCTGGTCACTGTAGATTAAACTAATAATATAGTGCTTCACATTACTTGGACTTCTTTACAACTTGACACATTACACTGGTTTTAGACCACAATAATTTATTAGTATGGTGTAGGGCCTCCTTTTGCGGCCAATACAGCGTCAATTCGTCTTGGGAATGACATATACAAGTCCTGCACAGTGGTCAGAGGGATTTTAAGCCTTCTTTTTTGCAGGATAGTGGCCAGGTCACTATGTGATACTGGTGGAGGAAAACGTTTCCTGACTCGCTCCTCCAAAACAATCCCAAAGTGGCTCAATAATATTTAGATCTGGTGACTGTGCAGGCATGGGAGATGTTCAACTTCACTTTCATGTTCATCAAACCAATCTTTTCACCAGTCTTGCTGTGTGTATTGGTTGCATTGTCATCCTGATACACGGCACCGCCTTCAGGATAAAATGTTTGAACCATTGGATGCACATGGTCCTCAAGAATGGTTTTGGTAGTCCTTGGCAGTGACGGCGCCCATCTAGCACAAGTATTGGGCCAAGGGAATGCCATGATATGGCAGCCCAAACCATCATTGATCCACCCCATGCTTCACTCTGGGCTTTGCACAGTCTGGGTGGTACGCTTCTTTGGGGCTTCTCCACACCGTAACTCTCCCAGATGTGGGGAAAAACAGTAAAGGTGGACTCATCAGAGAACAATACATGTTTCACATTGTCCACAGCCCAAGATTTGTGCTCCTTGCACCATTGAAACCGACGTTTGGCATTGGCATGAGTGACCAAAAGGGTTTTGGCTATAGCAGCCCCGGCCGTGTATATTGACCCTGTGGAGCTCCCGACGGACAGTTCTGGTGAAACAGGAGAGTTGAGGTGCACATTTAATTCTGCCGTGATTTGGTCAGCTGTGGTTTTATGTTTTTTGGATACAATCCGGGTTAGCACCTGAACATCCCTTTCAGACAGCTTCCTCTTGCGTCCACAGTTAATCCTGTTGGATGTGGTTCGTCCTTCTTGGTGGTATGCTGACATACCCTGGATACCGTGGCTCTTGATACATCACAAAGACTTGCTGTCTTGGTCACAGATGCGCCAGCAAGACGTGCACCAACAATTTGTCCTCTTTTGAACTCTGGTATGTCACCCATAATGTTGTGTGCATTTCAATATTTTGAGCAAAACTGTGCTCTTACCCTGCTAATTGAACCTTCACACTCTGCTCTTACTGGTGCAATGTGCAATCAATGAAGACTACACTAAAATGACAGGTGTTTCAGTTTCAGCCACTTTATTAGGTACACCTTGCTAGTACCGGGTTGGACCCCCTTTTGACCCCCTTTTGCCTTCAGAACTGCCTTAATTCTTCGTGGCATAGATTCAACAAGGTACTGGAAACATTCCTCAGAGAGTTTGGTCCATGTTGACATGATAGCATCACACAGATGCTGGCCATTTGAGTCCAGTGAACTCATTGTCATGTTCAAGAAACCAGTCTGAGATGATTCATGCTCTTTGACATGTCGGGTTATCCTGCTGGAAGTAACCATCAGAAGATAGGTACACTGTGGTCATAAAGGGATGGACATGGTCAGCAACAATACTCAGGTAGGCTGTGGCGTTGACACGATGCTCAATTGGTACTAAGGGGCTCAAAGTGTGCCAAGAAAATATCCCCCACACCATTACACCACCAGCCTGAACCGTTGATACAAGGCAGGATAGATCCATGCTTTCATGTGTTGATGCCAAATTGTGACCCTACTATCCGAATGTCGCAGCAGAAATCAAGACTCATCAGACCAGGCAACGTATTTCCAATCTTCTATTGTCCAACTTTGGTGAGCCTGTGCGAATTGTAGCCTCAGTTTCCTGTTCTTAGCTGACAGGAGTGGCACCCGGTGTGGTCTTCTGCTGCTGTAGCCCATCCGCCTCAAGGTTCAACTTGTTGTGCGTTTAGAGATGCTCTTCTGCATGCCTTTGTTGTAACGAGTGGTTATTTGAGTGACTGTTCCCTTTCTATCAGGTTGAACCAGTCTGGCCATTCTCCTCTGACCTCTGACATCAACAAGGCATTTGCGCCGACAGAACTGCTGCTCACTGGATATTTTCTCTTTTTCGGACCATTCTCTGTAAACCCTAGAGATGGTAGTGCGTGAAAATCCCAGTAGATCAGCAGTTTCTGAAATACTCAGACCAGCCCGTCTGGCACCAACAACCATGCCACGATCAAAGTCACTTAAATCACCTTTCTTCCCCATTCTGCTGCTCGGTTTGAACTGCAGCAGATCGTCTTGACCATGTCTACATGCCTTAAATACATTGAGGTGCTGCCAGTACACCTGTGATTAATTTAATGTTACTATAAACAGCTGTTCAGTAAAGGCCTCAAAGGGTTGCTGGAGAACACAACCATGAAGACCAAGGAGCACAGCAGGTATTGGATAAAGTTGTAGAGAAGTTTAAAGTAGGTTTAGGTTATAAATGTGTCCCGCGCTTTAAATGCCTCACAGAGCACTGTTCAATCTATCATCTCAAAATTAAACATGGCACAACTGCACACCTACAAAAACCTCATTGGCAAAGTAACGGTTTTGATCAAAGCTTTTCCATATGTTAAAATGGTCCAGTCAAAGTCTGGACCCCAAATCTAATTTATAATCAGTGGCAATACTTAAAAAGCGATGCTGTCGAGGCGTTGCATGGTGTAGCAGTACAGCCGGCACCCAAAATACAGAGCCTATAGTACTAGGTTCGATTCACGACCTTGAGACCTTTTCTGCACGTCTTCCCCCTTCTCTCTCTGCCCATTTCCTGTCTGGTGACGGTCAATAAAGGCCACTAGTGGCAAAAAAAAATCATGACTGAGCTAGAGTTACAGGCAACAGATTCAGTCCCTGGATACGCAAAGCTGATAGAGACATGCTCCAAAAGAGTTGCTGCTTTGATTGCAGTGGAAGGTGGTTCTACAAAGAATTGACTCAGGGGGGCTAAATTCATATGCATATTTATATGTTGAAAACCAAGTATCATTTTCCTTACACTTCACAATCAAACACTACTTTGTGAATGATCGTCACATAAAACGTACAATAAAACACACTGAAGTTTGTGGCTGTAACGTGACAAAAAGGGAAAGAGTTCAAGCGGTATGAACACTTTTGCAAGAAACAAAGTCTTCTCGTGTGAGACAGATTTCAGCAGCTTCTGATGTGTTCTTGGGAACCCTTCCCAGAAAGAAATTTGTTCCATTATGACTGCAGAGGGAGATATGTGTGTCTGTACAGCAGCAGGGCATGTTGTATGAAGTGGGCCAAATCTCTCACTTAGAAGAGTCGTAGATGAAATAGCACCAGACTTTAAATCTAATGCTTCAGCTCAGTGCTGCTACATGAGCAGTTATATCAGTGGGCTCCCATGGCTAATGCATTTCCACTGTAGGAGAAGCATGAAGGATCCCAGCAACTGGTGGTGCTTTACCCATTCTGTACACTCCCCCAGGAGCCTTCAGACTGATGTCTTTTCCTCTCTCACAGACACACACTCTCTCTCCCTCACACACCCAAACTTTGCAGTCCACCAGGCATCCTGGTGATTGTAAGCCCACATTGTACTGGATTTATCACCCCTAACCCCTCAACACCAATATAGATTATTATTCTCCCTCCTTGGATTCATATGCACAAGTACAAATACATGCCTGCAGACATACAGTACTTTTGAAGATACAACAGTACTTCGGTGATGTTAATACAAAAGTGTGAATTTGTAGCAACGGATAGACAAGAATAATGAGATTTTTGTCAACACACCTCTGCGTAAGGGGAGCAGCCGGTTTTCTAGTATTTCCCTGGCATCAGTTCCTTTATCCATCAGATCCAGTTTTGTTATTACACCAATTGTCCGCTGACCTAGCATGAGGAAAAAAACACGTTTGAGGGATTTTTACAATGTTTTACAAGAACAATTTTATATCAGCTTTCAAAAACATTATAATCCAAACAACTATGGCAATAATATTATTTTTATTAATCAAGAGTGGATTTTCATAATGTATGCTTCTTTGTTTTCACACAGCCCAGATATCTTCAACTCGGCCTCATAGCTGTGTTTTTGCACTTAGATTCCCTTTTGCACGTGTAGCTCTGGACCTAGCATTCCTGTTCCTTTATTATTTAACTTCCAGGGTGGTAGTTAACATTTTACGCGTTCATAACCATGGCTCACCTCACAAGTTCCAAACATTTGTGCAGAACAGGGAACAGGGATATAACTCACATCTGGAATATGCTGCAACAAAGCTTTAAAATGACATTATTGATTTCACTGTTTCAGTTGTAGTTTGTAAATATTGATCATATTGATTTTAAGTGTTTCCTTTGTGTTTTTTCGTTATTTCTTTTTGTTAATTACTTTATATTATATTAGATGTACCTTGTGCCATTCAAAACAATGTTTATCTCTCATTGAGCTTTCAGAAGATTAAATAAATAAAGTCCTGTGCTCTTGTTCCAGACAGGCTTCTTTTTTGCTTTCTTAATACTTTATCTCAATTCTTGCAACTTCATTAAGCTCTGTATTGAAATGAAGCAATCCATTTTTATTTCTAATGACTTTATTTGTTGAGAAAAACAATTAAAAACAAACTATTCCAGATTTACACATCCTGAAAACAATGGAATGGAATTAAAATTCAGTTATTTTTATTCTTTTCATAATATATGTAAACTAACCAGAACACTTACAGGCATTCCTGGTTAAGATGTGTAAAAAGCCTTTACATGGAAAAATTTAAATTTGACTTATTAGTTTATTCAGTAAAATACCCCAAATTAAGATATATATTATTTATAGAAACTTTCTATTACACTATTTCACAAGGTTAAAACATACAGAAAAGAATTTTCAAACACCCCTTAATGCACAATCTATATATAATCCAGAGTCCTGAAATCTCTTCTCTTCAGTTCAGCCTACATCATCTAAGGGTTGTTGATGACCCTACAATGGCACTCTTTGGTGTTGTTCTCTAGCAGAGATTTCCTTTTTACTATCTTAAAATAGACAACCTTGTTGGTAACAGTTCCCATTGTTTTAAACTTTATAATCACTGCTCTGGCTGCAGATGTGATCAACGTTAGACAAAGAGCACCTGGTTTCTTGTAGACTTCCTGCCTTACTTGAATGGCAAAGTCTCTTTAGTTTCCCATTTTTTAAAGAGTGGATAAGAGAAATTGTCCTCTGTGCCACATACTATGCATACCACAGGGAAAATGATACACCATTAGTAACAAATTCCTGGACAATCGGATCAACATAAAAAAGTAAAGAAACCTGTTATTTGTCCCTCGGTGGGAAAACTCAAGTATGTCATCAGCAAAGTCACATTTAAATAATATATAATAATAGTTGTTTTATGGTACTTTTCCCCTACCTAATAAATGTGCTTAAATTACAAGTTGTTTTGTGTTTTATTTAATCTTTATTTAGATTTATATATCTGCTGTGAGTAATATTGTACATTTTAAGGTTGAAGCTTAATTAAAGAAACAACTCATTTCCCCTTTGAGAGTCTTGACCTGCTTTATCTCTCCTGACCACTAATCAGCTGAGCTTGGTTAACCAGTTATTGTCAGTAGGGGGATCTTTGACACTTTCCTTTAGTCATCATAATTTCTGGTATTTCATGGGCTGGGGACATTTACTACAACTGGAAAGTGAGCAATGATATTTAAAAGAAGAAGTTTGTAATCAAGAATAAGAATTCGATGAGCAAGAGAAAGCCAGTAAAACCAGTGATAAAAATACATAAATGCAACTCAGAACTTGAATACAGAAATGCAGTTTTGAAGTAGAGTGGCGTGGATCTAATAAACAAATGCGTCTTGCCTAGTTGGGAGGGCAGTGTATTAAATGGCAGCCAAACAATACTGGAGGGGGAAAATAAAGAGAAAACAAAAGCCTAAATGATTTATATCCTCATAAATAGCAGGATGAGGAAAACTGTTAAGCTCAGACACAACTTTACCATCTATCATCAGCCACTGATATACCAGTCCTCCTCCACAGATGCAGCTTACCTTGCGGGTCAACGTCCTTGGCCAGCTTAAGTGCATCTGAGTTGGCCAGGTCAGTGTTGGCCGGCGTGACAGCCAAAACAAGGCAGTTTTCCTTACAGATATATTGCATGATTATGTCTCGTATCTGGTACTCAATGTCTGCCGGCTGGTCTCCCACAGGTACCTTGGTGATGCCAGGCAAGTCCACAAGAGTCAGGTTCAGCACTTTAAGGCACAAGCACACAGGTCAGTTATACCAGTGAACTATTTGGTATCTAGTGCATACGCAATGAGTAACACAGGAAAACAAACTGTGTTACCATGAGGTGAGTAAATCTTGAGGGTGATGGGGACCGGAGAGATCCCTTTATTGGACCCCGTGAGTCTGCGTGTCTCTGTCTCAATTTCCCTGTGGATCTCATCAAAATCTGTGAACTTCTTTCCCTTGCAGTGGAAGAATTCCCCATATTCTTGAAGGATGCACAGTAAGCAAAATAAATTTGGTCCATGAAACAAGTACAAAGTCATAAATAAAAATCTGCCCGGCTCCTGTTCTTAGCAAGGCCACACCAATACAGCGGTAAAGCCTTTCTACTTCTGTTTGCAAGCATCATATTAACGAGAAAAAGAAGCGTTTAACACTTAGTGAAAGTTCTGAGTAACAACTCCAGCATTTCAAGACTTAACATGCACTGCCATCTAGTGACAACCATGGATCCATGCGTAGAGAGTGACACATGAACTGCAGATGTGCTGTTTACCTGTGTTTGAGTTTAGCAGCTGAAGGACTAAAGGTCTCCGAGTGACAATTCCTGAACCTCGTGGAAGGAAGTCTCTGTTAGATAAGAAAGACCGATTAGGAAATTTTTTAAATTTGGGACAAACCGAGCTATAACAACTGAGGTTATGATAAAATCAATGATTTGCTAACAGGAGCTTTCTCTTGAAATGTAAACAGCATTTAAAATATCAACTTTATGGCAAAGACCGCAGAAATGGTCTCCACTAAACGTAGTGATTATTATTGGCGAATGCGACACAGAGGGGGCAAAATAACCCTCCCCTTTCCTATTAAAATCCCATTCAGGAAGTTTGTTTTACTACATCCTGTCCCCGGTCAGACAGCTCCTGCAGTCCACCACATTCCTAAAACAAAGGGCTTAAAAATAGGGTTAAAATATCATCATAAACACAGATGGACTCTGGTGTGTTCATCACAAAAGCTGCATCAGTTGGCTTTTTAATCTATTCAAACAACCGTGCTATTCACCAGAGAGCAGAAATATTTTTAGAACCAGGAAATCTTTCAAAAATGTGAGAAAGATGGGAAAAAATGAAGCTTTGTTCAGACCATTTTTACTCATCTGATAGACCTGTAAGCTGATTAGAATTGCGCTCCAGGAGTCACACTGACCTCAGTACCATTTGCTGCCTTTAAGCAAGCCTGTGTGTGAGATAAACCGCTGCTCTGAGTACTGTCACGCTGCCACGTCTGGCATCCACCACTTCAGACTGGCAAATCATGTCCAGGACACTCTATTAGACTCCATGGTGTAGAACCTACTAACACTGTGAGATGCCTGAAATGTTCGTTTCTCTTCAGGAAACACAGAGCATGTCCTGGTGCCTGAGACGCCCTTATTGTTTTACTTTTGACAGTACAAATCCCTCCACAGTACAGATTCGTACACATAGGACTTCAGTCTCAATATCGATTTGTTTATTTACTCATTATTTTATCGGACAGGAAATGAAGTGATTAGAAAACAAGTTAAACAAGATCCACCAGCAGTAGTTCTAATTATGATCAAAACACATACAGATTTTCAAACTCCAGGATAAATTGCTGATAAATTAATGATGGACACCGACCACAAAAGGGTGAAGACTGAAACCGTAACTAATAGATAGAAGAATTGAATTGAAGGCCTGAACTGTATTTCTCATAATAAAAATAAAACATTCATATCCACACTCCATACACTTTTTACAGTCTAAATAAAGAGCATTACATTATTCCTGTTCAAAAATATATAATAGAAGGTAGAAGGTTTATAACTTCGACCTTGTTTGCAGCGGTAGCTTTTAGCAGGGGTGATTTAGCTTTATGCCCTGAGTTAAAAGCACTGGTTAAACCTGGACTGGAAGTATTCTACAGTGGTAACAGATGCTTTAAAACAGTCTGTAATCTGTGAAACCTTAACTTTGTATCTGAACAATAGGATTCATATTTCTCGGCAAATCTTTCTGTTTCTCAAACTATTCATAATAAAAAGTGTTTGTGGGCTGCAGCGTGGAGCAGTTGCTAGCACTGTTCCCTTGCAGAAAGAAGGTCCTGGGTTTGAATCCTAGCCTGGCCTCTTTCTATTGAGTTTGCATGTTCTCCACGTCCATGGGTGGGTTTTAACCAGGTACACCAGGTTCCTCCCACTGTCCAAAAATATGCATGTAAGGTCACTCTCCTCTCTCAATTGCCCTTAGGAGTGATTGCATTTGTGTGCCTGGTTGTTTGCCCTGTGATAGACTGACACATTTTTAAATTAAAATAGTCAAAGAACTAAATAGCAAACACAAGGATGTGATGACAAACTTTGGATGATAAAGTAGCCCCGGGTGCACGGTGTCCACATTTTCCCAGCTATGCAGTGGGACCACCAAGGGATTGGGGCAGGAGTGAATGGTGGCGGATGGTCACCTCATAAATATTCTACCCCAGCCTCCAATATTTCAATGCATGACTTTGTAGGAGGAGGAAGGCCATCCTTTTATAAACTGGAACATTTACTTGCTAATGAGACAGTATTTTAGTTTTGCAGGGACTAAAAACTGCATCCTAACATATCAAATCAGCTGATTTTTGGCAGTAAACATGTACAGATTATTAGGTTGGATTTAAAGTTCCGCCATTAGAAAATACATAAATAAAATTGAAATTGATATGGATTTGGGTTTCAGTGCCCCCCCGATCCAAAATCATTAAACTCTGCAGATAGTTAAACTCCACCTGGAGGGATTCATTTTTGGGAGTTATAAACCTTACCTGCCCACAAAGTTCTCCAGCACGGAGCTCTTGCCCGCGCTCTGGCCGCCCACCACGGCGATCTGCGGCAGGTGGAGGCTGCAGCGCTGTCCCACGGTGCCCAGGGCTTCATGGAGACGGTTGACCAGCGGGATCAGCTCCTCCATCCCACGGTTGCCCATCGCAACGGGTGCAGCTACCTGCCCAGCCCCTCTTTTCCTGTTACCCTCCCTTTCTAGTCAACGCCAATCGAAAGCGTAACTACCATACTTGAAATGTTACTTGGAATTATAAAGACTTTATACAGCTAAAATATAAATCACTTCTTTAAAAGTAATACACACGCACAGGGCTGGTGCTGCTTTTGAAGGCAGGACCAGCCGTTAGCACTTCAGAGTAGAGAGAGGAACGTCGGTCCTTGTTCTCAAAGAAAGAATATCTCCCATAAAGTTCTCAAAAGACATGCTCCTTCTTTCAAACCTTAAATCATTTGTACTGTTTCTTCTCCTTAAAACTCCGCACAGGTTTCCGTAGTTTTCCTCTTCCCAGAGTTAGCTCCATGGAAAACAAAGTAGGGAAAAAGTTCTGCTTTGACAGCTAACGGAATAAAGTTTTCTGCGCATGCGCACATGTGCAAATCTGCCTCCAACAACCCCTCCCGTATCCCCGAAAAACAGAAGACAGACAAAGTTTGCAGCCAATTAGCTGGCACCTAAACTGCAATCACTGCTCCGGGTTACAGCTATTTAAAATCCCACAGGTCTGGAGTAGGGTAGGGCACCACAGCAGCCCTATAAACACAGCAACCAGAGCCAGAGTGTAGTTCATCCACTGTAAATAACGCTGCTGCATTCTTTGCCTGTGAGAGAGTGTGCACAGTGGAGTGATATAGAAACCAGAGGCAAGTGAAAGTGAAAATGAACCTTACATTTATTAGTGGTACATAATAATAATAGTACAAAAGCGCATTCAGCTTTCTTCTCAGTATATAAACTTACAATTAAACCTACAATTAAAACTTTACTCTATTTTCAGGTTTTCTAACATCTCTGCAATGTCTATATGTGGCCTTTTTTTGGGTTCGGTTCTGTCAGTGGACAACATGCTCTGAAAATTCTTGGCTGCTTGGCTCATGGATGGAAGGATGAGGGCGGCATCCTTTTGTTCTCGGGAGCACAGGAGGACTTCGTTGATCTCCTCGGCGATCTTTCGAGAGAGGATGGTGGGAAACACACTCCTGACACGCTCAAGCACGTTTTTCCTCAGGACTGGGTCACGGCACACAAGGTTCAATATAAACAGACCTGGTAGCAAAACATGCAAAAAGATAGTATTTAAAACAAATGAAATCAAACCATATTTATTTTTTAATAACCTTAAATTTAAATAGGTTAGGAACATATGTAAAATACAATGGCTGCATTTAAAACAAATACATTTACAGAAAAACTTTCACATTTACTTTCAAGTTTGTCACAGAGACATGATCCCCAGTTTTGTCATGTTTGGTCTTGTCGGGCGCATATCATTTGCTTCTACATTCCAGAGTTGCAACAGAATCCCGAACATATGTAAAGACACTGAGATTTACACAGCTTAAATCATTGTGGCATTAAATGCACCAGGCAATAAAGCATGTTTAGGATACAGTGGCTTGCAAAGGTATCCCAAAGCTTGGGATAGTGTTTAATGGCCTAACCTTGCCTGGAACCTGTCTGTCTGCTGAGGTCCTTGGTCTTCATGACGCTGTTTGTTCACTAATGTTCTCTCAAAAGCTCTGAGGCCTTCACAGAACAGTTGGACTTATATTGCAATTAAATTACTTGGTATGAATAGATATATTGTCATATTCTTCCTGTAAACATGTCTTAATAAGAGGATTACCATCGCAACATTTATGTTGCAATTTTTTTTTTTTTTTTTTTTTTTTACAATTTATCTGTTTTTATTAATGTTATTTGTAAAAAATGGCATGTCGACAGTTCTTTATATCCTTAGTCAATGGGAAAATCCTTGTTGGCATAACAGCAATCAAACCTTTTTTTTAACTGCTGAGCAGCTTTTTGCAAGTTTCCACTGGTATTTTGATGACTTATATTTGGTGATGAGGTCCAAACCCCTGAGGTTTAAAGGCCTCCTTGCCATCACCCAAATCTTTAGCTCCCTCCACATATTCAAGTTGGGACTCCTCCTGGGCCACACCAAAGCATTAATATAACTTTAAATCAGAAGAACAATTGTGGTAAAATTAAAAGATGTATAACTATATTAGCCAGGGATGTGAAAACTGTAGGAATTAGCTGGAGGAATAAACTGTTTATTTGCACTTCTGAAATTTGTATCTCATTAAACCAATAGCAGTTATACTGTCTCAAAGTGTATGCTCATTATGTGTCTCAAAGCATAGATTGGAAAGAGATGCATTGTTATCTGCCTATATGGCTGATGGCTACTAATGTTAATTTCCAAAAAAATGAGCAAACACCAGTGCTTTTATAACCTCAAACTTAACTAAGGTGCAACTTCATTCTCAGATCACAACCACATGTGCACACAATCACAATAACTCCAGTTAGCCTAAACATACATGTTTTTAGACTGTGTTAGAAACCTCATACACCACCAAGGCTCAGGCCAGGATTTGAACACCGGATCCTGTTGCTGTGAGACAACAGTGCTACACATTGCAACACTGTTGCTGCTCTTGTTTGAAACATTAATTCATTCATTAATCTTCTATACCGCTTATTCCATAGTGGGTCACGGGGGAGCTGGTGTCTATCTCCAGCAGTCTACGGGCGAGAGGCAGGGTACACTCTGGATAGGTCGCCAATCCATCGCAGGGTAACACAGAGACATACAGGACAACCAGCCATGCACACACTCATTAATGCCTAAGGGCAGTTTAGAGAGACCAATTAACCTAACAGGCATGTTTTCGGACAGTGGGAGGAAGCCGGAGTACACGGAGAGATCCCACGCATGCACAGGGAGAACATGCAAACTCCATGCAGAAAGACCCCCAGACGGGAGTTGAACTGAGGACCTTCTTGCTGCAAGGCAACAGTGCTACGAACTGCACCACCATGCAGCCCAGATCTGTTTGAAACAATGACTTATTTTTTCACTTTATTGGCTGTTCAGAGCCCTGTCACCGGCTGGGGCTCCACAGGAAGAGCTGTCGTCCTGCTATCGGAAAGTTTTATGATTGCATCTTCTTCCCCTCTGCCACATGTCAATGGGCCCTTGAACAAGGCACTTAACCCCAAGTTGGGTACTGGTATTTGTGAATTGGTGAATGAATGCATGAATGTGGCTCTTGTGCAAAAGTGCTCCCAAGTGTTTCGTTTCACTACAAAAGTGCTATAAATTCAGTCCATTACTCTTGATCTATTATTTTTTGTAATGTTCTACAGGTCGGAAATCCGGGAACGTGTATAGTGCCTTGCAAAGGTATTCATACTCATTTTAACTTTTTCACTTGATGTCATATTTTGTCATGTGCCAGATAACAAGCAAGGCACAGTAATACAAGGTGGGGTGAGCATCAGGCTGCAGGAAGGCCCTTCTTCGGTTATAGGAAAGGTGTTTGGAGTTAATATGACGATAGATAGAGCTTGTTGGGATCACAGCCATGGATTGCAACATTAAAACTCCGGTACAAACTTTTCTGGAACTTTCAAAATAAATTGCATTAACCTACTTACGGCACAACTTAGGAATTGGGGATAACAGCGAACTTCCCATGATGCCACTGTCCACATAAAACCCCCACAAGCCTTTCTCTTCCACACCGGTGATCATTGGGACAGGGGAGGCACAGCGCGCTAATGTCTCTTTGTTGGCAAAAAGACAAACTCTTCAAACTGGATCCAAGGGTGTCATAAGATCACGCGATCATATCCACAAGTTAAGTACTGATGAATTACTGTTGAAAGAATCCGGTATTCATTCATTAAAAGGGGTAATTAAGGTATAAGCCTGGCTTGACTTTCTCTCTGAGGCCTGCAGAAGCAAACTCTGTTCCAGAGAAGTTCCCAGTAGACGCTGTCTCTACAAAGAGTGGAGCGGTTTTTCCCGGTCTGAAAGGACGACAACAGGAGCCGCATCACCGTGCAGTGTGGTCAGCGGACAGAACGGGCCGCCCAGCCACTGCTCCGGAGGTTAGCTGGAAGCTAACCCTTTGTTCACAGAGCTTTCTTCAAACTTCGTCGTCGCCCGGACAACTCCTCAGCATGGTTCATACTAGGTTTGGTGTTTGGGCAGAGTAATAGAGAAAGATTTATGATTAAATGATCTAAACGTTTTTCATTTTATGAAGTTTGGTTTTGTTTGTGTTGAACTCTGCTATCTTGGTGCTAGCAGACTGTCTGCTCAGCACACGTGATCAGCTTTGTGTTCTTTGTCTGTGTGTTTTAAAGTTAAGACAAACTTTATTTAAAGGGTGATTTTAAACACAGAAGATCGGCCATAACGCGCCGTCCGCGCTTATGCATGTTAACCCTTTTATTAACGGTATTTTAAAGGTGTGTGTTTGATTCTGGTGCTAAGCTTTAAGCTTCTTTTGTTAGCTCAACTGCTAACCGGTAAGAACACGTGCTTGCTGCTACAGAATATTTAACAGGAAGGTTGTTAGTTTTCAAGCTAGTGAATAATAGTCCCCAAACATTATTTTACTAAATCTGATAACGAAGTAAACACCATTAAGCCCCATTTCTCCAGAAAGATTTGGCTCTTTTCCAAAATATTCCCTTAATAATATTTCTTTAAATATTATTTTAATAAATAAAGGCAGCTAATTAGACACCATTGAGAAATGGTCTTCCAGAAGGCTGGTTTTATTCAGCAGATCATTCTTTAAAACATAATTTTTTTTAAATAATATTTTATCTGATCTTGCATTGTGAATGGTTCTCTAAAGGTTTGCTGATTATTGTCTAAGTTGGTTCCAAGACTAACTTAGCTTCATTTCAGATTCTTCAAGATAATCCTTGGTTCTCAAACATAAATAACATTGCATGGTAATGTTGCATCACTCTTTTGGTCATGATTTTCACACATCTTTAATTCTGCTTTGTAGTTTAGTTGGAATGGTTTAGCATAGTAAAGAGTTTGTTGATTGAAATATGTTTGACTTTGAGTTGACTTATTTTTGTTAATAAATTCTTGTATTTTAAGAAATTGTGTGAATTCATTCCATATATGTGCAGAGTTTTGCTGTTCAATAATGTCAGAGCTCGTCTCACACCTTTCCATTTTGTCCTAATACCATCGCCTTACTGGGCTGGTATTCACAGGACAACCCTTAACAGACCGAAATATTATTTGATAAATATTAAAATATTACTATTAAATATTAAATAATATTTTCAGATTCATAATCACAACAAGCTTTATGCAAAAGGGAAATCCTGGAAGAAAACTCGTTAGAGGCTCCTAAAAACTGAGAAAAGAGTGGGGTGGAGATTCACCTTTCATAAGATTCATACAATTCAAGCGGCTTATATACTTTACAATGCACTGTATTAGATGAACTGGAATAAGTTGATGAGGCAATTTTTGTCTGCGATGGGTTTTTTTTATTTTAAAAATCTTTTTCAACTTTTTACAGCTATTAATATAAAGATAAAGTGAATTTGAACCTTTGTTTACCTCTGGGAGTGAGCAGGTTGAAAACTTTCTGCAGAACAGGCGTCTCCACAAAACCAGCGGGAGGACAGCTCATCCCCAAAGAGCTGTCTTTATTGTCTACATCAAACATGATGACATCAAACAAATGACCACCTAGAAAGAAAGAAACACCTCAGTCAGATCTGGTTCTCGTTCATGTATCCAATTCATATCAGTTAACAGCCCGGCCCGCTTACTCCCACGCCGACCTTCTTTCTCCAAGGAACAGATGCGTTCCAGGCCATCCCCGAGAGTGACAGTCAGACGATCGTCGGGTCGGAATCCAAACCATTCTTTTGCCACCTCTAGCACAACAGGGTCCAGTTCTACAACCTCAACAGTAGCATTAGGCACAAAGTCCCGGAGGAACTGAGGCAGGCCTCCTCCACCAAGGCCCACCAGCAGCACTGAAACCGGATCATCTAGGAGGGAAAACGGTAGGAAAACCATTTGAAAAAAATCTAATCAAATCATGCAGGGGTTCTGATATACCCAAAACTGGCAACTCTGAGCAAACCTACACATACATACCTTTGTTCTGTGGGGTCCCTACTCCAAGCATAGACAGACCAGCCACCATGACCTCATGATGAGCACAGCAGAGGAAGCCGCTGTCCACTGACACACCGGCTGAAAGTGTTACTGCTGTAGACGCTGCCTTGGTCTTCTTTTTGTTCTTCTTCTTATGACTTGATGCTGCTGATGCACAAATACTCATTTTATTTATTTGCATTAGTGCTTTAAATTGAGTAGCATGGTCAGAAAAAATTACTCATGTTCATGCCCTGGATTAAAGTGGTTCCCACATACAGTGGATCCTAAAGGTGTTTGTGTTATCAAAAAAAAATAGACCAAGATGATTTAGAAATGTTTTACACCTTTAATGTGGCCTTTATTCTGCACAAAATCAGGTAAAAAATTACAATAAATAAATAAAAAGCTGCAACAACCTGGTTTTGTTCCTAAAGTGCCTGGAGATGAGAACTATTCACGATTACACCCATCTGGACAAAAACACACATGTCCATCTGAAGCAAAGTAACCCTACAGCTTGAAGCTGCCAGCGTCATATTTCACTGTGGGTAGGGTGCTGTTTTGGTGATGTACTCTGTTGTTAAAAAAGAATTTTTTGTTTTAGCCAAGTATGTCGTCTATTCTGGTGTCCTAATAATTCAATTTCAGTTTCATCTGTCCAGACAACATTATAAACAGAAGTCCTGGTCTTGGTCTTTTTTCCCTCTGACAAACTTGGGTCTGGGTTTCATGTTTAGGTCAGAGAGCAAAGGTTTCCTTCTTGCAAACCCATGAAAGTTGATCTTGGCTTTCTGACTGTAGATGCATGCAGAAGCGTGAGCCTGCTGTAGATCCCATGGTGACATTTTAAGTTTTTTTGAAACTTTTTTTTTTTTGCTTCTTGCAGTTTGCTTTGAGGGTGAATGTCTTTCTGAATGGCTTATTTTAATTTTTTTTTAGATCTCTTTAAATCCCTTACCAGACTCATAAGCTGCTACAATCTTCTTTCTGAAGGCCTCGGACAGCTTTTTTATTCTCACCATGATGTTCACTTTCACTTCAACAGACAGGAGCACACCTAACTGAATATCTGAGGCTTAAACAGGGCAACCTTTAATACACCGATGTATTAGTGGATTAATACACCCATGTTCTCATCATGGGCACCAGATACATCAACAGGGGTTTTTCAGACACTTCGAGCATGCATAAATGTGGGGGTGTCCTATTTCATTTTTCCTCAGGAATTGCATTTTTATTACATTTACAAAAATATTAAAATTAATTTCTTTAGTTTAGTTTTTCTTTAGTTTTTAACCTTTTATTTCATAAAATCTTTTGAAGTAGAAAGTTTTCTGAAGGTGTTCATCCAGGTCTCTTTTTTTACATCACAAAATCTGACATTTGAAGAAGGATGTGGGGACCTTTTATCTCCACTGTGTGTATATATATAAATATATATATCCTAAGTCTTAAATATGATAAATTAAGAGATTTCAAGTATGTTGCTAATTTTACTTGGAATTACAAACACATTTGAATCTTTAAGGAAACTATAAAACTGGAAACAGTAAATACTTTAATGTTATGACTGAATTTTTCTTACTTTTTGTTCTTTGGTACTTAAAAAAATGATTTGTGTGTTTTAATGTTACTATAACTGATGAGCTTTATAATTGCCTATCTGATTTTCATTTGGATGCATTTTGCAACAAAATCACACAATATTTTAATGCTCCCTTACAGAAAATGTCACAATAAATGTTTATAAAGGCACCTTATATGTGTTGTTTTTTGCTTGAATGCTTCGTTAGTTAAAAGATGAATCAATATCGCCTGAGGAAATATGAGTTACGGTAAAGAGAAATGTAAGTGGAAAATAAAAAGAATGACCCGTATTTGAAGAGACGAGTCGGCTCTCTGACTGAACCAAGGAAATGTTGGACAGGAACACGAGTCTGCGATAGAGTTCTCCGTCTTCCCCTCTGACGTTTTCCACACAGTACTCCCCACTAAGCTGACTCACGCCCCTGCTGACCTCCTCTCGCCAACCGAGACCACCTCCCACTGACAGAAACGGCACCTGAATAGAGAGCGAGAACCCAAATGGAATAACCGATTTGGTTTATATTTGTAGAGGGCAGTTTTTAAAATAATATGTATCACTTGCACAAGTATTCATAATAATACTTTATCACGTTACAACTGCAAACACCCCCATATTGTGTTGGGACAACAGACTCCACAGAAGACAGGTCAGGCATTAAGATGTGGACAATGTTAAAGCAAGGCTAGGTTACAAAAACAATATCACATCTCAAGAAGCACTGTTCATTAAGTCTTCTAAAAATATGGCCTGTGAAGAGGATTTTCTTCAGCAGGGACAGTTAAGCTGGTCAGAGTTAATGAGAAGATGGATGGAGAAACATACAGGGCAATCCTTGAAGAAACCCTGTTCAGAGGCTGCTCAGCACTTGAGACTGGGAAAGAGCTTCGACATTCAGAAGGATTATGATGCTAATCATGCAGAAGAGCTACGGTGGAGTGGTTTGGATCAAAGCATATTCATGTGTTAGAATGACCCAGCCCAGACCTAAATCCAATTAACAATCTGTGACAGGGACCCAAAAATGTATGTTCAGAGATGCTCTCCGTCCAGACTGAAAGAGCTTGAGCTTTTTTGCAAAGAATCATGGGGAAAGCTTTCACTTTTTAGCTGTCTAAAGCTAGCAGAGACATTCCTGAAATAACTTTCAGCTGTAATCACAGCAAAAGGTGCTTCTACAAAGTAAGCATGGGGGATGAACACAAATGCATTCTATACTTTTCAGAATTTTAGTAAAAAAAAACTGTTGAGCCACTATTTTGTATTTGTCTATCACCTAAAATCCAAATAAATATGTTGAAATTTGTGGTTGTACATCGACAAAATCTGAAAAAACTGAAGGGGTATGTGTACTTGCAAGGTGTTTACCTGCTGGTTGGTTGGCATACCCGGTGGAGCCAAGTCCATTACGACTGGTGAGAGTTCTGATTGGACTGCTTGCATGTCTGTGTACTCCTGATTCCTGTGCATTGAAACGACAACCAGGCGACGAAAGTTGGCGCTTGCAGCCAGCTGCCTCCTGCCCTCAGTCGAGCTGTAGAGCCAAGCTGTCTCACTCCCTCTGGGCACTGTGAAAGCAGGAACAGCCAGTCAGGCAACTAGAACTACTGAAAGAAAAAAAAAATAATAGCAGTGTGATTGAGAAATGAAGATCTCACCTATGAATATGGCAAACTGGTTCGGTCTTGGCACTTTGGCTCCAGCTGGACAATCTTGCACTGTGAGAGTGTATCTGGGAAGGCCTACCTTAGCGTCACAGAGAGTCAGGCACAGATTGGAGCTAGGGTCTGTACTTGTACGAAGTCTCTTCCTAAGAACAGAATAGCCCTGATACTCCCTCACGGCAGACAAAAGCTCACACACTCGTGTGTGCCTGACAGGTGCTCCATCATCTCCGATACACATCTCAAGAATGGGAGTAGGCATCGGTTGGCGGAACTTGGTGCAGATGAGGACAAAAACAGGTAGAGCGAAGGTGTCTTCTTCTTCTTTCCCCCTTTCTTCTTGCAGGCAGTGGAGCCTGACGGCGCAGCCGAGTTGAACAAAATGATCGACAGCCAGCTTGATCACACTCTCCTGAGCCAGAGTCACACAGACGTACCGCCCTCCGACTTTAAGGACCCGGCTCACCTGCAAAAACCCGGGAAATGGTGGATTAGACTGTAAATTCTTTTAACTGTGCTATTCTGTCCGCTACATCTGCTGCTGTGTTACCTCAGTGATCATCCTCCTGGCCAGAGCTCCTTCCTCTTCAGAAGCCACTGCATCCAGAGTGCCTTTGTCCAGAGCAGCCTGGAAGCTGGCATCCTCATAGGGAGTCTGGGTGGCATCCACCTGGTGGAAGGTCAGGTCAGGTCTGCGTTCTGCATTTCGCTGGTTCATGTGAGCCACCACGGTCTCACTGATGTCTATGTTAGTCAGGTGTTTGTAGCCAACATCATACAGCTGCTCACTCAGCTCAGAGTTACCGCAGCCAACAACCAGCACCTGTGGGGAGGGATGCAATAACATGGACAACTGTAAATTAAATTAAAATGTAGCAGAATACTGTTTCAGAGCTGTCTCCCCCACCTTATCCTGCACTTTGATATATTTGTGGAGGACGCCGCACAGTTTGTTGTAGTCTCCGTACCACTCAAAAGCCCTCTCTCCTCGCTTCTTGAAGAACCTCTCCCAGTAATCAGCAGAGCTGAACTCCTCGGCGGTGCGGGGTAAGAGGCTCATATTATCCTCTGCGGTGTGGGCTTTCCAGCACTGTTTTCACTCCGCATGCAACCTCCTGCTCTTCTTCTTAGGTTTATTAAAGGTTGGCAAACCGCTTTTGGTGTGCATTACCGCCACCCTCTGAACTGGAGTGTGAACCAGAATGGATACCCTATATTTGACAATACAGTTCTGACTTTATAAGGAACGAAAAAAGGTTTGGAATTTAAACGAACTAATTAATTAACTAAAACACATCTTACCATCCACACAGTTCTACATCTATTTTTTTTTTTTTAAGATCTCAGTTCCTTTTAAATTATATTTACTTTCCCTTTTAATAAATCTGATGTACATAATCTTTGTACATAAATTTTAAAATACAAATTTCCATCAACTCATGAATTTACAGTAAATCTAACTGTATAAATAGTAGATTTGTATGATCTCTATATCCACTTCCACTAATAACTGACAGCTCTTTTCTGTAAGAGGAAGATTGAATTTATATATGTTTTACAGGCACTACTCCACACTTCCACACAATACGTCAGATATGGTACAATCAATGAGTTATACAATATATACAAAGCCCCTTTGTTCAGAATATTCTTGACTTTATTTATTATAGCAATGGTTTTAGATATTTTACCTTTTATGTAATTTATGTAAAGTTCCCATGACAAATGTTCATCAATAAGAACACCCAAAAACTTTCTTTTGTTTTTTGTACTTCAAATCCTTCAACATACAGTTGATCATCAACACTTTTTTTTGCTGCAAAATATCATAAACTTTGTTTTACCAATATTTAAGGACAATCTATTACTATTAAACATTTTTTATAAATTCAATTCCAACTACCTCTAATACTTTTTAAATATTTTCTCCAGCATAAAAAAAGTTGTATCATCTTTGAACTTAAATAATTTAGAAAGAAATTTAGTGATATCATTAATATACAAAAGGAAAAGTATGGGTCCAAGGACTGATCCTTGTGGTACCCCACAACTAACAATTCGCACAGCAGAGTTTGTGTTACTAATCTTTACAAACTGCCTTCTATTTTTTTTAAATAACTTGTTACCCATTCTTGTGCCACTCCTCTATACCGTACTTGTATAACTTTTTCAATAATATTGAGTGATCTAATGTATCGAAGGCTTTTTGTAAATCCACAAATACACTCACCAAATATTGCTGTTTATCTATTGCTGTTGAAATCTCTTCTACCAGTTCAATTATTGCTGTCGCAATGGAATGATTTGAGCGAAAACCATATTGACAATCACTTAAAATGCTATATTTATTGATAAATTTCTTTGGTCTAGAAACAAATAATTTCCCCAAAATCAGCGAGATATGTCTATAGTTATTATATTTGTGCTTATTCCTACCTTTATAGACTGATATTATTTTAGCAATATTCATATTGTCTGGTAAAACCCCTCTTGAAAATGACAAATTGATGTTTCCCTCATTTTGCATCTCGAACTCAGTTTTCTACCCGGACAACATTTCTGACAGTACCTATGGGTGATTGGTAAATGTTTAGTGGGCGGAGATGAATGCTGCTCGCTGATTCGCTGCGAGGTGAGGAAAGTGATTTCATTGGCTATAATGGAAAGCTCACGGTCCGGTTTTTTTAGTCCTCCCGGTGTGGTTGATCATGGCTGTCCCAGCAGGAAGATCTGTGGTCTTTGTAACTGGAAACGCAAAGAAACTCGAGGAAGTAGGAGTTTTACATTTTGTGAATTTGTCTTGTTTTCTGTCCAAAGCCTATAGTTTGGTACATGTATCGCCTTTATTCCTTTTTAGGCTTTGTTTGCTACATGCAGCCATAAAGCATGAGCTGTGTTTTAAATGCATATTAATATTTCTAACTTTCGTTTCTATCCTTCAGGTCATCCAGATACTAGGAGACAAGTTTCCCTACAAACTAGTGTCGAAAAAAATTGATTGTAAGTATGGAAAGGAGACACCACGTGTAAAATAAATAGTTGTATCAAGCTCAAGCTTTTCATTAAAAGTACCTTGTAGCCTATAAATATTTTCCTTCTGAGTAGATATTTGTATTTGATAGTAGGCAGGGCTAGTATGAGATTCTGACTGAATGTTAACCTTGAGAGTATAAACCCTGGTGTTTCACTGTATCAAACGCAGTATTTTCACAAACATTTGAAACATAAACGGCGATGATCTAAGATACAGTATTAAAATTAATAGATTAGAGTAATTATAATGTTATCTATAATAATTGTTGCTATTTTGATTTTTACAAACGTAACCAAAAGTATTAAATGAAACACTTGTTAAACTTGTTGGTTTCAGTTGCTTATTGTACAAAATATTATCCCATTGCTCTGTTCTGCTTTTTATTAAGACAAGTGCAACAACCTGATACTAGCTAGTGAATTAGTCAGGCTATCTGCTCTGTTAGCCGACCTGCAGTCTCCTGCTTGACAAAATGCTGCCAATAGCTTTCTAACTGTAATTTTAAAACAGTGTTAGCCTACTTAGATAATATGATGCAGGATTTTAGCTGTTTCGCCACCATAACTGTTTAAAAGATCAGTGAATAGAGCTGCTTTTTGATGTCCTTCCCATTAGGCAGCTTATTATAGCATAATCATACCACGTTATTTTTTCTAATTACATTTTTTCTTTATAAATATCTGCTTTGAAAATCCCATATAACTATTATATGATAAATCAAATTGCCATATATACCAAGATGGAAGTGGTTTTAAAGTTTTTTTTTTGTTTTTTTTTTTTTTGCTTTTCTTACACTTGTTACCAGCAACAGATAAGTTCAATACAGGCCAAAAGTTTGGAAGCAACTTCAAGTTCTTGTTCACAATCCCTCGATTTATTGGGTGCATTTGCTCTATGATCAGACTGTGCTTTCAGTCACCTGCTCCATGTTCCTCAATATGCCTTTAGGTACATATTGAAGTTATCAGACTATTCCTTTAAAAAGCCAACAAGAGGAAAAAGGGCTTCATATTTGGCTGAAAAAATTCAGGTGCAAAGGTAAAAAACAAATCCCAGTTTGGTTATTGTATTTAAAAGTCAAAGCAAGAAAAAGCCAAGCACCTGCTCATTTCAGGAAAGGTATATTCTCATGTGATGCTTTATATAATAACCATGTTTACTTTGTTGCAAAGTATACCAATGAAACTCTGATCTGTTTTACACAAATTTCGTCTTACTTTAAAACGTTTGGCCTGTGCTGTATTTAAACAAATCAGCACTAGCGGTGCTAACAGTAGTGTTCCTGCTGGAAGGACATTTTATGGAAACTTATGATGAAGAGTACTGGATTTGATCTTTGGTTATATTTTAGTTTATTTATCTTTTACCCACCCACTAAAAGGGAGCTTCCTACACTACACTTGTATTACTTGCATGCTGCTGTGACTGTGGAGCATGTGGCACTGCAGTGTTGTGAGAGGGTGGGTGCAGGGTGGTGAACATGTGTGAGTTTAGAACGTATTTAAAATACCTACATACAGGGGTTGGACAATGAAACTGAAACACCTGTCATTTTAGTGTGGGAGGTTTCATGGCTAAATTGGACCAGCCTGGTAGCCAGTCTTCATTGATTGCACATTGCACCAGTAAGAGCAGAGTGTGAAGGTTCAATTAGCAGGCTAAGAGCACAGTTTTGCTCAAAATATTGAAATGCACACAACATTTATGGTGACATACCAGAGTTCAAAAGAGGACAAATTGTTGGTGCACTTCTTGCTGGCTCATTTTGTGACCAAGACAGCAAGTTTTTGTGATGTATCAAGAGCCACGGTATCCAGGGTAATGTCAGCATACCAAACCAAGAAGGACAACCACATCCAACAGGATTTAAACTGTGGACGCAAGAGGAAGCTGTTCCTAAAAGGGATGTTCGGGTGCTAACCCGGATTGTATCCAAAAAACATAAAACCACGGCTGACCAAATCACGGCAGAATAAATGTGCACCTCAACTCTCTTGTTTCCACCAGAACTGTCCGTCGGGAGCTCCACAGGGTCAATATACACGGCCAGGGCTGCTATAGCCAAACCTTTGGTCACTCATGCCAATGCCAAAACCTCGGTTTCAATGGTGCAAGGAGCGCAATCTTGGCTGGGGGACAATGTGAAACATGTATTGTTCTCTGATGAGTCCACCTTTACTGTTTTCCCCACATCTGGGAGAGTTACGGTGTGGAGAAGCCCCAAAAAAGCTCCCCACTCAGACTGTTGGCATGCCCAGAGTGAAGCATGGAGGTGGATCAGTGATGGTTTGGGCTGCCATATCATGGCATTCCCTTGGCCCAATACTTGTGCTAGATGGGCGCGTCACTGCCAAGGACTACCGAACCTTCTTGAGGACCATGTGCAATCCAATGGTTTTAAACATTGTATCCTGAAGGCAGCGCCGTGTATCAGGATGACAATGCACCAATACACACAGCAAGACTGGTGAAAAATTGGTTTTGATGAACATGAAAGTGAAGTTGAACATCTCCCATGGCCTGCACAGTCACCAGATCTAAATTTTTATTGAGCCACTTTGGGGGGTTTTGGAGGAGCGAGTCAGGAAACGTTTTCCTCCACCAGTATCACGTAGTGACCTGGCCACTATCCTGCAAGAAGAATGGCTTAAAATCCCTCTGACCACTGTGCAGGACTTGTATATGTCTTTCCCAAGACGAATTGACGCTGTATTGGCCGCAAAGGAGGCCCTACACCATACTAATAAATTATTGTGGTCTAAAACCAGGTGTTTCAGTTTCATTCTCCAACCCCTGTATATTTCTGTATTGATTTGTCGTTCCCCAGGCATTTGCTTACCTTTGCCCTATGGTAAAGTCTGCCTCTGTCTTTTGTTTTTGACAAAATGTGAACAGCACAGGTCAAGGTGGCTATAAACAAGCTAAGGAACATCACCATAATTGGACGTAGTTCTAATGTAAGAATGCCATAATTCTATGTGTCTGACCATTTTACCCAGTGCCTGAATACCAGGGGGAGCCAGATGAAATTTCCATACAGAAGTGTAAGGAGGCTGCACAGCAGGTACATTAAATCCTAACTGCCAGGGACTCTTTATGTTTGTCTGATATTACCAGAAGGAAATGAAACTGCTGTTTTTGTCCCAAAGATTGATGGGCCAGTCATAGTGGAGGACACCTGTCTGTGTTTCAGGGCTTTGGGAGGACTGCCTGGTCCTTACATGTAGGTTCAGGTTCCATTCCCAGTAAGCTAGTACAGCTCAGAACGTAAAACTTTGCCTAAAGTAATAGATTTTTTTTTTTGTGTGTAGCAAATGGTTTCTTGATAAACTAAAGCCAGAAGGTAAGCAATAAAATAAATATTAATTTGATGTTATATTTAAACAACTTGTGATTATAGCTGTGCAACATTTCTGATCTTTTCTATTTGGTTGTGGGGTTGTTATTTAGGTTTATACAAGCTCTTAACTGGCTTTGAGGATAAATCAGCATGGGCTCTCTGCACCTTTGCATTCAGTGCTGGTAGAGATGAACCCGTGCAGCTCTTCAGTGGGAAAACTGAGGTTAGAATCTGTCTCACCAACATCCCTCCAGTGTTTGTGTTGTGTTTTGACTCCGATATATTTCTCAACATAACTCAGGGGCACATTGTGGAGCCCAGGGGGCCTCGGGACTTCGGATGGGATCCCTGTTTCCAGCCGGACGGATACGACAGAACGTAAACGACTATTTGATTTCTACCACAAGGGGGAGCCAGAGGATAACACTGTCAGAGTTCAAATCAAAAAGGACCAAATCACAACACCCAACCTTAACTAAAATTTTTGTCTCTCTTATCTGCAGCTACGCTGAACTCCCCAAAGAAATAAAGAATTCAATCTCTCATCGCTATCGGGCGCTCGCTGCCATGTCTGAGCACTTCTCACAAATCAACAATACCTCACCACAGAGCAAGAAGAAGAAGCAGGATGATTAGAGATTCTTTATTTTTAGATCAAAATTAGATGGTTCCTATGTAACAACTGTCTTGTAAAGCCTACAGCTGAGCAGGGTTTGAGTTATATATGTTTCTCCCTTAATTTTAATAAACCAGTTTTTTAAAAAGATGCGTTTTTCTTTGTTAATCGTTGACTCACAGTTTATTTGGGGTATAATATTTTTTTTTAAAGCATGATCAAAATAACTGTAAGATAAAATATGAAGACAGTCGACACTTCTTGCAGTTTTGCACTGCTGTGCCAGAGCAGAAACTCCAAGATAGCCTGTTTGAGTTTTAGTTTCATGGGACTGACAAAGATAGACTCAGAGAACACTATAATTCATAAACTGAAAAGCTCCAGGGCCCTGATGAGAGCAGCAGACCAATCTGTTTCTAGGGCTGGGCCTGTGGATTTGGCACAAGCAGCAGAAAGTTGTTCAGGCTGGAGTCCAAAAAAGTGGAGGGAGGGGAGTTTAGGAGGAGTAGGTCCCTAACGGGGACGATGGGGTGTTCAGTAGACACAGCACGGTGATAACATGGGATTTGGTAAAAAATGACCCTGGAGCTTCAAGTCTCTGAACAGAAACAATTCATACACCTGTGATTGATGCCTATTAGATGCACAGAGGATGGGAGTCATGCACATAAACGTGCTTTTCTTAAGACCAGTATGAACTGCTTACCCCTCAATGTAGGTATTTTAAGAATCTCAAAAAGAAAATCTGAAAGTGAACAACGAACAGGACAGCAGAGATCCTTCAGGTGAGAATTTCTGTATTGTGTGCATGGAGCACTTCAATTACTCAGCTAAGAGTAACAGAATGGACATGATGGTTCAAATTTGGAAACAATTTGGTATTCCAAAAGGTCGATGATAAAGTAGTCTAAAATTAAGTTTCAACCATGGCCAACCCAAAGCCCAACGTCAACACTAATGAGTCATTGCAAAGAAACTAGGAAATTGAAATAAACTCAACCAATTAATAAATAAAAATTGATTAGAATTATGCCAGAAGATTGTTGATTGCACCAAAAAGTGAGTCAAACTGCAACTTTAAATTATTTTAAAACTAAATAATGCTTAAGGTCTATGTTTATATTTTAGCCTGTGTGTAATAACTATATTAGAGCAATTTAGTGAAGAAATGCATTTACAAACTGAAATGTGCTTCAGTTAAAACTCTTGCATAACTAATAAAGACCAGTTTGCAGTTTTACACACAGCAAATGTCAGATGTACTTGAGCAAAGAATGTTTAATATGAGTATTGCTGTTGCAAACATTTGAAAGCATGAATATTTTTGGTAGTTAAGACATAAACCATGATGACGACATTTAAAAATCATTACTATGATTACGACTTGGAAACTTGAAATTTTTAAAGCTCCGGAAAAGCCTCAGCCTCAATTGGGAAAACCATCTCCAGACATTAACTTGGATGCGTTTTTCCGAAGCCTCTCCATCAGGCCCGGAAAACAGGACATTATCAACTTTACGACTAACAGAACCAGTAATAGCCCCTTTTTCCAACGTTATCTGTTGGAGACTTTGCTGTTGTAAGTTGTGCTTGATGAAGGAATGTGTTGCTCCAGGAGAAAAGGATGCCAGACTTTAGTAGCTTTAATCCATTAGGATTAGGCCAGAGGAAGAGGAGGGTTTGATGTGGCTTTGGGGAGACAAGCTGAGCTTCCTTTTAACTGTCATGCAAGACTTATTCACCTTCTCCTGCTGTGAAGACTTCTATTAAACAGTAAACACCCGATGAAACCATGTTTTCTTTCTAATAGTAGAATCTGTACCTTAAAACAGTTCAGACTATGTTCTGCATGACTTCAAATTTGAAAAGACTGGTTTTACCTTTCAAAGGACCGGCCATTTCCCAATCTCATAAATTTTGAGTTTCAACAAACTCTCTCATGAATGAAGTCTCTCCAAGATTTTTAAAGGTTCAGAAGGATGAATTATTCCACCATGAACCCGCTGCTGTGAATGATGGAAACATATGACCCGAAACATATTTCTACTGAGAGTCATTCCCAGACTGTTTTCTGTTTATGACCAAATCCAAAGAGCACTGAAACACTCAGCGAATGGCACCTAGTTTACTTTTTTTTAGAAAGATACTGTCTGCGTGATCCCCTAACTAATCATTACCGGTTTTTATTACCACTACAATCTTATAAATATTGAGATTTAAACTGTGGGGCCTAAGCAGGAAGTCACTCAATGGACAATTAATAGTCCGAGATGGAAGGTTGTGATTGAAATGCACTTCTAAAGCATCACTCGGGGCCAGAACCTGAACCTACTTCTGCGACGACCCGATTGGTATCCCAGACACACATTTCTGTATCTACCTGGCATTTCTGTGCTGCCTTAAGTAAACAATGCTCTAGCCTCAACATTCTGCACATCTGATTCTGCTTTCAGCCATGTAAAAAAGTTAGGACTACCCCACTACACCACTGATTACACTGACTTTCACAGCCTATGATAGGACTTGAGGATTTTTAACAAAGTTTGTGTTAAATACACTTATATTTAAGAACTGTTATACATTGAAAGTCTGCCTTTTTGTTGTGGTCATTAGCTGGCTCATAACATGTTTAAAATAACGCCACAGTCTCTGTAAAGGAAACAGATCTGGGCTTTGACCCTATTCCAGGACTTTCCATTCTCAACAGGTTCTTGGTGGATTTAGTGGCATGTTTTGGGTCATTATCATGTTGCAAGGTCCTGTTCTGCCTCAGATTCAATTCTTTTTTTGCAGATGGTCTTCCATTTTCCCCAAACACCAGTCCATCACAGGGCAACACAATGACATGCAGGACCATCATGCAGCCACACATTCATACCTAAAGGCAATTTAGAGTAATAAATTGACCTAAAAGTCAAGTTTTGGACTGTGGGGAGGAAGCCAGAGTACCCAGAGAGGACCCATGAATGCACAAGAAATTATGCAGACTTCATGCAGAAAGATACCAAATCTGGGATTTGAACCCAGGACCATATTGCTGCACGGCAACAGTGATACCAACTGCTTCAGTGATGATGATGACATTTTAGGGTTGTTGGTGACTTTTTTAAGCATCTTCCAGCTTGCTTTCAGGTTGAACTTGCTTTGACCAAACCTTGGTATGTTGGCAGTTGTTTTGATCGTCCTCAAATTGTAAACTATTTTCTATACAGAAGAATGGCTGATTTTAAATTCACCTGGACAACTCTTTAAATCCCTAACCAGACCTCTTTCCAATGGCCTTGGACAGCTTTATAAATCTCACCATTAGAGTTCACTCACTTGTCAACTCACCAGGAGCACCCCAAACTAAATGTCTGAGGTTAAAACAGGACAAACATTTAAAATATTGAGTAAGGATGCTCTCATCATGTGCAACTGATGTGTGTCATTTGAAACATTTTAAGTGGACATACTTTATTCCTCAGTAGAAACTGAATTTTGTTACATTTTTCAGAAAAATGTTGATGGGTCTTTTCTTCAGTTTGTATTCAAATTAAATGTCTGAGAAAATACCGAATGGCTAAGTAAAGCGAACAAAAGAAAAAAAGCCAAGCATCTGCTTCTGTTTTATAAACAGTTTTCACCACAATCACCATACAAATTAAGTGTGTACCAAACTAAATTTAAATGCAATATTCTGATCTTAAAGATATAAATCTTAAAGATTATAACAAATCTAAGAATTTCTGTGTTTGTGGTTAGTTACTTCTGTTCAAGACTGTGATTACAGACACTTACTATTGCAGCAGAATTCAGAAGGTATAAACCACGTTATAGTGCCTTTAGGGTCTTCAACCAATATAATCCAAAGGGCCATTTTTGCCATTAGTTGTTTAGATCCGCAGATGTTACATGACCTTTGGAAAAAAGGCAACTTATATGTCTTTTTAAATATCTACTTGAGGAATTTTGTTTTTTAAAGTACCACCATTTTATTTCTATTTTTAGATTTTTAAAAATAAAAAACCTTTGCTGAAACATTTTCTGTTATTAAAATATCTACATTAAAAAAAACATCAGCTGGTTGTTTAGCATTTTTAGCCAAAGTTATCAGAAGCCACTTGTGCAGCCGCAGATTGCAGATGGATCTCTGTGTATCATTGTAGCTCTGACTGCATGTTTAGAATCAGAATCAGAATCAGCTTTATTGCCAAGTTTGTACATACAAACAAGGAATTTGACTCCGGTACACTTTGCTCTTTGTTTTTGCATTACAGAATATCAGAATGTCGTTTGTCCTGCTGGAAGGTGATCCTCCACCCGAGTCTCAAGTCTTTTGTAGTCTTGAACAGGTTTATTCGAGGATTGTCTCTTTAGTTAGCTCCATTAATCTTGGACTGGCGACCTGTCCAGGGTGTACCCTGCCTCTCGCCCGTAGACTGCTGGAGGTAGGCAACAGCTCCCCCGTGACCCACTACGGAAGAAGCGGTATAGAAGATGAATGATTAATCTTAATGCTGTGGGTATGGTTTTGATGCAGTTAGTTTTTCTTCATTCATAGCGTTTGGTCAACAACGTAGTTATGGTGTGCACAGCTAATAATTGTCCCATTGACAGATTCCTTCATCAGTTATCACTCCCTTTTGGCTTCTTCTTCTTCTTCTTCTTCTTCTTCTTCTTCTTCTTATGGTGTTTAATGGCGGTTGGCAAGAAACTGTAGGTGTGCATTACCGCCACCACTGGTATGGAGTGTGGTTCATCATGGATTAATATCTACCTATATACTTAAATTCTATTATATAATTTTGTTCTTTTTAGAAATCTTAAAATAATTTGTATATGTTTGCTCCCTATTGTCTTTTGTAATGAATCTATTATACTAAACTTTTCTTTAATCCTTTCAAATTCTCTCTTCATACCTCTTCTTTCCAGCTCATATTTCTGACACTCTATAAAAACATGTTCAATTGTTTCATCCATCCCACAGTGGTCACATTATCTTGTACTATGTTTATGCATTTTTAAAAGTGTATAATTAAGTCCTGTATGTCCTAATCTTAGTCTTGTTATTACCCTTTCCTCCTTTCTGTTCCTTCTTCCAGTTCTTTTTTCACCGACTGCCTTTTTGATCCTATAAAACCATATTCCTTTTCTTTCTCCATCCCACCTTTTCTGCCATTCTTCCTTCAATTTTTGTTTGATGATGCTTTTTGCTTCTGATTTACTAAAAGGTACTGTAAAATTTATATGATTTTGTGTTGCCATCTTATCTGCCATCTCATTTCCTTTAACCCCAATATGTGCTGGAACCCATAAAAATACTATTGATAAACCCATCATTTGTAGTCTCTTAGTCCTCTTCTTACCAAGCATGTTAGTTTAATTGGACAACCATGGGTTGTAAGAGTTGCAGTTGTCTCATATTCTATGTTTTTAGACATTTTAAAAAATTCTCTGTAAGAAGTCCAAAGTGTGGGGTAGTTCTAGAACCTACCCCTGCTTTATGAATCCCCACAACTTTCTTTCTGACCAATCCGTTTTTCTTGGTTGTTATGATGCTGTTTGTTCACTGACGTTCTCTAAAAAACCTGAATCCACAAAAAAGGTAGATTTAGATTATATCAAACACTGATGGACTATATTTACTAATATGGTCACTTCTGGAGGCAATTGCTTGCCCTGGGTTTTATTTAGGGGGATCAGAATAAAAGGTAAAAAAAAAAAGAAATAAATACGACACTTGTCACATTTTTATTGGCAACACATTTAGAACACAATTTCCCTTTCACTTAATTATGCACTATGTGGCGGTGGTCTGTCCCATAAGAAAATAGAACATGCATTGAAGTTTGTGATTGTTACAAAATTTCAACAAATTGATAGTCAAAGAATATTTTTGCAAACCAAAGTACCACAGGACTTTTGTACGTTTTATTTGATTATGAACTTCTCTCACCTTTATTCAGATGTATAAAATATAATACTTCCTTTAGATCTATCTTTTAAGACTGAATGAGAAACCATTCACAGGTCTGAGATGGATGTAAAAGTCTTCAAGAAGATTTATGACAAAACTATGAGTTAAGAGTTAAGAGAACATACTTCAACTATACCATTTGCTCTTAAAACATGCCTCATCTATGATGCATGTGTGACAGAAAAAGATAAATACTCTGAGTCTCATCGTGTAAGAAGTGAAAGTTCTAGCCAAACAGGCCAGGATTGTGCAAAGTCAGAGACTTTAATGTGCTCTGGAAGTCCTCCACGGTCCACGGATCTCTGTGCGTCTCCGCAGCAGAGGCGCTGCTGCTGTCAGGGCTGATGCTCTGCGGGTCGTTGAACGTTATCAGGATATCTGTGGAGAACTGCGGCAAACGGAAGAGACCCAAATGAATGGCCACCGTGTTCCTGGCATCTTCGTTGAACTTGGACACACATTGGGTCCCGTTCAGCATCCAGGCGTTGCTGCACTCCGACAGTGACACCTCGCCTTTAGGCAGGGCGACAACATTACCCACTTCAAAGGCCCCTGGCTCCTGAGCTTTATTGCTGCCCGCTATGTCCTCGAAGTGGTACCTGGCTGCGTCCTGGTCGGCCACCTGGGCCTGATACTCCAGCAGCTCTACGATGAGGCTCTGGTCGGTGTGAGGGTGGGCAAACACCTCCTGGTTGTCTGGGATCTCCCTCACCTCGCTGACATCCGTGATGTTGTGGGGGATGACCGCTGACAGAGCTCCGCCAAACAGGGGACGAAGCTGAAGAGAGTCCACTCCTGCGGCAGTCTGCATCTCACTTTTAGGGTTAAAAACTGCTGAAGAGGAGGAGAAACAACAGCAAACATAGACTGTTACGGACTGACTGCAGGTACACAAACATCACATGTTTACGGGACTAAAACGCATTCAAATAAAATAACAACGACTTACAATCAAGCTTGATTAAAACATCCAGATACACGCTCGTTCAAACTTTCCTCTGCTTCGTGTAGGTTTTGGTTCCAATGGGTTCAACAGGCGCTCTGCTGCCCCCTACAGGCGAGGATCATATTGAGCCCCAAAGCTGCGGATCAAACCTGCGTGACAACTGAGCAACAGCAAAAATATTATAAAACTACGACGTCTGGGAATGAATCAGTTTACATTTTATATTTTATTGAAGGTTTCAAATGTTTTATGCAGTGCATCGTTTTTTTAAACAATTTCTTCTTTTCCTAAGGCTTAAAATAGAGACAGACACAATGCATATTTGTACAATAACCATGTATTTCTTTTTTGTAAAAACACGGTATATATGAATATTTACAAAAAACATATTTACAAAAATATTTTTATTTCCTTTTTATATTTCCGACAAATAAATGTCCTCATTAACAGCAAGTGGATCCGAAGCCAAATTCCTTATTTGTGGGCACAAACTTGGCAAATAAAGCAGATTCTAAACATCACCAATCATATGACTAAAATGTTTTGATTCAAGAGCATCTGGCTCTTCTGTCCACTGGATTTCTTTTCCAGGTTCTAGAGCAGGAATCTGCAACCTGCTGCTCCAGAGCTGTAAGTGGCTCTTTGGACCTTCCAAAATGGCTCTTAATAACTTTGTGATTAAGAACCAACTAGTGTTTTTATATATAGATATACCATATTGCCAAAAGTATTTGTCTGTCTACTTCTGCATGTACATCAACTTTGATGACATCCTATTCCTAATTTATAAGGTCCAATTTGTTGATGGACCCACCGTTGCCAGCAACTTTTAACTATTCTGTAAACATCTTCCACAAGATTTAGGAGTGTGTTCATAGGTACATGAGAAAACCATAATTACAGCCTCTGATCTAATTAATCTGAAAGATGTTCAAGAAGGCTGAGGTCAGGACTCTGTTCAGTCCAATCAAGTTTCTCCACACCAAACCTTATTCACCTGGTGACATGGAAATTATTGTAACACTGGAATTCATTGATCTGGTGGTGGAACCCAATACTTTTGGCAAGGTAGTGTAATAACAAATGCAGGTTTTAGCTGTTTTTTTCATGGAATAATTGCATTGGATTTTCACAACAGAATCACACTAAAAGTAAGTAAAATGTTTTTATTTTTTTTCAAAACATAGAGCTAAAATGGGGTTTGTTTGAAAAATGACAACAAAATTCTTATAGTATATGTTTGTTAGAGATTATATATGGTATGTAAAGCTTGCAGACCCCTGTTCTAGAGGAACAAGAGCTAAAAACAAAGAGGTAAATACTTTTACAAGCACAAGAACGCATTTACTGTTTTCTTTAATTTATCAAAACTCTGATAACTTACATTTTGCTTTTGTTGTAATACTCTAAGATTTATTTTAACAATTCATTACTGTTCTTTGATCATCATTAGAACTATATTGACTTTTATAGCTATACGGATTGTGCTTAATTAACTGTCCACTCCGTCACCACCACATTAGCGAACTGGAACATTTTTATTTTTTTTTAGAGAAGGGATGCTGGTTCTTTTTTTAAACTTTATTTAAACAAAGTAGCACAAACAAGTAAGGCAATTACAACAACAACAGTGCAATTCTGTTTAGGGCATAGTACAGGCAGATTTCGAAACGGAAAAACAAAGTGTTATTGATAAGAGAGAAAAAATAAATATATACATATATATATACATATGTACAGGGGTTAGACAATGCAACTGAAACACCTGTCATTTTACTATGGGAGGTTTCATGGCTAAATTGGACCAGCCTGGTAGCCAGTCTTCATTGATTGCACATTGCACCAGTAAGAGCAGAGTGTGAAGTTCAATTAGCAGGGTAAGAGCACAGTTTTGCTCAAAATATTGAAATGCACACAACATTATGGGTGACATACCAGAGTTCGAAAGAGGACAAATTGTTGGAGCACGTCTTGCTGGCGCATCTGTGACCAAGAAAGCAAGTCTTTGTGATGTATCAAGAGCCACAGTATCCAGGGTAATGTCAGCATACCACCAAGAAGGACGAACCACATCCAACAGGATTAACTGCGGACTCAAGAGGAAGCTGTCTGAAAGGGATGTTCGGGTGCTAACCCGGATTGTATCCAAAAAACATAAAACCACGGCTGCCCAAATCACGGCAGAATTAAATGTGCACCTCAACTTCCCTGTTCCCACCAGAACTGTCCGTCGGAGCTCCACAGGGTCAATATACACGGCCGGGCTGCTATAGCCAAACCTTTTGGTCACTCAATGCCCAAATGCCAAACGTCGGTTTCAATGGTGCAAGGAGCGCAAAACTTGGGCTGTGGACAATGTGAACATGTATTGTTCTCTGATGAGTCCACCTTTAACTGTTTTCCCCACATCTGGAGAGTTACGGTGTGGAGAAGCCCCAAAGAAGCGTACCACCCACTGTTGCATGCCCAGAGTGAAGCATGGGGTGGATCTTGATGGTTTGGGCTGCCAAAAATCATGGCATTCACCTTGGCCCGATACTTGTGTTAGATGGGCGCGTCACTGCCAAGACTACCGAACCATTCTTGAGGACCATGTGCATCCAATGGTTCAAACATTGTATCCTGAAGGCGGTGCCATGTATCAGGATGACAATGCACCAATACAACACAGCAAGACTGGTGAAAGATTGTTTGATGAAAAATGAAAGTGAAGTTGAACATCTCCCATGGCCCTGCCACAGTCCACCAGATCTAATATTTTTGAGCCCCTTTGGGTGTTTTGGAGGAGCGAGTCAGGAACGTTTTTTCCCCCACCAGTATCATGTAGCGACCTGGCCACTATCCTGCAAGAAGAATGCTTAAAAACCCTCTGACCACTATGCAGGACTTGTATATGTCTTTTCCCAAGACGAATTGACGCTGTTATTGGCCGCAAAAGGAGGCCCTACACCATACTTATAAATTATTGTGGTCTAAAACCAGGTGTTTCAGTTTCGTTCTCCAACCCCTGTATATTGATATACATGGGTGGGCAGTTCCATTCCATATGGCACTGTCGTTTCCCACATGGGCGTTGAAGTGCCCCAGCAGAATAATGGAGTCCCTGGGAGGGGCACTATCCAGCACCCCCGACAGGGACACCAAGAAGGCCGGGTATTCCGTACTACCGCTCGGCCTGTAGGCCGAAACGACAGTCAGAGACCTATCCCCGACCCGAAGGCGCAGGGATGCGACCCTCTCATCCACCGGGGTAAACCCCAACACGAGACGGCTGAGCTGGGGGGCAACAAGCAAACCCACCCCAGCCCGCCGCCTCTCCCCGTGGGCCACTCCAGAGTAGAAGAGAGTCCAGCCCCTCTCAAGGAGATGGGTTCCAGAGCCCACGCTGTGCGTGGAGACAAGCCCGACTATTTCTAGTCGATATCTCTCGACCTCCCGCACAAGCTCAGGCTCCTTCCCCCCTAGCGAGGTAACATTCCACGTCCCTAGAGCCAGCCTAAGCATCTGGGGATCGGGCCGCTGAGGTCTCCACCTTCGTCCGCCACCCAATCCTCTTTGCACTGGTCCCTCATGGTTCCCCCTGCAGGTGGTGGGCCAACTGGGGGATGGCCTCGCATCTCTCGTTCGGGCTTGGCCCGGCCGGGTCCCGCGAGAAGCAACCCAGCCACCAGGCGCTCTCCGACGAGTCCCGATCCGAGGCCTGGCTCCAGGGTGGGACCCCGGCTCCGCCATAGCGGGCGTCGTCACATGCCTCGATATATTTGTCCTCATGAAGGATTCTTGAACCGGTCTTTGTCTGACCCATCACAATGGAGCGGGAGATCGACAGACGGATCGGTGCGGCTGCCGCAGTAATGGTGGCGCTGTGCCGCGCCGTTGTGGTGAAGAGAGAGCTGAGAAAAAGCGAAGCTCTCAATTTACCGGTCGGTCTACGTTCCTACCCTCACCTATGGCCATGAACTTTGGGTCATGACCGAAAGAACGAGATCCCGGATACAAGCGGCTGAAATGAGCTTCCTCCGTAGGGTGGCTGGGCACTCCCTTAGAGATAGGGTGAGGAGCTCGGCCATTCGGGAGGGGCTCGGAGTAGAGCCGCTGCCCCTCCACATCGAGAGGAGCCAGTTGAGGTGGCTCGGGCATCTATACCGGATGCCTCCTGGACGCCTTCCTCGGGAGGTGTTCCAGGCACGTCCCACCGGGAGGAGGCCCAGGGGACGGCCCAGGACACACTGGAGGGACTATGTCTCTCGCTGGCCTGGGAACGCCTTGGGCTCCCCCCGGAGGAGCTGGAGGAGGTGTCTCTATATATATATATATACAGGGGTTGGACAATGAAACTGAAACACCTGTCATTTTAGTGTGGGAGGTTTCATGGCTAAATTGGACCAGCCTGGTAGCCAGTCTTCATTGATTGCACATTGCACCATTAAGTGCAGAGTGGTGAAGGTTCAATTAGAAAGGGTAAGAGCACAGTTTTGCCCCAAATATTGAAATGCACACAACATTATGGGTGACATACCAGAGTTCAAAAGAGGACAAATTGTTGGTGCACGTCTTGCTGGCGCATCTGTGACCAAGACAGCAAGTTTTTGTGATGTATCAAGAGCCACGGAAATCCAGGGTAATGTCAGCATACCACCAAAAAAGACGAAACCACATCCAAACAGGATTAACTGTGGAGGCAAGAGGAAGCTGTCCGAAAGGGATGTTCGGGTGCTAACCGGATTGTATCCAAAAACAAAAAACCACGGCTGCCCAAAATCACGGCAGAATTAAATGTGCACCTCAACTCTCCTGTTTCCACCAGAATTGTCCATCGGGAGCTCCACAGGGTCAGTATACACGGCCGGGCTGCTATGGCCAAACCTTTGGTCACTCATGCCAATGCCAAACGTTGGTTTCAATGGTGCAAGGAGCGTAAATCTTGGGCTGTGGACAATGTGAAACATGTATTGTTCTCTGATGAGTCCACCTTTACTGTTTTCCCCACAATTGGGAGAGTTACGGTGTGGAGAAGCCCCAAAGAAGCGTACCACCCAGACTGTTGCATGCCCAGAGTGAAACATGGGGGTGGATCAGTGATGGTTTGGGCTGCCATATCATGGCATTCCCTTGGCCCAATACTTGTGCTTGATGGGCGCATCACTGCCAAGGACTACCGAACCATTCTTGAGGACCATGTGCATCCAATGGTTCAAACATTGTATCCTGAAGGCGGTGCCGTGTATCAGGATAACAATGCACCAATACACACAGCAAGACTGGTGAAAGATTGGTTTGATGAACATGAAAGTGAAGTTGAACATCTCCCATGGCCTGCACAGTCAGCAGATCTAAATATTATTGAGCCACTTTGGGGTGTTTTGGAGGAGCGAGTCAGGAAACGTTTTCCTCCACCACTATCACATAGTGACCTGGCCACTATCCTGCAAGAAGAATGGCTTAAAATCCCTCTGACCACTGTGCAGGACTTGTATATGTCATTCCCAAGACGAATTGACGCTGTATTGGCCGCAAAAGGAGGCCCTACACCATACTAATAAATTATTGTGGTCTAAAACCAGGTGTTTCAGTTTCATTGTCCAACCCCTGTATATATATATTAATAATAATGAAACAATAACTAAAATAGCAACAAGGGGATTGATAAGTTAGGATTGATATACATTGGTGGGCAGTTCCATTATTATTTCAGTCAGGTATTCATATGATTCAATATATTTCAGAGATGTCAAATATAACTGAAATTCAGATAAAAAGATGTTAAAAACTGGGGATGATCTCAGTACTCGTTTATGAATAAAGAATTTTGCCAAGCAAAATATTAGGTTATAACAGAGTTCTATTGTTTTATTTTTAATAACACTCCAAAAGTTACCATATCTCTAGAAGTAGATTCAGGAAGTGTAATTTTTGATTTGATCCACCTTTCTAAGCAATTCCAAACTATTTTGGTTTGATTGCATTCATAGAAGACATGGTCAATCGTTTCTATATAATTTTCACAGAATGAACATTTATTGTCATTGATATTAAAGCGATTCCTTAGTAGTTCTTTTGAGTGATAGATTGCGTTTAAAAATTTAAAGTGTGTTTCTTTAGCTTTTGGTTGTATGGGGAGTTTAAAATAAAGAGTTCTTCACCTTTCAACTGATTTTTTTTCGAACTTGCAAAGAATGTTATTTTTATTTATTTTCCCAGGGAATAACGTTTCGTTTAGACAGTTTCTAATTGTGTGGTTATTCAATTTTGGGTCAGTGAACGATATTCCGCTAATAGATAATTTGGGTAATTGTGGAGGCATCGAACTACATGTTATAAAATTTTTTTTTCTGATTAATAAATTGTTTTGGTAAGGCATTAAATAATCTGGTAAATTCAGCTTTTGGGGGAAGGAATTGATATTTTGCGCATCCATTTTTAGCATCCATTAAGTGTATAATAGACCAAATATTCTTCTCCATCCAATCTTTATAAAATAAGGATTTATTGCAATGTAGTATGAATCTATTATTCCATATGATAGAGGAGTGTGGCGAGTAGTTATGTACATAGAGGATTTTCCCCAGTAAAGTAACACTTGTTTATGAAACTCTGATAGTTTAATGGACAATTTATGAATATTGAAATCAGCTAGAAGTACAAGTTTTAGACCACCTATTTTGTTAAATACATAATTAGGAACACAATACCAAAATAACTAAGAATTTTTAATCCAGGATTTCAGCCAATTAATTTTAAGGGTTCCGTTAAGACAATCAAAGTCAATTACCTTCAGACCGCCATCTTTGATTTCTTTGACCATATGACTTTTCCATAGGTAATGTGGCCTGTTTCTCCAAATAAAGTTCATGTTCATTTGGTTAATGGTCTTAGTTAAGCTATTTGGGACAGCAATGCTATAAATTGAATAAATTAATCTTAACAAACTTTCCATTTTGGATAAGTAAATTCGTCCTAAAATAGAAAGGTCTCATTGGAGCCATGAGTTAAGTTTGGATTTGCAATCTTTAATCTTGTTTTCAATAGTTAAGGTTGATTCTTGGTTTTTAGTTATAACAGTTCCCAAGTATTTAATTTCAGATTTAAATGGGATGCAAGATATTACTTTTAGGGGAGTGTCATAAATGGCTATAAGCTCACATTTTTTAAGATTTAACATTAGTCCTGAAGCCTCTGAAAAAAAGTTTAATTTTATCAATTACAATTGGGACTTGCTTGTGATTTTTTAAGAAAACGGTGGTGTCATCTGCTAACTGGCTAATGATTAATTCTGTACCGAAAATGTCTAATTTCTCAATGTCTGCACAGTTTTTAAGATAGATTGCTAACATTTCTGACTAAATTAAAGAGATATGGGGAAATGGGACACCCTTGAGGAATTCCAACATTAATGTTAAGTCTAGCTGTAGTGACCTAGGCAGTATTACACAACTATTAATGTTTTGATATAGACCTCTAATTAAGTTAATAAAATTGGCTCCAAAACCTAAGTGTTCAAGAACTGAGAATAAGAATTGGTGTTCCAACGAGTCAAAGGCTTTATAAAAGTCAAGGAAAAGAATAAAGCCATCATCTTTTATCATGTCCCAATATTCAATCAGGTCCTTCACCAGTCTAATATTGTTGTGGATTGACCTTCCTTTTAAGAAGCCAGACTGTGATTCTGCAATAATGTCTGAGATTCCGGTTTGGAGACGCATGGTAAAAATGTATGTTAGTAATGTATAATCTGAATTTCTGAGTGTAATAGGTCTTCTATTCTCAATAATGCTAGGGTCCTTGTCTGGTTTGCGGATACATATAATAATTCCTTGATTCATTGTAGTAGGTATAGTATGGTTTTTAAAGATTTCTGTAAAAACTTGGTGCAGTAATATTTTTATGTCTTCCCAAAAGTGTTTATAAAAGTTTCCTGTAAGTCCATCCGGACCCGGTGCTTTGTTTGATGATAAGTGATTTATTGCCTTATCAAGTTCTTCTATTGTAATATTGTTGTCACAAGTTTTTTTGTAATTATCCTCAATTTTAGGGATAAATGTTTCAGTTTGTTTAAAAAAGGTGTAAGATTTTGGTTCTGAGAATTTGGAGGTATACAAGTTGTTATAGAATTTAAAAATCTCTGTTGAAATTATTCTTTCATTGTTGGCGATAGAGTTTTGTTGTTGTCTTCTTTTTTCCAGATTACAAAAGTAGGCCGTGCTTTTTTCTCCTTCCTCGATCCATTTCGCTCTTGATCTAATAAATTCCCCTTTGGCTCTATGAATATACATTTCATCTAGTTTAGGTTAGAGGATTCATATTTTTTGTTTGTCTTCAATTGAGGGATTGGGTTTATTGCAATAAATATTTAGTTGTTGTACAATGTCTAGTTCTTTTTTTTTTGAGTTCTTTTTTAATTTGTTTACTGGATGAAATAGAAAATTGTCTAATCTTGTATTTTAGGAATTCCCATTTTTGAACAGGACTATTTAATTCTTCAGAGTCCTTATGTTTTGAGTTAATTCTTCGATTTTTTGGCAGTAGGAGTTATTTTTAAGAAGACTGTGGTTAAATTTCCAATATTTTCTTGCGCCTGATTTCCAGTTTGGAGGTTTCAAATGTAAGGAAATAAGGCTATGGTCAGTTAACGGTGCAGCAGAGATATCTGAGTTCATTTCATTGGTCAATAATTCATTTGTTATAAGCTAGTAATCAAGTCTTGATTTGCTATTTGAACCAAACCATCAGAATTTTATATATTTGGGATTAAGGTGGTACCACACGTCAACTAGATTTTGTTCATTGCAAAAATTGTTAAATATTTTGGTTGGGTAACTTGAGTTATGTTTAGAAGGCCATTTATCATAAAATTAATCTTGAACGAGGTTGAGATCCCCACCAATTACAACATTGTTGGTTGAGTAAAATGATTTTAGGTGATCTAAATTTAGGGTTATTTCTTTTAGCAATAATTTGTTCTGATTTAGATTATTATAACCATATATATTTAACAAAATAAGTATTACGTTATCCAAACAGACAGTAAGGAATAACCAGTGACCATTTTCATCCATTTTACTTGAAATTATCTGACCTTGGAAGTTTTTTAGAAGTACAGCGAACCGGAACATATAAAAGAAAACGCGGCGGTCTCTCCTCCTCCAGCTGTCTCAGTTGACTTCCTGCCTGCGCGGTCAGCTGATTCAGACGGAGGAAAGAGAGAGGAGGATCGCCGCTAATATCCACAATGACTACGATGTCTCCTCGCTCAGGACAGCCTGTAAAATGAATCAGACCGATCTGTAAGGCCTCTTAAACGGTGAAATCTCTGGGCTGACAGCGGGGATTCTGCGGAGGAGTTTTATTCAGCGGATCTCCGGAGAAACAGAAGGTAGCTGGTGACGTTGGCATCCTTTAGCTTAGCTTAGCTTAGCTGAGCTTAGCTTAGCTGAGGTTAGCTTAGCTGAGGTTAGCTTAGTTTAGTTTAGCTTAGTTTAGTTTAGCTTAGCCTAGCCTGGAGGGGGCCTGCTTTAATTACTACATATCAATAATTACTCTGTAGCGTTTAGTAGTTGCATAGTTTTTACAGTAATTTTTGCTTTAAAACAAACCGCTTACTGAAAAGCTAAAGTTGTAATGGGTGTGATGTAACGTAAATCAGTGCGTCTGTTTTCGCTGGTAAAATAACCACTTTATTTTTAAGCTGACAGATGGGTTGTGGTTTTGTCCCGAACTTCACAAGAAGACACAACTGTTTACAACAGCTTTACAATGGACATGTGTGAAGATTGTGCCTTTTACGAAATAATTAAGAACCGTCCTTAAATGTAAGGAAACGACAACAATAATAATTTTAATAATAATAATAATGAACAAACGGAAAATCGAAACACCAGTAAAAAAAAAGTAAATAAAAATGACGATTGATGTTTGAATATATATCCATATACATATCAATGAACAAATAGTCACTCAGGCATCAGATTTAAAAAATATTTTTAAAAAAACACAGCTTGCTTGGATTTAACGTAAATGTCTAAATAAACAACAAAATACTTTTACCTCAATTTAAAAAAAAAAAAAAAAACCTAGCCGGTTTTGTACTGAAAACATCTGAAAAAAAATTGTTTACAGGTTTGCTATTTAAAGAAAAAATCCCGTCAACAAATTTTTCCATTAATCTAAATTAGAGCTGCACACTATATTATTTCACAGTTGCAATATCAGTGTTTGCAGTATCGCACTCACAAAGTGGTGCCTGGATGCAGTATTTAGTAGGCTTAATACTTCAGGTGCTTCTGAGTAAACCACTTGTCCACATGGATGGACTTTCAAAATGAATTCCTTATTATTTATGTATTTATCAATACTAGCGATGCACCGATGTGAACATTTAGGCCGATGTTGATATCCAATATTAATATTGCTCTTTTGGCCGATTACCAATAATATTTGGATTCTATAGGTTTCCCTACCCTTTCTATGGCGTGACAACACGACCACACCGCTAACATTGCCTCTCTGCCTCAGTTAAACACCCCACAGTCCTGCGCTGCATCACTATTGCTGTCATAAGCCCAAACAAATACCACATGGCCAACCGCCACCCCCTCCTGAAAAACACACACAAACAGCAACAAGATGGAATTAAATATCAGTTATTAATATCGGCCTGATTTTACTTATCAGACCGATACCGATATGTTAGAAAATGACTGACATCGGCCGACATTGATGCTAATGCCAATATATTGTCCATCCTTAAATCAATACCATTACCAAAGCTTGAGTATTCAGTATCAGATATGATGGGAATACGCTAAAAAAGGAACAGAAATAGGCCTCAGTTCAGTTATGAGTGCAACTCTAAAGGAAAAAGAATCAGTTTCTATTACACCATTTACTTGTAAATGAATAATAGAGGCTCTCACTTTCATGCGCCGTACAAATGCTGTTTGTGTATACACTACGAAAAACGTATGAGTTTGATAGTTTATTCATTTTAGCTATTACCATCTAGACAATTACATGTGACAGAGGCTCCCCATTAACACACACAGCCACAACTTTAGTCAATTAAACAAATGTCCAAACCAGGGGTCTCCAACTCCAGTCCTCAAGAGCCAGTCTCCTGCATGTCTTAGACGTTTCCCCGCTTTAACACAGAAATCAAATGAATGGTTCAATACCAGGTCTCTGCAGAACTTGACAGCTTCGGAGGTAATTCATCCATTCAGCCACACTTATTCAATTCAACTTTAATTCAGGCATACTTTGTTAATTCCAAAGGGAAAATATATGAATGAAAGTGAATAACAATTCAGGGAAAAGCGTAGCTGACTTGTGACACACTATTTTCCAGCTCTGAATAAGTATAGAAAAGAAAGAAAATCAAATGTTTGAAAAATGTTTTCAGACGTTTTCACTTATTTTATACATATCTTAGTTTCTAAAGATTTTTCTTTTTTCATTGGCATTCTTTATCTTTCATCAAGACATTAGCTTTATTAATTGAGTCATCAATTTTTTTGGTTTCTGAGCTTCTGGTCGAGAATCCTGCCATAAACACTCATTTGAAAATTAAAAAAGGGACTATTTCACAGCTTTTTTTTATATTTAGCTCTAGCCCAATTTAAAGAAGGATGAGTGGTATTGAAACTGAGGATGAACGAAGCAGGATAAGTAACCAAACAAAGCAATGGAAGACCTATTTTCTTAAAATATCAAACAGAAGAACGGTATCAGAGGCCAAACAAAAAGAGTAGTGAAACGGACCTTTACCACACTGCCCAATCAGAAGCCAGCGTCCTGTTATTTTCTGATTTAAGGAACCAACAGATGGGATATCCTGTCTACTGTTTGAGTGCTTTCAGAGTAAATGCTTCCTACTCAAATGTCCAGAATTTTATAAAATTTGTTGGAAAATTAATGAAATTTGGTTCTGGAAAAAATTGCAATGGAGTGCATAGAGTTTATAGAAACTGTCTGTTGTCCAAATTCAGCATCATAAAACATGTCTTTCAGGACATTAAACAACAGCGTGGATTAAACCGCTGGTTTTCATGCGTTGTAGCTCTGAAAGTACTTTGCTGAATTTTTCCTTGAGATCGGTCTACAGTCTGCTGTTTCTCTCTGTGTTTCTTCACTTTCTTCAGATCTGTCCCCTGCTTCTCCCCTCTGCTGTCTTGGCTGGGGACGGCCGTTTTTTTCCAAACGCAACGCCAGAAACGGACGTTGAGAAAGTATCAGACTTAACCGGAATCAATGGTACAAGTCTTATTGTCGCAGTGAGAAATTGGGCGGCGTGTGTATGAATAAACATGCCTCCCCGCCCTTCAGATGACCGCTGCTCCGCTAAGGTCACATGTTTTTCATCTCATTGTCGCAGAGGCTTTTTATTCAGATGTGTTTACCTGTTCGTTTTTCCCCTCTTCGGAAGACCTAGCACCCAAACACAGATTCAAGGATGCGTTTTTGGAAGAACAGCATGTTTTCCAGATGCGCTCCGTATAATGTTTGGCCCAGCAGCAGCCAGAACAGTGATGACATTTCCTTTTTATAACCAGTAAATCTTAATTTCCGATATGTCAGAAAACCGAAAATTAAAGATGATTATGAAGATATGCAGATACATCTCCACCAATGAGAATAACATCAAAAGGTTATTTCACTTCATACATTCTACTTATATAATGTATGATATATTGACTTATTCCTTGCAGGATTAGGACAGGGTTTATTTCTGTCCATTATAATGATTATGGCACAGATAATGAAAAGCAGTAGAATATACCATAAAACCAATAACAAATGCTTGTTAATGCTAGTGTTATGTTACGGTCTACACAATCATAAGGACACCCTCCACATGAAGGGTAAGACATAAGGGTTGGCTCTTCAGGGTGCTATACCCAGGCATATTAATGGAAAGTTGAGTGGAAGGAAAATGTGCATAAGCAACAGGGATAACAAAAGCTTTGACAATATGTAGAAGCAAAGCTTACCCAAGAGCCACTGGCTATGCTGAGGTGTTAAAGGAGTCCTGGTTCTACTTTTTTTATAATAATCTAATTCATGAGATGCTCCTTTATTAATAGTTTCATTGGATCTTTGTAAGTCCATCATTATATTTTAGACAGATCAATTAGCAGTATTGAATGCTCTTTCTTGTTGGAGACCATTGTGGCCCTGTTTCTTGTGTCCAACTCTGTTCTGTTCAAACTGGTGATCTTCTCCTCCTGTCCTACAGAGGGAGCCAGAACGGGAGGAGCAGCCTGAAGACAACATGCCCCCCAAGTTTAAGCGACACCTCAATGACGATGAGGTCACCGGATCCATCCGCAGCGAGCGGGTGAGATGCAGATGCAGTGGAAAATAAAGTGTTTGGGTTCTGGTTTGTAACCAGGATCAAATAAACAAAGAGTGAACGAAGCAAACATACATGATGATAGAAGAGGGACGGGACATAAATAGACCTTTTGTTTTAGTTTAAACAGCATTACAGTTAGACACAAACTAGAAAAATATGGCAGAGGACAATGGAGACTAAAGTTTTAAATGAGACGATGCAGTTGTAGCGTCTCCAGAAACTCTTGCGGCCAAATATCTGCTCCTCATCAAGCGATCTTCCTGTCCCACCCACCCTCACCTCCCTGTCCGCTCCCTCACCCGTCCCTTCTTCTTTTGTGTTTTTAACTTGGATCAAAGCTAAGCTTACAGGAGGAATCTTGCTTTATAACATTCTCTCCTTCCCTGCTCCGTCTGTACTTTTCTCCTTCTGATAATTACTACCATACCTCCTCCCCTCTCCTGTACTGGTGAGAAATGCGGAGAGAACTTGATGCTCAGACTTTTTAGGAGCTTTATGTTCATGCCGCTGCCATCTTTTCAGATTTCTTGCAGATGACCTGCAAAGGAAATGAAGTGTTTGTAGAAGTACGCAGGTCCTCCCTCTCTCTACTCTCTGTGGTGTTAAAGTGTTTAGAAGATGATAATAATGGCTGCAGCTACTATAAACTCATAAAGTTAAAATCCATCCTGAGCAGATCTGAATCTTGTTTTTCTTCCTTCCAGCCAATCAGAAACAGGCGTCTCCTATGAGAATTTAATGCAGCTGTTTTAGAGGTTTTCTCTGAGCAGGATTTTATACAAAGCCTTGTGTGCCCAGATTAAAGCATTCAGAGGTTTGGACAAGATTGTGCTTTAGTAGAAAAATCAACCTTAAGATCCTATGATTGTTGTTCTGTTCTTATCTTAATTTATTTAGATTCACTTTGAGTTCTCGGCATGTTGATTGTTTTTGCTCCGAGTTAGATGTTCAGAGGGACTGAGCTTTGGCAGGCACGGCTCCACAGATGTCGTCCAGTCATTAGAGACTGATCTTACTATTGGCCTCTGTAGGTCTTTAATAGCAGCTGTAGGTATGGAGGTAATGAAATGTGGCCTGTTTTATTTCTGCATCAGCAGCATCAGTCCTGTAGTAGACCCTAATTTATCTTCCAAACAGATGAGATGCTGCCTGCAGAGCGGTGTCCTGAAATAAAATAATCAGCATAAAGAGATGTAAGGCCTTTAAACTTTAAACTGCATTTGTCCATCGTAAAAAAAAAAGAGAAATGAACACTGATACTGGATACTGTAGAAGGGTAATAAAAGCCAGTAATTGTTCCCAACTCATTCCTCATCTTGATCTTATCCCTCTGAGCCTCAATATTTTCTTTTTTTAACAGAGGAACCTGCTGGAGGAGGACTCTGATGAAGAGGAAGACTTCTTTCTGTGAGTTTGTGTTAGAATATTTTCTAAGGTAAAGAGTCCGAGACCGTAAGACAGTAAGAGGAAGCCTGGATACAATTTCTCTTGTTGTCCACCATCTGTTTTGTGTCTCATAATCAGATCCCATATCTTGGGCTTTAACACCAGGGAGGCTGTCCACATGTTTTGCACATATTTTAAAATAAATGGAAGGAACAAGTGCATCATATAGAATTAAAATGGATTTAAAATAATTTATTTTTATAAATAAATCAAGTTATATTTAAACACAGATTAGGGGTATTGGACTTTTTTTCCCTTTGTTTTACATTCTTTATTAGAACCCATATATTTGATCCTTACGCAGAAATACCCAAGAGCCAGGTACCTGTTTTTGACAAAAAGGGGAAAAAAGGGTTATATTAACAATAAATAAATAAATGGTTACTTTTTTTTATGTGCACAATAATGAATATGTGCAGTTTTGCACGTGTGTGCAGGAGAGCCAGCATTGTCTGTGCCACAATAAGGGCTCTCAGTAAAAGAGGCTGGGAAGCATTGGTCTGCGGCGCCAGTCAGAAGTTTACATACCCTCATCATCCTGATAAATGTCAGGATAATTCTGAGCTTTTGTTCATGCAGTCATTGTTTTTTTTTCCAGAGTGGAAATGTCTTGAAGCAACTGCAGTGAATTTTAGAAGCGAAAGGATCTGCCTTTAAGCATAGTCCACACACTTAAAATAGGTTTGAGGTCCGGGCCATTTCAGAAGTGTATTGTTATCCTGCTTTATCTATTCCAAAACCAGCATGGATGTGTGTTTGGAACCGTCCTGTTAGAACCCGCATCTGTGTCCAAGTGTCACACATTCAATTCTAACTGGGAACAACCCAGAAACCACCAAATTTTTTTTACAAAATTGAAGATGCTGTAACACCAGTGTTACTGTTCAGAGTGAAAGTGGGTTCAGGATCAGCTGTGAGGGTACCAAATGACAAAGAAGCCCCTGCTTCAAAATCAACACGTTCTGGTGTGGATGAATGGTCAGGGCAGACAAGAATTTAGCAATTTAGTCACAATGACAAGAAGAGTGTTTGGAGGAGTGAAGGTGAAGCTTTTAGGCCTAAGCACGCTGTACATTTCTCAAGCAGGGTGGTGGTAGCATCATGCTATGGGCCTGTTTCACTGCCGGTGGAACATGTACACTAAGCAAAGAGGACGACGACTACCTATAAATTCTTCAATCTTACCTCAAATCAGCAGTCAAATGGTGTCTGGAATGGACCCAACTTTGACCCCACCGAAAATTAGTGGTTTCTCTGAACTTAGGAAGGGAATTTTAATTTCATTTTTATATTATTTATATATCTGACCCTGTGTGGATTGGAGGAAATCCAATTCTTGTGCACCCAGTTCTTTTTCTTAAAACTCAGTGAAGTTGTTTCAGTGATAAAATGATTGTTAGCTACACCTCTAAAGTTCTTTAGACATTTAAAACAGAGACTCATCTCAAACATTATCTTGTAACCTTAACTTCATTAACATTTTTCCCCAGGAGAGGCCCTACAGGACCCAGATTTGGACCCCAGAATGACAAAGTGAAGCAGTAAGTACTAACACATTCCTCACCGCAGATAAAAGCCAGAGGTCAGAGTAGTACTTCCACACTTTTTGAAGCTGGCGTTATGTAACTATTTACCAGAAGTGGCTGGTTGTTAGGATATTGTGTAAGAGAGGCTATCATGCAGGCTCTGTTTCAATCTTAACCACCTCTCACAGACAGCCGGAGAACAGAGGAGGTCATTGTTGAGACCGTCTGGCACGCAGAGCTGTTTCTTCATGCTCGCCTCATACCTTGCCGTTTGTCACAGTGGTGCTCAACGTGAAATTAGACGCCATCATTACTGGGTGCAGGAATGTCGTGTGTGATAAGTTCAGGCTTTTTAAGTGTCCTCCTGTCTGAACCTGGACTGTTAAATTCCTCGAGTGTTTGTGACGGCGCCGGTTTTCTTATGCTCCCCAAGTCCTGAATGCAGGTTTTTCTGTATCTGCATTTTCATGATATCACATGTTTTATTTTCATCTCTTCTATTTCAAATTCTTATCCTCGAAAAGTTAATACAATGCAAGTTCAGTACGTCAGGGGTAATCAGGACTAGATTAGGATCTTCAGACTAAGGTAGCTTCAACAAAGCAATTACTCTGGATTTTTATAACAATCATACCATAAATCCTTTAATTATTACAGCGTACAGTCCCAGGTTGACGAGGTGATCGATGTGATGCAGGAGAACATCTCCAAGGTGATAGAGAGGGGTGAACGTCTCGATGACCTGCAGGACAAGTCCGGTGAGTCACAGCACGTGTGTTTGGGTCTCCACCTGCGCAGAACATTTGTCCTTTCTCTGCTTAAGTCAACTCCACAGAGAGTGTATCAGTCTTGTTTATACTAACATTTACTTAGCAATTAAAGCTCTCAGACCCTGAGAGCTTACTACATTATCACGGAAATTTAATGGGGCTGAAACTTTCAGCAATGTGCTTCCAATTTAAAAGAAAAACACCTTATCATGAGGCTCATTCTTTGGAAAAATCCTTAAATTTCCAGGCAGTGAAATGTTAGAAATTGCAGCTACTGCAAGAGATTCCAGATTCGGGAGCATTATCTGCCTATTTAAGGTCCACCTCGATGGTTTGGGTTTCATCCTCAGAACCGCCTTCACTTCTCCGTGTAGAATTAACAAAGTGTAAAAAATGTGCCTCAGAGGCCTGTATTAATGAGATTGCCTCAAATAGGTGCGGCACAATTGTATCTGTAATATAATGAACTCTCAAATAGACCGTATGCTGTACAGATCTAAAGCTGAACATTAATACTGATACTGTATTAATGTTCAGACTGTTTGAGCAGAGTGACCAAATTTTCTAGTCACTCCAATTTTATTGTAAAGGTAGTAATAGTCTCGGTTTTTATAGTGGCAAATATGAGTCTAGGTTGCTATGAAAGTGATCAAATGAAAAGCAATTAATTATAAAGTTTTTAAACATTACCTTAATCACAAACTCTCTATTAACACTGTGTTGTAGTCCTGCCACAGCATGACCTGCTGTGTCTTTGAGGATAGGTCAGCTGATTTTACTAAGAAAAGCAGATTAGATGCTTTAAAAGGGAAGGGTTCCTTGAAATCATTCTTTTGTCAACTATGACTACTACAATACAATACTATACTGCTTGCCAGATTGCAGCCATATAAAACTGCCGTGACCAGGACCATTCCCTGAAGAGTATCCAACTGGGGTATCTGGTTGCCACCACTGCAGAACCCGCTCAGGATTGCCAGCAAGTAGATTTGACTGTTTCTGCACACCCACTAAAACAAGGAGTATTGGATGCTGGCTGGGTGCAAGGATGAGAAGCAAAGAAACCAGTTTTGTCCAAGAAAGCCATCAAGGGCAGACTGACATTCTGTAGAAAGTACCAGGATTGGACTGCAGAGGACTAGGGATAAAGTTGGTTTTTCAGATGAAGCCTCCTCAAGCTTTGGGAAATCTGGAAAAGGAAGCGGAACTGTCTGAAGAAAAGGTAAATTATACCATAAACCCTGTTTCACGTCAACAGTGAAGCATCCTAAAGCCGTTCAGGTGTGGGAGTTCCTCTGATTCAATGGAGTGGGCGCCCTCACAGTTTGGCCCAAACATACAGCAATGAATAAATAATAGAATAAAAACAACTTTGTCAAACATCCAGGAATAATTCAGTGATGGAGGATGCAGGAGAGAACCGCATGTCAGACAGAAAAAAGTGATAAGTGACTCAGATCAAACCTCCCCACATCTTCATCACATCAAGAACCTCAAAATAACCTAAAAAAAACCCCTCAAAAAGCAAGTGGATTTTAAACATTCACAAGCGCCAAGTAAGAATAGGTCACTTTCAGTCAGGATTTGGCCTAGAAACTGATGTCCTGTATGCTAGGCAAAACTGTAAATATTGACCGTTTGTATAAACTTGATGCATTCTTAAATGAAGACTTTTTTAAACTTATGAACTAGCTATTATTGAACTTCAGCATGCAGTAAAAACACATGACAAAAAGATTTAACAACTCTGAAGCTGTAAAGATTGTGAAAAACAGCATTTCTGTCAGTTACAAAACATTTGGCCACAATTGTTTTTTCTTTTCTGATGCTTCGTTTGAGTTTACTCATATCCATGTAACCTTACCTGCATATCAGAATCAGAATCAGCTTTATTGCCAAGTTTGTACATACAAACAAGGAATTTGACTCCGGTACACTTTGCTCTTTGGTTTTTGTTTTTGCATTACAGAATATACATATTTACAATGTACAAATATACACATATATAAATAAAAAGGTGCATTTGCAACATCTGCTGTTGTTTTGTACTCTATTGAATGTTCAACAGAGAAACAGCCTGGGGGAAGAAACTGTCTCTGTGGCGGCTGGTTTTTGTGAACAGCGCTCTGTAGCGGCGGCCTGAAGGCAGAACTCTAAACAGTTTATGTGCAGGGTGTGTGGGATCTGCAGAGATTTTAGCAGCTCTTTTCCTGACCCTAGACCTGTATAAGTCCTGGATGGAGGGAAGGTCAGCCCTGATGATTCTCTCTGCAGACCTGATTGTTCGTTGCAGTCTGGACCTGTCCTGTTTTGTGGATGAACCAAACCACACTGAGATGGATGAAAACAGGACAGACTGAATGATGGCAGTGTAGAAGATGACCAGCAGCTCCTGTGGAAGGTTGTACTTCTTGAGTTGCCTCAGGAAGTACAGTCTCTGCTGGGCCTTCTTCCGAACAGTGTCTATGTGTGAAGACCATCTCAGGTCCTCAGAGATGGTGGTTCCTAAGAACCTGAAGTGATCCACAGCCGACACGGTGTTGTTGAGGATGGTGAGGGGGGTGTATGGAGGTGGTGTTTTCCGAAAGTCCACCACCATCTCCACAGTCTTGAGTGGGTTTAGTTCCAGGCAGTTCTGACTACACCAGTGTATCAGGCGATCCACCTTCTGTCTGTATGCAGACTCATCACCGTCCTGGATCAGTCCAATGACAGTGGTGTCATCTGCAAACTTAAGGAGTTTCACGGACGAGTCCGCTGAGGTGCAGTCATTTGTGTACAGGGAGAAGAGGAGTGGGGATAGAACACACCCCTGGGGGGCACCAGTACTTAATGATCTGGTTCGGGAGAAGATGCTCCCCAGTCTCACCTGCTGCTGTCGGTCCGTCAGGAAGCTGTTGATCCCCTGACAGGTGGAGGCTGGGACGTTGAGCTGAGTGAGCTTCTGGTGGAGGATGTCTGGTATGATGGTGTTGAAGGCCGAGCTGAAGTCTACAAACAGGATCCTGGCGTAGGTCCCTGGGCGGTCGAGGTGTTGCAGGATGAAGTGTAGACCTAAGTTAACAGCATCATCTGCCGACCTGTTTGCTCGGTAAGCAAACTGCAGGGCGTCCAGTAGAGGGCCTGTGATGTTTTTCAGGTGCTTCAACACCAGCCGCTCAAAGGATTTCATGACCACAGACGTCAGGGCTACAGGCCTGTAGTCATTTAATCCTAGGATGGTGGGTTTCTTGGGCACTGGGATGATGGTGGATCGTTTGAAGCAGGAGGGGACCTCACACTTCTCCAGTGACTTGTTGAAGATCCAGGTGAAGATTGGAGCGAGTTGATTTGCACAGGCTTTCAGGCATGATGGGGAGACGTTATCAGGTCCTCCAGCGTTCTTTGTTTTCATGTGCTGAAAGAGCCTGTTTACATCATCCTCAGAGATCTTTAGTGCAAGCAGAGGATCTGAAGGTAGGGGGTTGGTTGTTTTACTGGTCGAACTTGTTCCTGAACGGGATGTGGAGGAGTTGGTTTGAGGTGTGAATGGCTCCTTGTCTTGTCTGCAGTAGAAGCCATTCAGACGGTTGGCCAGACGAGGACTTTGTTCAGGAAGGGTGGTGGGGCTTCTGTGGGCAGTCAGGTTTCTCAGACCAGTCCATACAGCCGAAGTGTCACCAGTAGAAAGGCTGTTTTTCAGCTTCTCACTATAGCTTCTCTTGGCTGCCTTGATCTCCTTTGTTAGTCTGTTCCTGGCCTGCCTGTACCTCGCCCAATCTCCACTGCTGTGAGCTTCTTCCTTGTCCCTGCGCAGGTTCCTGAGGTGTGGAGTGAACCATGGCTTGTTGTTCCCAAAGGTGCAGAAGGTCTTGGTCTGCACACGCGTGTGTATCTACATACTCCTCCATTAATTTGGCTGATTAGACATTGGCTGAAATATGCCAAAAAATAACATTGTTTTTAACCAATGTGGAGAGTGAGTCCACTTTAAAAAAACGATTTGTTTGTATAGAAAGTCAGAACAGGGCCGTTCAGTAGGAGGGAAATAAAGTCAAGGTAAAATGTGATGCTTTTGTGAGGGGTCTGCGATACAGTCAGGTCCAACAAGAACTAAACACAGCATGGGCTCTTAAATGAGCAGCAGGATAGGGGTGTGTTAGGAAGTTAGTGAGTTTCTAGGCTGCAATCTCTTTCAGAAAGGTGTTTCTGGGTTCTGAGGAAGTGGCACTTAATCAGTTTTTCAGGGAGTTCGATTTTCTAACTAGTTGGTCATTTAGTCTCAAACACAGTAATTCAGTGGATGTAATACATTACAGCTAGATTAATCAGCATGGTTAACTAAAGACATTTTCCCTTGGAGTGAATAAAAACACACACTGTTCACTTTGTGTTCAGGTTCTGAGTGATTTTCCAGCTGTGTGTCTGAAAGCTTTTAACACATCTAACTCTGTGTTCCCATTGCACAGTTACACAACATTTACACACAAGCGAGGCTCCAAACAAAGCACTCACAGTTCTTTGTCCCCTCGTCCACTGATGAAGACGCAATGCTGGACTCCATGTTTGTTTCCTGTCTCATGCATCATCAACACACACATGCTGCACAGATGCTTCACTCTGTCATGTTGACCAGCCTGCCAAAACAATGACTCACATCTGGAGCATATTTTTATGTTTTTTTTTTGGGTCGTTTATGTGGCACTTTTGCGACGTATGGACTGTCTGTACTGTCTTTATGTGGACAACCTGACGCGCCCTGACTGACACCTTGTCTCTGCTCCCTGAGCCACAGACAGGTTACCCGTTGTTAAATTCCTCAGGATTAACGAGCATCTTCCCAGAAGCCTTGTGTGGGCGCGCCTCTTTGTAGTAGCGACGGGTCGTTAAGAGGCACATGGAGATGGAAACAGCAGACACAAAAGAGTTTCAAAGAGGAACGGCCGGGTGGCGCTTCAGGAGATCAGCGCCGCACGCTAGGGAGCTGTAACCCTCCTGTTAACATTCAGAGACGCCCTGTTAACAGTAGTATCGCTGAAACAGACCGCGGTGCGGGGGCGAGCTAGTAGTGGGGAGATGTTATGAGGACGGGAGAGAGGAGGAAAGGTTTCTATTTTGGAAATTTAGGATTCCATGTCAACAGAGCTGTCTTTGAAAGAAGTCAAGGGGGAGTCACTGTAGCTAACGTCTAAGTGAAGCCTGTTTATTAGTTTGGTGACTGACAAATGTCCTTTTTGCTCTGTTGCCCCATTGTTTCCTCCCCGGTTCGCCGCTGCGGTCACGTCATTCTGCAGAGAGCCTGTCGGACCATGCATCCGCGTTCAGCAGCCGAGCCAAACAGCTGCACAGGAGGATGTGGTGGAGAGACACGAAGGTGGGATGTCTGTCTGTTTTCAGGATATCTGCATATCCAAGCATGAGACAAGATCCTAATGACACTTCCAGTAGATTGCAAAAGAGTTCCAACTTTTCTGCATTTTGCCATGTTACAAACTTGGATGTTTTATCTTGGGATTTTAAGTGATAAACATAACGTTACACGTAATTAAGCAATGGAAAGAAAATGATAGAAAATATTTGTAAAATTTGAAAAGTGTGTGAATTTACTTTTAGGCCACTTAACTCTGATACCCATTGAATTAAAATCCAGTTGCCTTCAGAAGCAATTACAGCAGGAACACAGCTGACAGGTCAGAGATAGGGTTGTGAAGAAGTTTAAAACGGGGTTGGATTATAAAATGATGCTCAAGATCTAAACATCTCACATACTGTTCAATCCACCATCAGAAAATGGAAATGGTATGGGCCGAATGCAAGCCTTCGGAGACATGGACGTTCTCCTAAACTGTCAGGCTGGGCAAGGAGAGCATTAATCAGACAAGTAGCCAAGAGAGATGTGGAAGAAGGTGCTCCAGTCACACCAAAGTTGAACTTTCTCTGGCCTACATGTTAAAACCCTACGTGTAATGAAAAATTAACAGTGTACATTGCCCTGAACAAAGCGTTATGAGCCATGGTGGTGGCAGCAGTATGGTCTGAGTGCCCACTGGGCGCTCAGTCCCAGTGGGCACTGGATCTGAGGCGAGGATTAATACTGAGGTTCACAGATGCTCTCCATCATGTATCATTTTCCTTCCACTCTTTGATTATTGTAGAACTATTTGTTGGTCCCAAAAATATGAAGACTTTTTCAAGGCACTATATCTGTGTTGAGTTTTGTATCTGATTGGTTTTGAGTGAAATGTTTTTTTATGTTTTATTTCCCTAACAGATGAAGATGATTATTGCACTGGTAGTTGTTGCTCTTCTGCTGATCATTATCGGTGAGTATTAAATGTTTTATGCAGCATTTACAGACACAGATGGTTATTTCCCTTAAAATGATCTCGTTTCTGTTTTTCAGTCCCAGTAATCCTTCGATATCGTTAGTGACTGATTCCTCATCCGTAGTGGACCGTTTTCTCCTCCTCCTCCTTTTCCCCCTGTATCTTCTCATCTGGCGCTTAGTCCCAGTAGGCACTGGGACACTGTCCATACCATCTTCAGAGTCAGCCTGTTCATCCGGGCCTTATCTTGGACCTTAGTTCAGATCTTACAACCATATTCTGATGTGAGATCAGTTCTAAGCCTGTGTTTGATCCCTGCTTGATGAAGTAAAGAAAAAAAGAAAAACACTGACTTTTGTTTTGGCCCTTGTGTTAGTGTGAAGGAGTGCTTCATTCCATGTCCTTCATGCTACATCTCAGATAAATACTCCAGGACCGGGGAATCCAACAGTCTGTCTTTGTTATCTCCTGTAAATTTGCTGCAGCAGTCTCATATAAAGAGGCTGTAACCTCCAGCAGATGAACCTCTGATGCCTTCTCACGATTCCCCACATGTGCATCTCAAACGCCAACAGGGGAGATGGTTTAGGGAACACCAGTCCTAGTAAAGGCACATTTTTAAAATTCCCTTCCGGACAATGCGAGAAGACATCTGAGCTTCATCTGCGTTTTGTTTTTTTTGTTTTTTTAAATCGAGTTTTTTTTTTATTATTTAAAAAAAAAAAGCAGTCCTACCCTAAAGGGAAGATTCCTCTAGGAAAAACAATGAGCCTTGTGATCTGCTCATGCAACAATCTGGTTGTAACTAATTTTATGTGCAGAAAAAGAACCATGAGAAACCAAAACAGCAAGATTCTGAATGTCTGTTCACCGTTCTGTGCTCTAAACCTCTCACTTCCTGCAGGACTATGCTGATCCCTGGGCTGCTTTGGTCACCGCCATTCAGGTGTTCATTTTACTCTAAACTCTGCAAATGGTTCTGTTTGGTTTAAAGCTGTTTTTCGCTCATTTTTCTCTAAATCTGACTTATTATTTCTGCTTTATGATGCTCTGTATGAATGACGGGACGGGTCATCTCTGTACTGTTTACAACTGAGAAGGAAGGTCTTTAATGTGAATGCAAACCATAGGTGTAGTTGTGACTGGGTGAAGTCTACGTGGTAATTTGATTATTTTTGTGTAATTTATTTTAGCTGTAAATATTGATTCTGTAACAATACTGTACAGTACTCCGTGGCATTGCATTGGAAGACTGTGATTCCTTTTGCTCTGAAATAAAATTATATTAAAGGGCACCCGTCTGGTTTTCTCTGGTTTGAACTAGATGACTGAAAGCAGAAGAACGAGTAGAGCAAGCAGTGGTCAGGAATGGGGAAAAAGTTCATGAAGTAAAAACAAAAAAAAAACCTAAAGGATCTTCATGCCATCTCTAAAGTTTTAAACGCAGGTTAAGTGTCCACTCGCTTGCAGACCTTGCAAATTCCGGAGCTTTTATTTCCTCTCATTTATCTGACTGTTTTACTGGCATTGTGCAGTCCCCAGATAACACTAAAGTTGGAGGGCCTGGAGCCCATGAAGTGTTATTGCTCTGACAGACCTTCTGCTTTTTTCCTCTCAACACCGCAGGCATGAACACACACGGGTCGCATTGCCCTGCCCCGGGCCAGAACTACCCAACTCTACTGCAGGAGCAGACCCTTGAATAGGCTGCAAGGGACAATTTGCTTTGTTGATATATGGCAGCTGGCCATTAGGGGTCACATCTGGTACTGATGCACACAACAGGGGTGATAGCTATATTTCCGCTCTGAAGTTGACACTGTAATCTGCTACACATTGTTTAGATGCTGATTAAAGCAGGCATGGAAGCCCTGATTAGAAATCCCGGTTGGACCAGTGCCTATAAATCACCGAAGCTTCAAAAGGTCTTGGGTAAAATCAAAAAACTAAAGTAAGCAGAATCTCTTTAATACGTCCCAGTGGATACAGTTAAAGATCTGTTAAAGTGCAGTACATTAGATGAGGGTAGAAACAGCAATAACCTGATATAATTGTCTTCTATCAGTGTCAAGATCTTAGGAGCATTCTCCTTTAACTCCTCGGATCTTCAGGGTTTTTGTTTATGCACGCAGTGCTGACCATTTATGAGCTCCACTGATAAAGATGTGCTCAAAGCCTTAATTAAACCTCACACTGAAGATCTGAGATGGTAAATGGCCCTCACTTGTATAGCACTTTATCAAGACCCCAGAGACCCAAAGCGCTTTACACTACAGTCATCCACCCATTCACACACTGACAGTGGTGAGCTACAATGTAGCCACAGGGGCTCTGGGCTACACTGACAGAAGCGAGGTTGCCATACAATCCGCACGACTGGACCCTCTGACCACCAGCAGGCAAGGCGGGTGAAGTGTCTTGCCCAAGGACACAACGACTGAGAGGCAGGGGATTGAACCGGCAACCCATCAGTTTCAGGACGAACTCGTAACACCTGAATCACAGTCGCCCTATGGATAGATGGGGCCTTGTTTGCAGTAATTCAAGAGCATCTTGGGGTAGAAGCATCAGAGTTAGGGACATAAAAAAGCTCAACAAACTAATAAAGAAGGATGGTCGTGTTCTGGGGACTCCTCCAGAACCTCTGGAGATCATTATGCAAAACCGTATTCTTCATAAATAAAGAACATTATGGAGAACCCCGGTCATCCTCTTCATGAAACTGTTTTACAACATCAGAGCAACAACAACGAGCTGGAGAGAGTCTCCACTGAGACGAAAGTAGGGTTTTCTTCTTCCCGTAACATGATCTCAGTTAGGTGGATGGATGGATGATGTAACTGCTTTTATTCATTGGACGAAAAAATTCAATCTTAGGAAATAATCTGTTATCATTACTCCTAACAATCCCTTAAAAAGAAATTTAAAAAATTTTACTTTATTTGAAATTAATACATAGTCTTCATAATAACCATTGGACGCTACCTACTTGCCTGTTGGTTGTTTTGTATGTAGGTAAAAAGCTTTTTCTGTCATACAAACGTCAACATCTGGAATTTGTTGAACTTTATTGGGACTAGGACTGTGACAGCCTGCTTCTGTCAAATGAGACCAAGATTGCACTTGTTAGCAACCAAAACTCCAGGTAGACCTAGGGTGAAACAGAGACTGAATATGTGGAACAGCACAAGCATGGTGGAGGATCTGTGATACTGTGGCCCTGTTTCACTTTCAAAAGCCCTGGGAACCTTGTTAGAGTGGTCTTTCAATAGGTTAATAACCCAAAAGACATTGTCAAATCAATACAAACCCAAAATCAACTATCTTTTATAGCCATCTCAAACTCCAGACCTAGACCAACATAAAAGCATTTTGTTTAACATTTGTTACTGTGCTTCCACTCATCATCCTGACACATGATCCAGTTTTGAGTTTTTAGTAAGCTTTGGCTGTAAGACAGATGGCTTCTCACTTATGTCTAGAACACTTTGATACAGAGGAGATCATGTTGATTCAAGGCCTGCACGGGGTCCCAAACAAGCCCAAATCATCACCCCTCCACCACCGTGATTGCTAGTTCTAAGTTTGGCAGGACATTATGACCAACAATCTCTTTTGAAGTCCAGAGGACATTGTCTTGGTGCATGTTCAAATGCAACATTGCAAACTTATGCTGTGCCATCATGTTCTTTTACTAGGACAAGCGGCAACAATCCACACATGTTCAGACCTTTTCTAACTGTACCATCACACAATAACATTCAACATCATAACCGAGGCAGGCAGAGTTTAGAATGTAGGATTTAGAGATTTTGTAGTTTTTCTAATTATCCATCCATTGTCTATATTTGCTTGTTTTTGCCAGGTTGTGGTTTGGCTGGCATCTGTCTTCAGCTCTCATTGGATGACAGGCTGGGTGCACCTAGGACAGGTCAGGCCAGGTCCATCACAGGGCAACTGAGAGACACACATGACAAACAACCCTGCGAGCGCACTCATACCTAAGTGCAATTTAGAGAGACCAAGTAACCTAATAGTTATGTTTTTGGACTTTGGGGGGAAGCAGAAGTCTGGAGAGAACCCATGCATGCACAAGGAGGACATGCAAAGTCTGTGCAGGAAGACCCCAGGCCGGGATTTAAACCCAGGACCTTCTTGCTCAAATAATTTCTAATCATCTCACTTGTATATCCTTCTGTCAACTCTTGGGAAATCGTTTTTTTGACAATGTTATACTTTCCAAACTGATGGAAAGCATTAATTGTTTATCTAAGATAATTGCTAACATTTTTCTTTTGTGCTCTGTGTTAACACCTCAAAATGCTGCAGACCCATAAACTCCCAGAACCCCTGACCACCTGCAGATCTTTACTTGCATTTTATTAGCTAAACATGACTGCTGCCTACCCTTGAATGCCTTTGAAAACAGTGACTATGTACTTACGTTTTCCTTTGACTCTTTTTGGATTTTATTAAATAAAAATCCAGTGTATCCTATCATGCGTTATTGGTCATTGGAGGTTTTATTTACATAATTTTAAGACTCGGTGAGGGTCGGATTGTTCTTTCCATAAAGTCCTTAGAAATAATAGAGGGAATGCTTACCTTTCACCATGACTGTAACATTTGTTATTGAGTGAGCCGAGTGAAGTGAATTCAGCTTGCCTTGGGTCAGGACCTGTATATTTTTGACAGATTTTACTACAACACAAAAATGAGACAGTCTTTTCCTTTCTGCCTGGACAAACACACCCACATTGGCAGCAGAGGATGTTTTGATCCTCCAGCGAGGACTCATGATGGATGACCTCAGATTCCGGGCATAGTGATGGTTATATGAGTCACATAAAAGTGAGTCAATTTAACAGGAGAGTAGAGTGGACAATGTGCCGACCAGCATTCAAGAGCCTGGCCGAACACTTTGATACTGATATACAGGTTACTAGTCTATTAAATTTCATAGTCCAGGTTACAGAAAAGCTGTGATAAAAATATAAATGTGCCTATTTTCATATGATATCATAAAGCAGGGACAACAGCTGGATTAGTAGTACCTCGGCTGTCCAGAGGTCCCCAAGTGTATTTAAGAAAGTATTCTCTTGGAAAATACTACATTGAATAATAGGTTTCAGAGATAAACAAATTATTTATTGATGGAGTGCGTAATTTCACATTCATTCAACATTTGCGTTGAGGGAACATTGGTTGTGGTCATGCATTTAGTAGAGCAAACAGCAGCGGTTACAGAGAAGTAAGTGCATTTCCAAATGACCAAATGTATGGTGAGATTATAGTTCAAGGTCATTGGACTAAACAGCTGGGAAATCTTAAAGGGCTGTACGAGGATTTTGGAAGTGAATGTTAAAAGGTTAATATGTTACCTGCAGGTTAATATGTTAATATAACTCTTTTGTCACATTCCTTTAGTATAACTCCAGATAGTTTGAGAGGAGGGGAAAGACCATAGCACACTTTTACCCTCTTATCACTGCTCCAGTCCCCATAAGGTCAGACTACATTTGCATTGGCCGATTAAGTTACACAGCAACCAATGTTTATTTACAGATTAATGGAGGGTGGAGACGGTCTGCCATCAATAGTCTTCCTGTGTGAAATAAATGTTCAGGACAAAACATGTTGGAGTTCCTACATGATAGCCTTATGTGATTCATTCTATTGGAAGAGCAATAGTGCAATGCCTCTAATTTGTATTTACTGTGTAAATAATTATCAAATGGTTTAAAGGTTCATAAAATTGCGTTCACAAAAATGTTTTTGAGATTAAAGTTGTTTTAAGTAGACAGTTGAAGTCCACTTTGGCCTTGGTCCCTCTCAGACTAGCAGTTAGCTTAAGCCTCTGTGAACAACATAAATTTGTGCTAAAGGGGGACACCAAGAGTGCTATCTACTGCATATAAGACATCAACTGCTTATAACTGCTTCACCGGGCCGCACTGAAAATTCTAAATCAATTCTTTAAATCTAGTCAGACATGTGAGACTGCAAATCTATCAAATAGCATTGAACGAAACGTCTATAATATTCTTTTTTTATTTATCTCTTTACTTTTGTATGAGTAAGGTACTCTGTGCAGAAGGGCTTTACTTCTCAGAACATGTTTCACACAGGGAGATCATTGGTGGAGCACCTTTTCCTACCTCCATTTCCCGTGTAAATAATCATTGGCTCTTGGTAAATAATCATGCAATGCAAATGTGGTGACATTGTAAAGGTTCCTAAAATAATGTGTGCTTTTGAGATTGGACGTATTTTAAGGCGGCAAGATTCTCCTTTGTTCTAAGCTCTTTAAGACCAGCCATTACCTTCATCTTCTAGGAATATTCTAGGATTCTAGGATTCATACAAAATGAAGAGAGTTTGTTACTGCAGGTAAGAAAATAAACTGCTTACAACCTTTTAATAGAACCTGGCTTAAAAATGTTGAGTCATTGCTATAGGAAAAGAAAGTATCAGAAAAAAGGCCTTATATTCTAAGGGACCATAAAGACTACAGAGGCAGTGTCATGATTTGGTCTTTTTTCAGCTGGTGAGGTCCGTGGACATCAACTTCACTAGTCCAAAACTGAGCAAAGCTAAGCAAAAGGAAAACACACCAAAACATAACTTTCCCAATGGCACTGACAAATTCTAAGATTACAATTTATCATTTTAACCTGAGCATATACCACCATGGAGTCCTGATCTTGACCCCACTGAGAATCTACAGTCCAACTCTTTTATCATCACAAACAAGAACTTGTTGAAAGAAGTATGTCTCGCTTTGGAAATAAGAGATAGAAAAAATAATGCTATGGCAAATATATATTATAATCAAAGCCAGAGGTAGTCCAATGAAGGCTGAGAACTGAATCATTGAATGAGGTTTATGGTCAGGCAGTTAATGTAGCATCTGTGTGGCAAGTCATACTGTCGTGACATATATTGTTGTTTGATTTTTGCATTAGCAAGCCATAGTGAAGATTTCCTTCAGTTATTTGGTCAAGCTACAGGATGATTAAAACGAGTTGAGACAAAGGTGGATTTCTTCCATGGTAGCTTTTTTTTTCTTTTGTTTTACCCTCTTTAGAGACAGGACTAAATTAATCTAACTATTATTGCATCATGTGTTTTTAAGCAAAATTTTCCTTTTCAGATTCTACTTTTGTTCCCACCCCATCCAGTTGGCCTATGTTAAAAGCTTGAAATTTCATATAAATTAAAACACACAACCCCCTTTTTTACCACTATTATGAATGCTACATTTCCCAGATATCCCTTGTGGCATTTAGGCCCTTTGCAACCCAGAGATGCTTTTGAGATCAGAGTCAGGCAGGTCAGTAGAGATAGATGGATGACAAGTTTGTACACATGAGAGAAAGGAAAAGTGTAAATGTGAAGAGCAGGCGGTGAGACAAAGAGTAAGTATATTCCAGTAAGCTGAGAACCGTGAAGCTGGGGACTCTACGGTTTGTCGGTATGCAAAACCTTTTAGAGATGAAAATTTGCTTCAGCGTTAAAGGTACTGTGTTAAATTTAGGCGACGGGAGAAGAAGTGTGTTTGAAAAGTTAATAAAAGTTGTTTTAAACATAAGAGAGTATAAACATATCACTTTGCAGAGACAGTGTGGAGTCTGACGCATGGACTAACACGTATACTGTTCACACTTAAGACCCAGTCTCAGCTCAGAGGGGGCACCAAGTGCCGGGGTCAGCGTCAGATATCCACTAGTGCCCCGCCTTCGACCATATGTAAGGAGACACCAGCTCCTCAGGAGGTAACTGTGTCCAACAAAGATCTCACCACCATGCTGGACCAAAAGCTCAAAGGCATAGCTGAAGAGAGGTTATTTTTATGAATATCTTACCTGCGGTGGATTACTGTCTTGGCTGATGATTATTTACTCTGGATGTGTCAGAGGTGGAGCCCCCCAACCTGAAGAAGGTGTTCTGCTCTCAGTACACTGCAGACAGGAATGGTGCACTACCTCCAAACTTCATCTCACATTTAAATGATCTTCAGCCCCTTTGTAAATAACCGTTTTCATCAGCATTTGCATACACTGCTGAGATGTTTTTGAGATTGGAGTTGTATTAAAACGGAAGAAATCCACCTTTGTCTCATTCACTCTTGAACTAGAAGCAAACTTCAGCCTTTAGGACCAACTAATCTGGTTTTATATTGAACAGAGTATTCTACTGCTGGTATGATAAATAATAACTTCAATAATGCTGAACAATTTATATAAATTATTGAGATTTGACATGCAACACTCCGTTAGACACGTAAAAGAGTTTTTCCAGGTAAGATCTACAAAAATGTAAATAATCCCAACTATTAAAAGGCATCACATTTAAGATTCAAAAACATAATTTTATGAATGCACAGCAAATTTAGCATTGTGTTTAAATCTGCCTCCCTATACCTACACACCCCCCCCGCCCCCCACCCACCCACCCACCCACCCCTTTTCTTACCTCTCCTCTCCTCCCTGCTTTCCAGTTTCCCTCTTTGTGTCCCTTCAGGGCTGTATAAATATCTGAGAGCGGTTGGGAAGAGCTCAGTGTTGCAGAGCTGCTCATAGAAGAGAGAACAAGACAAGGAGGGAGGAGGGGACACTAACAGGAAAACAAGACGTCTGACAAGAAAAAAACCTCAGTTAAAACAGAAAATTAGTTTGGATAAGAAGTCAGTTTCCACAGGAACAGAAGGTTGGGCAGTTGGAAAAGAGACTATTAGCATATATATATTTATATATATAGAGCAGATATTACCCTAGGTTGTGCAGGGCTGCCTGAAAGATGTTCTTCCTTTTCTTGTTGTGCATGTGTGGTCTCCTGCTGCGAGGTAATGCCCAGGACCGAGCCTCTCTGTGGAGGGGGAATGACCGGACTGGACGATGCCAATACACCTTTACTGTACCCAGTCCCATGGAGGCAACCTGCCCACAGGTTGGAGGTCCAGAGGTGGAGGGCCTTAAGACCAGACTCAGTGTGCTCGAGGCACTGATGTCCCAGCTCAGTGGAAAGGACCTTCAACCACGGGGAGGTCACCAAGGGGTCAGTGCCAGACCTCAGCCTGAGCTTCAGGAGGCGCTCAACCGAGCTGTAGGAGAGAGGAACCTGCTGCAAGGCGAGAAGGAGAGACTGGAGAGGGAGCTGGAGACACTTAAGTTCAGGATGGAGGAGATGAGAAGGGAGACGGAGAGGCTGAGGAGCAGGCCGTGTCTTACTCAGAACCCAGTGGTAGCACCCAGCTCCACTCAGCAGGACCGGGCCAGAGGCAGACCCGCTGCTGGTAAGACATACAAAAAAATATTTAAAATACATAAAATAAAACCAAAAACTGTAACCTTAAAAAATCATTTCTCCATTTAAAAATATTGCTTTTTGGATTTTCTTTTTGACATTTTATGACCCATATTTATTTATTTCCTCCATAATCATAATTAAGCATATAATGCCAAATGTATCATTTTTTATGCATATATTTCCTCTACTTTATTGACAAAGCTGACACTTTCCTCAAATAAAACCTGCTTTATTGAATCCTAAACCTGTAGGATCCCCTAAGTACTACATGGGACAGGTGTCTGTTTTATTCATAAGGCCATGATTGCTTACATTACAAAGTCTTTGGAAAGGTTAGAGAAAGTAAAACATCAAGAAAGCTGTTACAAAATTTGGTTTTAAAGTCAAACAGCAAAAACAAACATAAATGTCGCTGATAGTTTTACAGAAAAACTGATAAAATGTGTGCATCAGTTATGCTTTAGCTAAACAGGTGTATTTTATGTGTCAGTGCACCACACGTTTTGGTAGATTTCTTGATTTAATTCATACCATGTACACCAAATAAAAAGTGTAATACATGTCTTACCTTATTTAAATGTGAATGTAAAAGAAGAAACAGATTTTTATTGGAATTTGACATAATTATCAATATAGTTTATCAATGTAACAATATTATAAATTAGATAGGTATTTTGTCAAAAGCGTCTAAACAATGTAGTATTATTAATATTATTTCTGACTAATGTTTGCTGCACCAGGCTTTAAAGGGTTAAAAACTAGAGAGGGATAATCTTCATGTTTTAATGCGACATGCATCTTTGTGTGTTTGTGTTCGTAATGTTTTGGTTGCCCCATTATACTGCAGAGACACCCGGCTCGGGTTTCTCTGCTCCCCCCACCCGTCTTCTTGCCTTGCTTTTAGGAATGTTGGAGGGCTGCCATAGGGGATCAGCTTTATATTTATGAGCAGATCCTGCTGCCTTTATGGCTGGTGTTTCCCCTCAGCATGCCGGGAAACGTGCAAATAGCCCTGGAAGGAGAAGCAACGATGTGTAAGGTCAGAATCATGCGGAGGTTTGGAGAGATTTGGAGTTATTTTTTAAGATGTGCCCCAGTGCAATTCTTTTCAACCACCACCTCCCCTTAGTCACCATTCCTCTTTTACTTCCCGGTGAAGCATCTCTCTGTTTACCCACCTGGAATTCTGCATCATTTGCTTTTAGCATTGAGATTCCCTGAACCAATAAATCTTTCTGTTCCTACAAAACCATCTCTACTCCCTCTGCTTCAGGAGGCTTGTATACTCCTGCATCCTCTCAGTTATGTGCTTTGCTCCTCATGTTTTTACCTGCAGACTGAAATACACAGGGAGGGCCCCCCCAAGGGTGACAGGCAGATGCCGAATAGATCATGCTCCAGAGCGAGACTTGCAGGACCAGAGGAGAGAGAGCATAAATCAAGCCATTTTAGCAAGTTTGGAAGTGAGAGTGAAACCCTTGACAGCAGGATTTTTATTGCTCACAACTCCCACAGTATTTGTGACCTTTTTAAATACTTAAAATATACGAGCTGATGTTCTTTAATTGTTATGTTTTGCTTTAAAAATAGGCATTTAAATAAAATTTACTGCACAAGTGGTAACCCTAACCAGCTGGGCACTCAGTGCAAGTAGTATTAATCTTTCCTAAATGAGACCTGGCCTGTGCTCAGTCAAATTTAAAGAACATTGAAGTCTGACATTTTTCAGTGCCGTATAGGATGGTGATATTTACACCAAATTCCTTTTTAGATTATAAATGTTGGTATAGCATTTCACATTTTGTCATGTCATGACCACAGACATCAATGTTATTAAGATTTGGTATGGTAGACCAACCCAAATTAGTGCATAATTGTGAATTGGTAGGACAACAATAATTTGGTTTAAAATTGATTTTACAAATAAAAATCTGAAAAGTGTGAAATTAATTTGTATTTAACCCCTTCCCTCAGGCACCCCTAAATCAAACTCTGTAAACCTAAGTCATGGAGAAGTATGGGACCAGCTTTAAGCTGTTCAAGCCTTCATTTAAAAATGAATCTAGTCACGGTGGTCCCTCTAAGCTGAGACTGTACATCTAGAGCGATAGGCCATGCAAGGAGAGCATTATTCGGGGAAGCACCCAAGAGGCACATGGCAACTCTGGAGGAGCTGCAGTGATCCACAGCCTGTTAGCAGCAAGGAAAGTACCAGCCAGAACTTCAATTAAATGGTTTAGATAAGAGCACCTTCTTGTTAGAGTCAAAGTCAGGACTTAAATCTGATTAAGAATCTGTCGCAAAACTTGAAAAGTGATGTTCACATGCACTCTTTGTCTAATTTGACTGAGCTGGAACAATTTTCCAAAAAACATTTAAGTCTCTAGATGTGTAAAGCTGGTAGAGATATAAATTAAAGCTGTACTCTTTTTGTTGTTTTTTGCCAAAAGTTGAAATTATGGACTACTCTGTTCTGTTTTTTCACATAAAATACCAATAACAGACACTAAAGCTTATAGTTGTAACTCAACAAAATTAGCAAATCTTCCTGGGTTACAAATACTTTTACAAGGCGCTGTTTTTGTTTTTCCGACAGCACCTGTTGGTCATCATCTGCTCCATTTAACAACCTGCTCCTGGTCATTAACATGGAGAATCATCAGCTTCCAGATGTTGGCGTTTAATGTTCTCTGCTTCATTAGGGTTCACCGCCTGCCTGACATTGCAGAACATTGTGCACAACAGGCATGTGTGATTAGCTACACAGAAAAAGTCCCCCGTGGACGCATGCACCATCAGCTTTCATCAAAACATATTTAAGCATCTCATTTTCTCTTTTGTAATCATCACTGTGTTTAGACCCTCAGGAGTTTCCATACAGAGCTGTTTACAGTTTGTCAGATTCTGTTTGACAGGGTTTATTTTTCACTGAAATGGGTTTGTGAGGTAAACAAGCTATAAAAAGACAAGGGAACTAGATCTCACTGGCTGGAACAAAAATCTAACAGAGTGATATCTGAAAGAGATACGGTGCTTTTCAGGGGTATTCATACCCACTAACTATATCACATTTTGTGCCATTCAAACAACAAACCATATTTTATTTCATTTCACATGGTAGACCAACACAAAGTAGTTCAAAATGGAAAAGAAAACTTATAAATTAATTTCAAAAGTTTTTTTTTTTTCAAATAGAAATGGGAAAATTGTGGTGTGCATTTGTCTTCAGCCCCTTTTACTCAGACACCCTGAAATAAAATGCAGTAAAGAGCAGCTCAAAGAAAACTACTGTTGGACAAAAGCCATAAGAAGTCCTATTTGCAGTTTGTTACAAACCATGTAGGGGGCAATTCAGTTCAATCAAATATCACCTCAAGGCAAACAGATCCTATTAATGTACAGGTATATGTAGTTAATTTGACCCACTCATAAAGGCTACTTCAAGTAGATTGCATATGTTCCAGTTTTATAACCCAAGTTATAAAACAATGCAGTCCGGTTCACCACATGCACATTAAAGAAGGTGTTCTGCTCAGAGACCAGAATCAAACCTTTAGGCCAACATGCAAAATGCCGTTTGGCAGAAAACAAACACTGCACAACATCCTGAACACATGATGTTCATGGGCAGACATGTTGGTGACAGCGTAAGCGTAATGCTATGGGGTTGGCTTTCTTCAGTAGGGACAGAGAATCTGGTCAGAGTTGCTAGATGGAGCTAAATACAGGACAATCCTGGAGGAAAACTGGTTGGAGGCTGCAGAACACTTGAGACTGGGTTGGAGATTGACCTTCCAGCAGGACAAGGACCCCAAACATACAGCCAGAGATGCAACTGAATATTTTTGATAAAAGCATATATATTTGTTGACCTAGAATGACCTAGTCAAAGTTCAGAGCTAGATCCAATTGAAAAATTGAATGCATCACGTTAAGGTAATCTGCAGACAAGCTGACTCCAAACCAGCTGGTAAATCCATTTTAAGGTGTTTGAAACCCACAGTCACATTGCCTGCTGTCATTAGCAGCACAGACACAAACATATTCCAAATGATTATACACAACCTTAAAGCCTGCAACACATATCACTCAGCTGCGATGTGTGTTTGTGTCTAGGCTCCAATCAGATGTCCCACCTCATGACGAGGCCCAACAGGCAGGGCGACAGCAGCAACCTGAGAGGTGAGAACAGTTTTCTGCAGAGCTTACCCCACCTTTTTTTTTAGATGTTAAAGAGAAAATCCCATTTTCTGCGAATCCATATCAGTTCTTTTTTCATGCATGTTCACATTATTTGTATGTAAATCAGTTTATCTTTGTGGGTTTAGATTCAGCCTGGCAGTATGGAGCACAGAGCTTTCAGGAAGTGAAGGCTGAGGTGACCGAGGTACCTGCTCCTGATGGCACTGTCGACAACACAGGTCTCTGTCTTTAGCCTTAAGTTCAGCTTTCAGTACACAAAAAAGCAAAAATTACAACCACTAATTAAACTGAACCAAACATATGGAAATTCTGCACAAGCACACTAATCCACATCCACCTCTTCCTTTGAGAGAATATTGTGCACAAGACGAAGGCGATGTTTCCATAAAAAGGCAGAAAAGAAGCTGAAATTTAAATACAAGCCAGTCCCATCCACCTCCATTAATGTGACCCGGCAAACACGACACTCACCCCTCCTGCTGACAGCCTCAAAGCAAATACTGCTATTAATACTGAGGCATTTGGGGTGAGAATACCGCTGTCATGCCAAACTGCTGGTATGAGGGGCCCTCGCAGTTTCATGTTTGCCCCATAAATGAAGAGGGAAAGCATCTTTAACAAGGCTGTCATTTAATATAGTTGTTAAACCCTTCCCCAAGTGGGTTCCCTGAACCACGTCATGCCTTAGAAGCTCTCCCAGGATGTTTGATTCTGTAGGAGAATGTAAAAATACAAGTGGGGTCCACGCATAATGTCATTCTCTCTTATTTGAGGCCAAAGCACCCTGACGCAACATAGTAATAGGTGTATTTATAATATTGCTATCTAATCTTGAATCTGGGGCTACATCCGGAACCTGAGAGGAAGGCTGTATTTTAAGAAGAGATAAATATAAAGCCAACCTTATCATTTTCTCTGAAACCCTAGATGAGTTGCGTCACAGCCTTTCCTCTGAAGGTGATGACTCACATAATACCAAATGGTTGTGTTACCTCCTTAACTTTTTGTTTCAGGATGAAACACACATATTGGTTCGGAAACCACTCAGCTGTTTCTCTGATGGTGACTCATCACAGAAGAGCTAGGTCTTAACCAGAAATGGTTTCCAGATTTGGTTGGCTTTCGGAAGCGTAGATTTGTATTTTTGGCCAGTCTTGTCCTTTATACTTGACCTGCCAGATTTGGACCATCAAATGCGCTTCAAATCTTGTATTGTGAACATCTCAAAGCTTTGACAGGATTGCTTAAAACATAACATCTTTCACCTGTATATGGGTTTCTGTTGCCTTGGAAATCTCTCCGTCATTCCCTCTCCCATGTCTCGTCTTCCTGCCTGCAGGATGCAGCGAGGTGATTTCCGTGGGCGAGCCGGTTACTCACAGGAAGGCCGACAACATTGCAGGTAAATATGGTGTTTGGATGCAGGATCCTGAGGCTGTTTCCCCATACGGGCCCAACATGCTCTGGCGCATCGATACAGTTGGTACCGAGATCAGGCAACTGTATGGGTATGATGACATGGAGCAGCTGTCCAAAGGCTTCCCATCCAAGGTAGGCGTTACAGTGCATGGTAATTATATTCATGCTCCTTGACATGTTTTGTCACATTAAAACCACAAACAATAATGTATTTTATCGGGCTTTAATGCAATAGATGAAGGCAAGGTAGGGAATTTTTGTGAGAGGTAAGGAAAATAATTAAACATGGCATTTACAAATAAAATCTGAAAGGTGTGACATGCATTTGTGTTGAGCCTCTTTTACTCCGCTACCCCTAAATAAAATCCAGTGCCAACTGCCTTCTGAAGTTACCAATTTAAAGAATAGAGTCTACCTGTGTGTAATTTAATCTCAGCATAGATCCAGCTGTTCTGTGAAGGCCTCAGAGGTTTGTTAGAGAACATTAGAGAACAAACAGAATGAGGAAGACCAAGGAACACAGCAGGTCATGTGGATGTGGAGAGGTTTAAAAAGAGTTGGGTTATAGTACAATTTCCAGTCTTAGACAATCTTGTGGAGCATGGCATGACTACAAACCCTTTGACAAATGACCTAGCATAGAGCTATAATCAGAAGCAGCCAAGAGGTGCATGGTAACTCTGGAGGAGCTGCAGAGGTCCACAGCTCAGGTGGGAAACTCTGCCGACAGGACAACTGTACAAATCTGGCCTTTATGAAAGAGTGGCAAGAAGTTGTAACAAGTCCAGTTTGCAGTTTATTACTGTTGTAACTTTTTAGCCAACATGCAAAATGCTATGTGTGGTGCAAAACTGACACTGCACATCGCCCTGAGCACACCATCACTGCAGAGAAACATGGTGGTGTCAGCATCATGGTAAAGGGATGCTTTTCTTTCTGAGGCAGGGAAGCTGGTCAGAGTTGTTGTGTAGACGAATCAAGCTAAATACAAGACAATCCTGGAAGAAAACCTGTTAAAGGACTGTCAGCTGGGGCAGAGGCTCACCCTCAAACAGGACAACAACCCTAGACCTACAATGGAGTGGGTCAGCTCAAAACATGTTCTTGTCTTAGAATGGCCTATTCAAATTTCAGTCCTAATTCTAATTGAGAATCTGTGACTAGGCTTGGAAGGTAATGTTCACAGATGCTCTCCATCTAATCTAATTTAGTTTGAAATATTTTGCACAGAAAAATGTGCGAAACTGTCAGTAAATCTGGAAAGGTGGTGAGAGACATACCCTGAAAGAGCTGCAGCTGTAATTGCAGCAAAAGTTGGTTTTTCAAAGCATTGGCTTAGATGGCTGAATATAAATAAATGCATGCTTGACTCTTATGACTTATCTGCAGAACATTTGAAAACCTTCCACTTCATAATTATGCCCTAATTTGTGGTGGTCTAACACATAAAATCTCAATAAAATAGAATTTTGTTTGTGGTTGTTGTGGGACAAGGAGCCTTGACTGTGCCTCCGATCAGTCCCAGCTATTGTCTCATATTCTGCTGTCACAGGTCCTGCTGCTCCCAGAGCCATTAGAAAGCACTGGAGCCACTATGTACCGCGGATCCCTGTACTACCAGAGAAGGTTGAGTCGCACTCTGATCCGCTATGACCTGGCTGCTGAGCACGTCGCAGCCCGTCGTGAACTACCTCATGCTGGCTTCCACGGTCAATTCCCCTATTCCTGGGGAGGCTACACAGACATCGACCTGTCTGTAGACGAAAAAGGGCTGTGGGCCATCTACTCCACCAGTAAGGCTCAAGGAGCTATTGTGATCTCAAAGCTGGATCCACACAGTCTTGAGGTGAAGAAGAGCTGGGAGACCAGCATCAGGAAAGCATCTGTCGCCAACTCCTTCATGATCTGTGGGAAGCTTTACACCGTGGCTAGCTATGCAGCTCGTGACACCACCATCAACCACGTGTACGACACAGGAACCAGCCAAGGGAAGGCCGTGTCCATCCCCTTCAAGAACAAGTACGGCTACAACAGCATGATTGACTACAGCTTGGCCCAGAGGAAGCTGTTTGCCTGGGACAACTTTCACCTAGTGTCCTATGACCTCAGGCTGGGTCGTCAGCAGGCCAACTGAGGCCACCATGAATGACTGTTGAAAAGGGACATTTGCTCACCTGTTCCTGCTTCAAAGACTCAGTTGTAGACCATAACATGAGCGGCAGCAGTAATAGCAAATTTATGAAAACAAGAAGGCCAACAGTTAGTCAGTTTCCAACCTGTCTGTTGAAGAAGTTATGTAAAAATCCATGTTCAATAATTTAGGACAACCTAAAATCGAAGAAAATCGTCTCTCTTGTAAGCAACCGAAAATGTGGTTTTTAACGACCTGATACGGTTTTCTTCTCTTTGTTTTGGTAACTCTGAAGGAGGTATTTAAAACTCCACTTGCTGAAGCGAAACCAAAAATCTGTGTTTTGACCATATTTTATGGTATCTTGACTTACTAGGCAGCGATCGTGGCCCAAATTGTGGCCCTGTTGTCTTTCCAAAGAAGCTAACACAACCAGTTTACCTTTAGGAAAACTACCAAACTCCAAAAAGAAACGTTGGAGGAACGGTGCCTCGGGCAGTTCTCCTTTTTATTTTACTGTGGCATGGTCCACAATGTTGTTTTAAGAGGAATTATTTTTGTACCGCCTTTAATCCACGTGTGATTTTGATGTTTTCCATGTTAAGCTATATATTTGGGAATTAAACCATGAGTCAGTTTAATCAAATAAATAAATAAAAATATATAGGACACTGTGATTTAATCAGCCAACATCTGCCGCTACAACTGCTCCCATACAGCATGTATTAAATATTGCATGTATTTGCACTGTGTAGTCAACATGTGTTCAAAATCAAATCATGAAATAAACTTTATTAATAACAGACCTGTTTCTTTTTTTCATTTTCAGACATGTATAGAAGGTATAAAAGATACTGAATTTAACTTTCCTTAATGCTTTGCTGCAGTACAGTACCTGGCTCTTCCCAAAGGATTTAATTAGTATGCAATTGTCTTAATAGAACAAATGAACTCTGTCAGTCAGATGACAATTAACTCCTCAAAAACAGTTTTTTATTCTTAAAGAGCTATATGCAATTAAGAGTTTTGCTTTATGAAAGTGAGAGTAGAGCTCAAAACACTCAGTCTTTAAATATGAATACTGAATTCCACTAGTCATTTATAGTAAATATTTCTACCACTGTCAGGCTTTACATATGGGCCCGGCAAAGACCAGAGGATGGAAGGATGGAGACAAGGAAGGGTGGAATTAAGAACAAGACTATGGAAAAATATGAAGCAGAAGGATGGAGAAGATGGGACAGAATGAATGAAGTAAAGGAAGGAAATAAGAACACACTGGAAGGAGGGACAGAGGAGAAGAAGGAAGGAAAGAAGGGAGTGCACAAAGCTGGATAAACGAAAAGACGAGGTATGGACGAAGGAGCAAAAGAAAGGAGATAAGTAAGAAATGTAGAAAGGAAAAGCAACGAAGAAAGCGAGGAAGGACAAACAAGGAAGGAATGAGAGGGGGGAGTACAGACAGACACAAGGAATGAATTAAAGGAAGATAAGACAAGGACTGAATGGAGGTGTGAGAGAGACTCAAGGAAAATGAATTGACAAAATAAGTGAGAGAAAAGAGAAATATGTACAAGCAATGAATGAAGAAAGGAAGGAAAAGGAGGAGGTGGGAAAAAGAACAAAGGAAAAAATTAAGCACAGACAAGAAACACAAAGACACCAAAGAAATGTAGAAATAAAGGAAAAAGAATTAAGGAGTGAAAAATATCAAGGAAGGTGGTAGGAAGCAAGGAAAGACAGGTTTTAGACAGCTTGATAGAGAATAGTCTGCCATACAAACATCTTCCCATTATCTTATCTATTGCCATCCATAATTCAGACTTGGAAAACACAAATCAGATTACTGCATACTAACCCTGTATAGCCATTATACAGTACATGCTGTCGTCCCTGAGTACCACTACCAGCTCTGCAGAAGCGGCATGAGTTTCTGGGTGGAGGACTAATCCTGACGAGCCACATTGCTGGCAATGTATCGAAGGAAAATGAACCTAATGGTATTGCGCTGTCACCTTGTGGTCATGTGTGGTCAAAGGTCTTAAAGCCTTGTCATGAGGTTTACTAGAAATAAACTCCTGATCAAAATCTTTAGACCTATTTGATGCGCGCTTCCAGGAGGCCAGTGGCAACGTTGCTCCAAGTGTTAAAGATTGCTTCAAGAAAGGCATCCACTGCCTGGAACTGATGTCCATTTTTGTAAACCTTCCTTACCATCCATCCCCAAAAGTTCTCAATAGGATTTAGATCAGGGGAACACGCAGGATGGTCCAAAAAAAAGGGACATTATTCTCTTGTCCTTCGTCAGGCGGGTATCGTGAACTGCAGGATTGTCCTGTTGAGAAACCCAGTGATCACCACAGAGAGGAGGGCCCTCAGTCATGAGGAATGCCAGCTGCAACATCTCCACATAGCCAGCTTCTCTTTGACGCCCCTGGTCAACCTGAAGCTCCATCGTTCCATTGAAGGAAAAAGCAACCCACCCCCCCTAGTGTTGACAGGTGTACCCACAGTGATATAAAGCTACAACTAAAGTTAGAACTTTTAGAATATCATTAATAGAAAGTGGAACAAATTACTTGATGCTAAAATGTCCAGGAATTCAGATTCTGTGTACCCTTCATAAACCCCACTAAATTACTGTATATGAATATTGAAATCCTTCTACCATTTTATTTCATCTTTATTCAACCAGGTTCAATGTTTTTAGTATTTTAAACACTGCACTGCTTTTAACGGCATACCTGTGTACATTGCTTATTTCCCCAGTAATAACAGTCCTGACAGTGGGAATACTTGACAGACTAGGACATGGAATCCAAATGTTTGCGCTGATTTTAGCTTTTAAAAACTTCTGATCAGCTGACAAAAGCATGTTTGAGTTTAAATGCAGTCAACCATTTCTTCTTCTGGCATTGTGAAGATCTACTTAGAACCTTCTAAAGATCCAACAGTGCAAAATGCAAATTCTTGCAGTTTTTCTAAGATTTTGATCAGGAGTGGAAATTAGAGAAAAAAGAACATAACAAAAATCTCAACAGTATATTATTTTTATTAGTTTCTGTAACCAAACCAAGAGAATGTAAATAAGACCGTACATATCTTAATACAGTGATGAAACCCCTGTACAAAAAAAAAACGTCATTGCCCTCCCTCCCTCTTCCACTCTCCAAATAAAGGAGTCTTCCCCCCAGCTAGGACAGATGTGAAGGGAGTCCCTCGCCGTCTCAGGGTGCATACTACTGTACATTTCTAAGAGACCCTCATCTCTGCAACCCCAGGATGAGAGCGTTGCTGCGGGTAGGACAGCCAGCAGAAGTGAGGCAGAGAAAGGAAACGGCACTGGTTGCTCTCATAAGTAAAGACAAACGAAACAAGTGTCCTTCTGCGCAACCGCTTTAGTACGTGTGACTTCGCATTTCATATTTATCTTGTTCTTTGTCCTGTTCCTCCTCGTCATGAAGGTCAACATGCACGCTTCAAAAACAAAACAAAAAACTAAAACAAAGGTCAACTCTGCAGCTTTTCCTCTAAACAGCCCTGTCCTGCTAAAACACTAGCTAAGGGCACTGACAGTCATTAGCAGCAGCTCTGGATGCTTTTGTACAGTGAGGTGTGTATACAAGTGTTTGTGTGAGCAGACTGGGATGGGTGTGAAAGCAGTGCAAGGTTGTGTGAAGACCGCTCTGACAACAGGACGGCTGTAAATAAGTGATCCTACGTTACCAACTCAATCCTGCTAGCACGCTCCCAAACCCCTGCAGCGGGAACAGCCACGCTGAAAGTTTGTGATGTCACCTCTGCACCGCCTTTACCTTTGGCTAAAAATACGCAAGAGTCCAGCGGCAAGCTTTTCCCTGAACACACGCACGCGCGCGCGCACACACACACCTCAACACGAGTAGTTCTCAGGCAAGGAGATGAGAGCAGAAGGCAGGAGCAAAGGCTCACAGGCAGACAGATCAAGAGATCAATCATTACAGCCAATCAGATGCTGCAGATTTTCACATTTCCATTCTGATAAAACTAAAACATTTCTGATTTCATGACTTCGTGCAGCACATGTTCCAACCGTTCAGCACAACTTGTCTGGATTAGTCATGACTGGTCAAACAAAAAGGTGTGCTTCAATATATGATACCTTCTTATGAAATTTTTTTTTGATTTATTCTTTTGTAAACAAAAACATGTTTCTCCTATAATATGTCTCCAGCTATGGGGGAAAGAACTAAAATTAGCTATAAAAATGGCTAACTCAGCAGCACTTCTCAGATTTCTCTCCAACTCTGTCAGTCAGATGGTGGATTTTTATGGAACAACTTGAGCAGCAATTTTAAATCAGCATCTAAGTATGATGAAAGTCGCCCCACCTGCAGCAAGGCATGGTGGGGAGAAAGAGGATAACACTTTTATTTGACAGTGCCCTCTGTTCGTAACGCTGCCATCTGGACCTCTACCCAATTCCTCCTCCCCCATACTGTCCCTCCAGGGATGATATGAGGCTGTGATCGTGTAAATGGGGGTAGAGTCTCTCTTCCATTCAAATATTCAGTCGTCTTAACGGGGCTATGAGCTCTTTACTTGCCCTCTTCTGGTTTAATGGCCTGTGGTTTAATGGGGCCAGTTCGAATGGGCTTGGCTGTGGACATGGGGGGTTTGTCTGCATCTGGGCGTTCCCCACCGGCCTGGTGGTTTGTGGCTGAAGGGTCGAGCAGAGCTTTTCCTCCTTGATCCAGCCGAGAAGGCATGCTGACTTGAGGGGCCTTCAGTTGCTGCTGCTGCTGCTCTGAGAAGAACTTATGAGTGGACTGAAGAACCTCAGCCCGCTGCTTTGCCTTTAATGGAAAGGAGGAAAATGAAATCAATCAATGACTGGAACAACTGTCTTAATTATGCATCATAAAAATCAGCAGCTACACTGACTTGCGAAAGTATTCAGCCCCTTGGCATTTTTCATGTTTGTTGCCTCACAACCAGGAATTAAATTGGGCGGCTTTAGAGTTTGCAACATTTCATTTGCAGAACATGCCTACAACATTTTTTATTGTGAAGCAAACAAATAAAACAGAAAAATTCAGCGTGCATAACTGTTCATCCCCTGTTCAGTACTTAATAGAGCCAAGTACAGTTGTACGTGGCTTTTGATTCTGTATGAGCTTGCCATATCTTGCCACTGGGATTTTTGCCCAATCCTCGAGGACTGGGCAAAAACTGATCCAGCTCCTTCATGTTTAATGATATACGCTTGTGAACAGCAATCGTCAAATCTAACCACAGATTCCCAGTTGCATTGAGGTCTGGACTTTGACTAGGCCATTCCAACACCTTTAAACGTTTCCTCTTAAACCCCTTCGAGTGTTGCTTTTGCAGTATGCTTCGGGTCATTGTCCTGCTGGAAGGTGAACCTCCCTCACAGTCCAATATCACAAGCAGACTGACACCAGTTTTGTTCAAGAATATTAATGTATTTAGCACCATCCATCTTTCCCTAGACTCTGGCCAATTTCCCAGTCCCTGCTGCTAAAAAACATCCCCACAGCATGAAGCTGCCACCACCATGTTTCACTGCTGGGACGGTGTTCTTGGGGTGATGGGATGTGTTGGCTTTGCACCAGACATTCACCAGTTATGTGACGTTTGAAGGTAACTGGTTGCACCTGAACATTTTAGGGGCTTCATAGCAAAGGGGAGGATATATATGCACATGCTAATTAGCAGTCTTTTTCTTTTTTTATATTTCTCTTTTCAGCAACAGACTATTTTGTACACATTACATAACATTCAAAAAAAAAATAAAACAAAAATGGGTAAAAAGGCAGGCAAGGCAATGTAAAGGTGCACTAACACCTACCTTTAGATCCTGCTCAGCCTTCAGAGCCGCCTGTGTGCCTCTGGGTGGAAGAGAAGAACCAGAAGGACCTCGAGGAGGGTGCTGACTGTGCTGTGGGTGCTGAGGTCGGGGGTGAGGCATGAGGCCACCGCTCACATTGGGTGAAATTGGAGGACCCATGGGAGAACGCTGAACACCTCCTCCAAAGGAGTTCGCATGAGGGCGAACCAGGGGAGAGACGATGCTGGGCTGAGACAGAATCTAAAACAAGAGGAGCAAAGAACAATAATCATCAGCAGCAGGCATGGTTCAGTTACTGGTATAAAAGGATACTAAAGTTTCACAAAGGTTCAAAACTGGAAGCATTTCTGACATGCAGTTCCTACAGTTTGGATCTCTATAAAACCTATATACTAAGGCAGTGCGGCCCCTAACTCACATACTGCAGTGCACTGCCAGTCAGCTGGCTAAATGGAAGCTACCAGTCTTATCCCTTGTTTACAAGAAACACAGGTTTGGCTGTTTGGAGAAATTTCTAATTGTGAAAACTCAGGCAGTCACGGGACAGAAACTAATTAGCAGATTTTTGCAGGTTACATATTAAATGCATTCTTACTCAAGGTAATCTCTTACTAGCCTAGACCTCTCTAGGTCTCTACATGCTCATCCGGGAGGAGTGAATGCTGCAAGTCACTGACTGGATGCAATCTGCTGGGTTTCCTTAGACAGAAAAACTTTTTATCCAATTTGAATAAATAACTGAATCTGGCTGCACTGTTCAATGATTAGGATTAATTGGAATGTATGTATCTGACTTTGTGAAGTACCTTGAGACGACATGTGTTGTGAATTGGCGCTGTATAAATAAACTGAATTGAACCTATTATTCAGTGCATCATAAAAAATAAAAAATAAATCATTGCTAAATGAATATTTCATGTGTTACCTGTGGGTTGAACTGGCCGGGGAAATGCTGCGCCATTCTCAGGCCTGCAGAGCTGGGCTGGAACTGCTTCTGGTAGAGCATGCTGTTCATCTTACTAGACTGGCTACTGGGAGAAGTGGAGCTGGCCCTGCAGCATGCAGGCAGAAAACCATTAGGATCACACAAATGGCAAGACAAGGGCAAAAGGAAGGCAGGTTTATTTGTTTAGCCCAAATTATACATAATAGTTTTAGATTCTATTCTTGGACACCAACAAAAACTGGTGTAATTTCATCATTATCCTGTTGCTCAGGACTCTGGATGCAGCTGCTGGGTTTTTCATGTATTTAAGGCTTTGAGTTAAACATGTAGCAAACAATATTAAAGGTAATTCAATTCAAACCCCTCTAGTCCTTCAAACAAATCATGTTAAATAATCAAAAAGAAACTGCATCAGCTGCCAGAGCTATCGCCGGCAACAACTTTAATGCAGGTTTTTGTAGATTTACAGAACAAAGTGTTTAATCTTTTAAGATGTTGTCATATAAACATAACACGATTCCAGTAAGGAAAGAGTCCCACTTACTCGGCTCAAACACCCGGGACCAGAGCTATATTATAAGGTGGTGAAAGGTCATTCATTAAAACAGGGTCTATGGGGTGTTTGGCGTAGGGCTAATACCATTCTAACCTAAATCATTGTACATTAGTGTGAGACCCTAGAGATCCACAGAAAAATAAATGATTACCTGTAAGGACTGGAGGTTGGTGTGGTGCTCCTGCCGCTAACTGGAGGAGTTCCAGGCTTCACATCCATCCCACTGCCGAAGAGCTTGAGATCCATTTCCATCTGTAACAAGTAAAAAAAACAAAAAAAAAAAAAAAAACAGATGAACCTGCTGTCAAAACTCAGGGAACACAGACATGCACATGTGAAGTACAGCACCTTGCTGGTTGGAGGCTGCATCATGTTGTGGTTAGGACCCATGAGGCCTCGGTAGGGCTGAGAAACTGGGGGCTGCCGGTTGATGTTGGGAGGCTGGGGTTGGGGAGGAGTGGGGGGCAAAGCCAGCAGGGGCTGACCTCCCCCCGAACCGAAGTTCGGCAGAGACAACTGGGAGCCAGGCAGAGGGACAGTTACCTAAAGAAAAGACGTGAGTAAATTAATAAACTGGCAGGAAGTTTAGCAGCAGCTTATTCTACATAAACAGAACAGTTATGCCCCTTTTCCAATGGCTCGATTTGGCCCTACTCGACTCCACTTGGCTCGCTTTGCGAGCGTTTCCATTTTTTCTGTACCGGTACCTACTTTTTTGGTCCCTGCTCCTGAGCAGGTACGACCGGGGCTGAGACGGGACTACGTGTCACGAGAACAGACTAATGTTCACCGAGTGGCCAGGAGAGGAGGAGAAATTAGAATGTTTTCTATGAGACAGTGCAGGGAAAAGTTAATAAAGCTCAAGAGCAACTACAATAATATTAAGGACCACAGTGGTCGGAGCAGGTCATACATCTAATTCTACCATTTACAGATCATAAACATGCCTGAAGGCTGACAGAAAAGAAAAATGACACATCAGCTTTCTGAATAACACCTAAATCAGCTGATCACACATAAAATGAGCTCTTCAGAGGCACAAACATTTCCCCCAATACCACTATGAAACAATGTGTTTGGTTCGAAATTTATTGACGGTCTTTAAGCGAAGCAGCGTCTGCAGGAGGGAGCAGACAGAGAGCAGCTGCCCGTAATCAGACTGCTTGCATCGGACTGAACGGGAGGACAAGCCCCCTGAATCTGCGGAGCATGAATATGCAATATCCAACCAAAAAATAATTTCAAAGGTCATAAGTCCGCCGTTTTGTGCTTTTAAGTCCTTGTCCTTGTTGTTGCCATGGATAAGACAAAAACTTCCTCATAAAGCCCAAAATTGTAACTTCTTCAGGCAAAGTTTGGAGCTTCACCATCCAGACAGCAGCGTCTCTCCTCTCCGCTTCTCCGAGCCCCCCTCCTCTCTCCCCCTCACATCAGGACCCCTGAGCCTTATTTTATAGGTTCTGGCTGGGCTGTGGTCCAGATAATTATCCCAGTGGATCATTTTAGACGTAAACAACATAAATAAGACATTCTTGCATATACATTACTACTATTTAGTTTATTTATGTTTTTGTTTTCTATTTACTTTCTATCATTTCAGGCAGATTACTTTAATGTGACAACGTAACACAGTAACTCAATAGCAGCACAGCTGATGGCTGGAGGCGGGGCTTCAGCCGTCAGCAGGTCAGTGGAAACAACAGTTTCCGTACCGAGTAGAGCGAAACCGAGTGGAGCCGCGCCGGCTAAAACAAGCCAGCGGAAAAGGGGCATTTGTTTTGTCTGCATGTACATTACCTGCTGCATTGCAGAGCTGGGGGATTGAGTGTTGCTATAGTAGCTACTCTGACCATGCTGTTGCACCTGCCCAGAGTACATGTTTGAATGCTGACTCATCCCCTGTCGAGCCTAAACAGAAAGCAATGTCACTTTCTTTATGTGCATGAACGTGGTAAATACAACACAGCTGTGAGTCTGGAGAGTAATACATGAACGCAACATGGAGTCGTTACCTGCAGCATGTGTGTATCGATGAGCTGGGACCCTCCCATCCCTGAGGCCTGGTTGAGCTGCGGCTCAAACAGAATGGGAATGTGTTGGGTGGAGGAGGGCTGCTGATAGGCCAGATTGGACTGAGGCTTGCCCAGTTCAGGACCTTGCACTCCAGGATAGCTGTGTAGGGACGGCCCTGACAGCATCATAGACGGCTGTGACAAGTTGCCCTGCATGAATGCCTGCTGCGACCTAAGAGAAGGACAGACAAGAAGGACCACACGACAGAAACAATGGCCTCTTAGAAATGGCTTCTTCAGCGTTAATGAGCTGTAGACTGAATGTATGAGGATTTATTTTACCTGTATGGCTGAAGCGATGAGCTAAACAGGTCTTGTGGCTGGGAAACTGGGGGACCAGTACTTAGTCCTAGCTGAGCCTGGTGGGTGTGTTGGTGCTGAGGCTGACCTTGCAGTGGAGCGTAGATTGGAATGGGAATCTGCTGCACTGCCGTTGGCTTCATGGTACAGAAATAAGGACAATTTATGCATCCAAGGTGAAATGTTAAGCATGTCTGCATGTTTCTTAACTAATAAAATCCCACCTGTGAGAGGCCAGGTTGGAAGCCTTGCTGCTGTGCCAGCGAAGGAGCAGCCAGGCGAGGGTGCGGGGTACTGAAGAGGTGGCTAGTGTCCATGTAGAAGGCTGGAATCTGAGCTGCAGAACCTGATCAAGCAGTTACTTGTTCATTAAAAGCACTTAATAGCAAGGTTTCCACTACATAAAATGGAAGGAATACGCATTTCAGCATCACTAATTTCTCTCACCTGCTGTAGCCTGGGAGACGAACACCTGTGGGGTCTGTTGCTGCTGAGGCAGGAGGGGAGGCACACAGCCGAGCTGAGAGAAGCTGTTGCTACTGCTGCTGCTGGTGGAGGAGGACAGGCTTCCACCTTGTAGCTGCTGCGGTTTCACTTTGCAGATGTTAGGGGGGTCAGAGGCTGAAGTGGTCTTTGTACTGAGAGAGGATGTGGTATAGGTACCAGAACCTGCTGGTTGGAAACAAAGGTTAAACACAACAAAATATTTTATTCTCTTTAGGGGTCATAAAGAAGGTGACAGAAACTTTACTGCAGGAAGTATGACGCCTTGCAAAGGTATTTATACTCCAACCCTTTGACTTCTTTTCAATGTTAGAACTAAAACCTTTCATGCAGTTTAGTGGGATTTTATGTGATAGACCAACACAAAGTGGTTAATAACAATTAGGTTGATAGTAAACAGTGCAGGTTTTAAAAATGTTACCCAAGAAAACATGAAAAGGGCTGGCATACATATAATCAGTCCTCTTGTCAATCACTACTTTGTAGAACCATCTTTCACTGCAGTTAAACCTTTAAGTGGTTTGGAGCATCTCCAGTACAACCTTTGCATATCTACAAAATTTATTTTTTGCCCATTCTTTTACAAAACAGCTCAATCTCCGTCGGATTAGATGGGAAACATCTGTTAAGCCTTATTTCTAAGTCTGGGCCAACATGGTCAAATGGACTTTGACTGGGTCATTCTAACACGTGTGTATGCTTTGATTCCACTCTGTCTGGCTGTACGTTTTGGGGTGCTTTTCCAGCTGGAGGTTGAACCTGCACCTCAGACAGGCATCCCCACAGAACAATGCTGCCAACACCATGTTTCATCACCTGGATGGTGAAACCTAAAAGAAACCAAAGGCTTTCACAAAATAGCTATATTTATACTGCGACTACATTACTGTTACCTAATAGGAACAAGCTGTTATTTAGGGGTATCAGGGTAAAGTAGGTATAATTTTCTTTCCATTTCCAAATGATGTGATGTCATTGTGATGGTCCAGCATTTAATGCCCAATAAAACAGTTTTAGGCTGTAAAATGACAAAACATGGAAAAGTTACCTGACAGTGAGGTACTGGGGGTTACAGATGCCACAGGGATCTGGGGCATGGAGGCTGAGGAGAAAGATGAGTAAGAGGAAGCGCACGAGGTAATGGGGGACGAAGAGGAGGTGACTGGAGAGCTTTTCTCCAGACTCGGGGAGTTTTCCCAAGCTTTCCGGGCGGACTCCATCTGAGGTGGATAGTAAAACAAGTGTTTAGTGACATTTGATTAGAAAGTCAATTTGACCTGATAGTGGCCAAAATATTCCCTCACCTTTAGTGTTAGGTCGACAGTAGCAGGAGAAACTGTGCTGAGGCTGGAGCTCTGCTGTAGGGTCTCTCTGCGAGGAAGGGGCAGCGAGTGGGGTAGTGCCACCTGGGAAACACGTCGCAGTCAAAACAAAGCTTGAAATATTAATAATTATAATGTGTACAGTTTATTAATAATACAGTTTTAAAAACATGTGCAGCAATAAGGATTTGTACCCACATTGGCCACTAAACTCTCCTCCATTTTGTTGCCCCCTGTGGGAACACTGTCAGCCAGAGAAGAGGAGGGGGTGGTGTAGTCGGTGACTGACTCCTGGGAGGACAGTAAGTGAAACAAGATTCAACTACTTTAATGTATTTATTATTTTTGGTGAACAGACTTGAGACATCAGGGAACATGGGTCCAACTTACCTTGGAGTTACTAGTGTACTCTGCTGAGGGGACTGTGATCATGCCCTCTATGTCGCCTCCCAGTTCTGGTACTGTGGTGTCACTGGTGGGAGGGCTGGAGTCTGTGGCTCTGCTGACACCTCCACCAGATACTCCTCCCTCCATCCCTTCAGCCTCTGCTCCACGTGCATCTTTGGCCTTGCGGTTCTTCAGAGAGCGCTCTTTGCCAATAGGACCTGGCTTATACTCCTTGGGTTCTACTGGTTCTATCTCAGGGAGCTAACGAGGAGATTCATTATTAACAGAGAGGAACAAATAACTGATCCGCATAATGAATAATAATGAATCCGCATTATCCAGACTGTACACCAAGAGTTACCTTTTGGGTTTTAATTGGACCAGTTCGAGGTTGTTTCTGTCTTTGCTCTTTGGGAGCAGGTAGTTTGCTTTCGGAGGCTGTTTCTAACAGTGCAGGTCCTCCATCACTGTCCGTGCTTCCTGCAGATGATGGTGCACCAAACTGAATACTGTCTATGCCCAACTCTATGCTGCCGTCGGCTCCAGGCTTCCCACCCTACAGGAATACATACATGTTTTTGAGGCACATCAAGAACCAAGGAGAAGAACCGGCCAGTCTAAAACCGTGAACAAGCTTGTTGAACCTACCTCAGAGGACACTGTGCCTGTAAAGGAGGTTAAAGGTTTGTTCCAAGCGCTCACAGAGGGGGGCTGGGGAGGGCTGATGGGACCAACTGGAATATACAAAATTACACGTTTTAAAACAGACAGTTGATAAATGCTGATTTAAGCTGTAAAACTAGTCACACTTACGCTTCTTGACATCAGGAAGGACAGTGGAACCTGCCACCTTGTTCTCCCACAGTTCTGTACCAAGAGTGCTGTGCGGCTGTGCAGGCGCAGGGGGGAGGCTCTTTGAGGTGAACTCCACACTAGGTGGGGGAATGGAGGGTAGAGGAGCCACCGCTCCTTCCAGAGCTTGAGGAGGAGCAGCAGGTTGTGAGGGTGTGTGGTGAGGGTGCTGCGCAGCAGAAACAGCTGGCTGCTGCTGAGAGGTGGGTGCTGGGGCTACAGGAGGCTGAGACTGTGCAGCCTGTTGTTGCTGTGGCTGCTGCTGAGGCAGCTGCTGTGGATGCTGCTGCGATGACTGCTTTTTGGCAAATCTTGGTGGCAGCTTTCCTCCGCTTCCTCTGCTCTTCTCGCTGGAGCCTTTCTTACCCCAGTTCTGAAAGAGACACGTGAACTTACCTTTAGGCTCAATGATAAAATCAAGGCTCCTACAAATGCATCAGAAGTCCATACTTTCCCAGAAGGAAATTTCTAAAAACACACTTTTTGAAAATGTTCTGGACATCTGAAACATTTACCCAGTTGGGTTTCATTATCTTTCTGTCTCACAAATAATGAAACAAAAGAGTACTGAAATTGACTTTGGATTTAACCATCTATTTTCATTCTGATAAACTATTTCAGTACCACAACGCTCAAATTTCGACTGTATGAAGGGCAGAATATAGATGCGTCTACTGTGAACAGCGTAGACTCCGCAGACATTTAAGGTTTCATAGTTGACCGCAGCCAATGTCCTACTTTTCTGGTGACAAATTTCCCACACTTTCTGTGACATGGCGTCATCGGACGGGGAGGCAAAGCTAATTTGCCATGTAGCTTTGGAAAAACTAAAAGAAATGAAGGAGGTATATAAGACCACTAAACCAGACTAGGAAGGAAGAAGGGAAATACACCTGTCGGTGTGACGCTGTGCTTACTCGCGACCGGATGCTCAGAGCAGTGTGTCACATATTAAACAGTGATGTGTTGACTTGCCCGCCAAGCAGTTTGTGCGACACCGCGTACGCAACATAAAAATTGAGCTTTGTGTGGACATGTCCAGCGGACATCCGCTTTTAATCTGTGTGGACGTACAGGAACGGAGTCAAGTACGCCCGACTATCTGCCCTTTACCTTACATTAATATGAAGCACAGTTCACTGTGATTCTTTTGTTTGTAAATAAAAGTAAAAAGAAAACATCAGTTTCTATGTTTTTTTCTGGCTATTCCAACCAGACCCAGTTTACAGACCACAGGTCATGATTGGGGCGCAAATCTAAACTTGTTTGCAGGTCCAAGAAAAAAACAGTAACCCATCCTTATGAAGGTAGTTTCTTGTTAGATCTATTTTAGGAACCAAACAAATACATGAGTAGACAAAGAAATTTGTGAAACATAACTGAAAATTATGAAATCCAATTTCAGAATCTAGACAGTAAATGTTTTCAAGGCCATGGCACAAACAACCCTCACCTGAGATGTCTGCTCCTCCTTCTTGCGTTTCTCTTCATCCTGCAGCCGTTTCTGTTGCTTGCGGGAAACGACCTCTGTGAAGCCATCATCATTGGCACTGGATTGTGGATCCTCTGTGGTGGTCACCTCAGGATGGTCATCAATAATCACAACACCTACATTAAACAGAAATGTGTGTTTTTCCCACTCATCCATCAAATCAAAGCATACTTGTTTGATTAGTAAGAGGAAGGAGCTGGTTGTATAAACGTGTTCACTGACTTGCATAATTGTTGAGATCAAACTGGGAAAGAGCATTCTCCTTGGGCTTCTTGGGGGTCTGTTTGGACTCATCTCTGCGTCGTGCAGGCTGCTCTTTGCCAGGCCTCTGAGAGGTTCCTCCAGCTCCTGATGCTGATGTCTCAGAGCTCTGCTGAGCTGCAGGGCTGTTGAGTAAGTAGAAAAACAAACGGATCCAATTTAAGATTAACATGTGAATGCTCTGGCAGTAGCAGATCTAGATGGAAAGATGCACCAAGAATTAGGGTTGTCCTGATCCAATCCCAGGTGTAGCTGAAGTTCCAGTGCCTAAAACTGGCTCAGTTTTAAAGCTACAAACAGGTCCAGTCACAACGGCCTTTTTTAGAGTCTGTGTGTCTTTCATACTTCTAAAGACCTTGACAAATCATAAAACTACAGAGTTTAAAAGCATATTAATGGAAGTCTTTCAAGTATTTGAAACTGAAGCCTGTTTTTAAAAGACTCATCTACGTCAGGACAAAAATACATATCGGCATAAATCCGCAAACAATTTTTACCTTTAAAGACATATGAAAATATGATGCAAGGAGTTTTAAACCAACAGGTTTAATGTAAAATGTGCAAAAAACACACAAAAGGTGTGAACATGTACTTGGTGAAATGAGAGTAAGTACAGGATGCCAAAAAGGTCATTTTAAAGGACAGTTGGATCAACACATGCAGAATGAATAGGCAGAGGATGAATGAATGGATGATAAAGTAACGACTCGGTGGATGAATGGAGAGAGAAACAAACTGGTGAATGGATGCATGGACAGATGGATAAAACCCCTACACAATGAGATAGGGTCTATTCTGGAAATACAAATATTTTTCCATGCTTTTTTTTTTATGTTTATCCAGACAAGGAAAATACTACAATTGAATTGCAGATTTTCCAGACTGTGGGAACGCTGCCTACAGCTGTTTAGATCCAGTCTGTGGTATTAAGTGCCGTTCTCAATTACTTAGAGAAACCTCACAAAGGTTTGTTGTCTGTAGGTTTTAGTCTGCGGTACAGTTCGTTGAGTCAATTTCTTTGTGCAAATGTTAATGGATGGACACAATCACCAACAGCAAACAGAAGCCCATTGTTGTAAACTCACCCTTTACGACCGGCCTTGCCGCCTCCTCTCCTCTCTCCTTTGCCGCCTGCATAACTTCGGCTTGGTTTGGCTCCGCTCTGCGGTCTACGATTCTGCCTCTCCGTGGGCCTCTGATTCGAGAAACTCCTCTTGGCTGCTTGTGATCCCTCTCGCTTTGGAGTCACACCTCCATCCGGTGGACTTTTATTAGGTGTTAAAGTGCCCTGAGGGGGAGTGGGTGCTGGGGCAGAGGCAGTGGCTACCTCATTAGCAGCCTCCAGTGCTCCTTTCCTCTCCTCTCGTTCTCTCCTTTCATTGAAATCGCTGCTCTCAGAAGCAGTTTCCCACTCCTCGTTGGCTTGATCTGATGAGTTCTGGTTAGACAAGTCGGGGGACTTGCTACCCACTGCAGTGATGGTGGGACTGCTGGTCTCAGGCAGTGAGTTGTTTAAGGGAGATGTTTGGTCATGTGCAGGTGCCACCTCTGCAGGCACAGTTACAGGAGTTCCTGGAGCTCTGGACATTGTTGGAGAGAGGGACACCAGAGCGGGTGCACAACTAGGGGCAGCTGCAGCAGGCACAGAAGGTAACGAAACAGGAGGGCTTGCAGCTGTATCTCCGGCACCCAACACTGCAGCCTCTCGCTCTTTCAAGCGCCTAAAGCGAGGAGGTTTATCCGGCCTTGGGGGCCGAGCTGGGCGAGATCGACGAGGCCTCTCTCTGCTGTTCTGAGGAGCCCCCTCTCCGAATTTCTTTCCCTCCATTTTCGGGGGTCGTCGATCAGTATGGGGATTGTTGAATCTTGTTGAAGACTCCGTGTCCTCAGGCCTGAACGTCTCCATCGGTTTAGAAGGCCACTGAGAAGAAGAGTCCCTGGGTCCTGGCCTTCTAAGAGGGGCTGAACGGGGACCTCCACGCTCCCGTGTGCCACCTCGTCTGCTGTATAATCCCCCTCTACCTCGCCGAGAAGGCTCTCCCTTGGGAAGAAATCCTGGTTTGGGCCGGCTGTCGTCATCCCCTCTCATTCCAGCCTTTTCCCCGATATGAGGTGGGTCGAAGCCCATTTTGTGGGGTCCTGATCGCCCCTCACCAGGGAGATCTCTTCTTAGTGGACGGCTAGGTTTGGTACTTGGCTCCCGGTCAGAGGGTCCAGTGTCGCTGGCTGATTCTCTCCCACCTTCACTTTCAGAGTCTGTGTCTGAACCACGCCGTCGCCTACGTTTTGGAATGACTTCAAAGTCCGAGCTCTCGCTGCGTGTCTCACTTTCCTCTCTGTTGCGAAAGGCAGCAGCACCTCCAGCAGAAGGCAAGTCAGAACGTAATCGGGGCTCTCGGTTGGCGAACTCAGCACGGCTACGACCACGACTTCCCCTGCCGCGACCACTGTAACTTCCTCTGTAGCTCCGTCCTCTAGAATAGTACTCTCCTCGCCCACGTCCTTTCAAACTCGAGTCAAGGGGCCATTCCCTCTCCTTGTCAGCTTCCTTGTCTCGGTCTCTGTCCCGTTCTCTCTCTCTCTCCCTCTCCTCTCTCCTGTAGGGACGCGCAGGAAGATGCGATTCTTTTCGGCTGGGCAGTTTTGGTTCTGGATGTTTGTCATTACTGGGCAGTTTGTCTGCTTTCTCTTCCTGGGAAGAGGAGGTGGGTACTCCTGAAGAAGGCTGCGAGTCTCTGGTTCTATGGTGGGCAGCTGGGGCTTCGTCGGCCTCAGCAGCTTCCCTCTTCCCATCACTCTGAGCTCGAGAGCTTTCAGACACGGCTGCAGCTGCTGATGAAGCTTTAGCTGACTGATCCTTTTTGGGCCGGTCCCCTTTATCCCCTCTCTCGTGACGTTTCTCGCGCTCTTCTCTTTGCTCCCGCTCTTCTTTCATGTCCCTCAGGACAGGCTTTTTTATCGGCCCTGACCTGCGAACGGGTCTCTCTCCACCTGGTCCGTCTCTGCGACCAGACCCTGATCTCCCACCCCATCGCAGTTCAGCTTTCTGCTTGCTTGGAGCGGGCAGAGCGAGCTTCTCTGGTTTGTGTAATCCATCAGCTGGAGGTGTAGCCCTGTTGCTAGTTACAGCAGCCTGGGAGTAAAGCTCACTTTGGGGTTTATCAGCAGCCCGCTCCCCTGTGTCTGGGAGCTCTAGCGATTTTGTTGCCAGGGGTAACCCATCAAACCTGGGCTCATCCAGCTTAAGGGAATGGCTGGAACCCTGAGAGACACTTCTCTGGAGCATGGCTTGACCAAGGGCTTCCACCTCTTCCCCACTAGGTAAGCCTCGATCATCAGCATCAAAGGCCGAACTTACAGGCGCTCTATCTAGAGGCCCCGACACATCCTCCGGGCCCTGAGTAAATGCGGACAGGGACTCGGCGTCCCGAAAGAAATTACTTTTACGAGAGTCCACCGCACCGTGATCCTGAGCATAAATAGCTGGCAGACTCCTGTCCAGATCCAAACCAGAGTCCATCCTGAAAGCAAGCAGTTGTAATTAGACTAAAAACCTGCTGTACCGAGTTACACAACATTTTTACAATAAACCAACAACTGATAAATCTATTACAATACATTCTTCCATACCGTTGCTCCTTATTGTCGTCACGTCCTTTTGGGGGAGTTACAGAGGGTAATGGTTCTGACTGTGGATATGGGTCTGATCCCCACACCATCCGTGAGTCTGAGGGGAAGCCATGGTCTCGAACTGGTCGGGACAAGTGGTCAAATGAGTCAGAGCTAGAACTGGAGTTGTCACCTGGTTCTCTGCGTACAATCTGCTTCTGAGGCATTCTCCCTGAAAACCATACGAACAGACCAAATCTGATCAACTGATCTGACAGCTGAAACCAAATGTTTACTAAACACTATGCTTACTAAGACACCCACCTAACTGTCTGACAGTACGTTACACGGCTACGTCAGGGTTACCAAAATCATTTCTATTTGCTAAACATTTCCCTCAATTTTGGTCAAACTAACCTAAACCAGGAAGAGCTTTCATTTAATGTCAGACAGTATGAAGAAAAAAGGTAATGTCCCTTTTTTATACATTGTATGTAAAAATCAGTTTCAGCCATTTTTCACCATCTTCTTCTTGCTTTTGCTCACCTGGGTGAATGTTTGCAGGGATGTCCATAGGGGGGCGGCCTGACATCATGCGGGGGTCCATGTAGGATTGCATCATGAGCCAGCGGGGGTCAAACCCCATGGAGGGCAAGTGCTGGTGGTGAGGGCCCATAGGTTGATACATGGAGCGGTGTTGCTGCTGTTGGGTAGCAGGAACACTGCCGCCACCTGATGGGGACACAGAGCCTCCACTTTGCTGTTGCTGTTGTTGCCACTGCTGCTGCTTCATCTGCTCCTTGGGGGTCAATGATGTAACATGTTGAATCAAATTGGTCCATTTTCATTGGTTACAGCTAATTAGGAACAGCCTCATATTTGACATATCTCCTTTCTATGGCAGTGGTGCAAATGTATAATGTGTCACCTACATAATTATAACCTTTTGGGTAAGAAAACTGTCATTCTGTAATAATTAGATCACAATGAACTACACTACATAGGAAACGCACATAACTGAATCCACTGAACAATGTTGAAAACTGGAAATATGTTAACATATGAATGTGATGGAACAAATATGGGGTTCCCTCAACAATGCTGGAGCTGTTGTGCACATATTAGATGCACAGGACAGCCTTTATTCAGCTCCATTGTGATTTTTTATATATATATATATTATTACTTAGGTTACCTCTTGAAATTATGAAGAGGTCAATAAACGGTCGGTAGCACTAAAAAATGTTTTTTCCACATCTTGACAGAGCATTCCCTTTTGGTTGACCTTATATGTACATATGCTGTTTGGTGTGTAACAAATTGATTATTGTTTCATTGCATTGTTGACTGTTAACTTGCATATAACAGATCTAATAAACAAAACTGACTAGAAGCTCATTTTTGAACCACTGGCAAATGTAAACATCATGACTGAATCTACCAAGTCTTGATGAAGTCAGGTTACCTAATTTACTCGGTTTTACCTGCTGTCTGAGGAAACGCGGTGGCAAAGACTTCTGAAACTGTTTGGAGTAGCCTGAGATGACAGAGGGACGCATTGCAGCTGCTGCCTCTCCTTCCAGTTGAGGAGGTGCAATGGGGACTTCATCCCCTCCAGGAGGTTCAATGTGAGACAGGGACAGGTGGGCCTCATCCACTGCAAAAAAACAACATAAGAATCCAAGAATAGGAAGATTTCTAATCCATATATTAACAGAACATTTGCCTACCTCTGTTGTCCTCCATGTTAAAATAGTCCCGAATAGGTACTGATGGCCTGTCAGTCTGGTTCTCCTGCACCAAGGGACATACCTCAGGAAGAGAGGTTTCTCCCTCGTCCTGAGGCTCTGGCGCTACAGTCACGGGTCTATGGACAGGAGGACTGGCCTGACGAGTAAGCTTAGGCTCTTCCTCAGCACTTGTTTCTACTCGCTCCATCCTTTCCATGTCTCGATTCACCCTCTCGGATAAAGGGGCTTGTACAACTGGGACCTCCGGCTGTGGAACTGGAACCAAGGGTACAGGACTGGACGCAGGAACAGATAATGATAAGGCTTCCTCCCCAGCTGCTACTGATTCTTCATTAGTGGTCTGATCAGGTTTGGCCTCGTTGGGAGGTCGATGTTTTTCATTTAGACGTTTCAGTTTTTCAGCACAAGCAGCAAGCCTCTGTTCTTCCATGCGCCGCTCCTCCTCTTCTCTCCTCCGTCTTGCTCGCTCTACAGCTTCAGAAATTTCAGACTGCTTCTTTCGCTTCTGTCGCCAAGGATCAGAATCCTCGTCAGCTCCTGGCGCCACAGCTGCCTGCGGTTTGTTCCCCCGTGCAGCACTGCTACCAACAGGTCGAGTGCCACTCTACAATTGGAAATAATTACACACAGACTGAGAAACATGCTATTAAAAGGAGTAAAAAAACCTAATAGTGGGTCTGTGTAATCCCAGAACGTGTTACCTGGTAGTCCTGTGAAGCAGCCGGTTTATTGTACTGCCCTAGAATGCCAGGTGATGGTGCTCTAGGATCAACGCTGTCGGCCCAGGAGGTCTTACTGCCCCCACGTTCTTCAGATCCTTCCTTCCAGCCTTCTTGATTGTCTGACGTCCGAGACCTTATCCACTCCCTAAGATAACATCGATGAAGAACCGGTCAGTTTTATTAAACAGATCTTTCATGCATACATATGCCCAAGACAAAACTATAAATGTTTACGGCATTCTGATGCCATAAAAAAAGCCTTTACTGCAGGGTACATCTGTTTCAGAGACTGAAATAATTCACAGCATTTTTCTTTTTGCGATATAATTTAGCAAAGTTTCATAGTCACATTTCCAATTGGAGAAATATTCAGATATCTAAAAACCTAGTTTGTTTTAAAGCACTGGGCCCTACAGCTAATGTAAACTCAATAAGGTTAAAACAGAAGAATCCTACAGTGGCTTAAATAATTAAAGATCACATAACTAATCAAATTCTCACCAGTTTTCTCCTTTGTCTTTAGCAGCTTCCTCATCGTCACTAAAGTTCAGTTTCTCTGTGTAGTCAACCTCCATCTGAGCCCCTGAATGGTACACAGGACATAAATCATCTAATACTTAAAGACAAAAATGAGGAGTAAATATCAGCCAAGTTAAAGCTACTGACCTGCCCAGCCTTCATCAGCATCAGTGTCTAAATTGTCGAGCTCCTTCAGTTCTGTTGCACTGATGATTGAGGGTCTGTCGGGGTCTTGGAGCCAGGACTGAGGGGGTGGTTGCTGAAGCCGTGCTGAACGAGAGCCCCTGAGGATCCAACGGAACGGAAAAGAGAAACAACGTAATATATTTTTGTTGTTTAGGACATTGGAGTAACATTTCTGTAATTGTTAGATGTATAGAACTATCTTTATGCGACTATTAAATGTTATTTATTAGATACCCATCAATATAACTCACTTTCCCCCATCCTGTGGTACAGGGTACCTGACGTTCCCCTGTCCTGGGGCAAACGTCATTTGTGGATAGGCATGGAACATCTACAACAAAAACAATGGTCACACAGGGGAAAACTAACACAAAATGCTAGATTTAGCTGCCTCTAATATCTTTGTCAAATGAGACATACATAAGGTGGCATCATGCTCCTGAAAGCTGGGTCAAAGTGAGTTGGCACCCCTGCAGGAGGCTGCTGCCCCCCATTAAGTTTAGGTTGAGAAGGGACAGAGGGGGGAATCCTCTCTCGGCTATCCTTCTTCTCCCTTTGACCTTCGGTTGTTGCATTGCGGCCAGTTTCTTCAGCTTCAACGGGTGGCGTGGAGGTACCAAGGCTCGTACTACCCTCCTCCTGTGGCTTGGTGTCCATCTCAGGGGGGCTGGATGAAGTGTTCAAATTCCTGCCTCCACCTTCACGCCAACTGCCAACATCTGGAAATAAAAAGGAAGGTGTTGATGGTTCCCCTTTTGTGGAATATGACCAAATTAAGCTCACTTTGAAGTAATTAAAAGATATACAAATATATGCTTCAGTTGATTTAGGGTAATAACTATTCAGATTCAAATTTTCAGAGTTCCTTGGTAACCATTTTAAGGAATAAATACATAAGCTGTTTGGTCAGTTTAAAAATGGAACCTGGAAAAACAAGTGGCTGGAAGAAAGCGGATGAACAGACAAATCTGCACAGACAAATCAAACAACTGACTGATGAATGGGTGGACAATGACAGACTGATAATTGATAGATAATAAACGAAAGAACTGATGGGCAGGTAGAGCATTTGATGGACAAATGGAGACACTGATGGATTACTAGATAACTAACTGAATGGATAATGGACGAATGTATGAATGGACAGGCAGATGGCTGGATGCACATAGATAGATGGATATAGAAGGACTGATGATTGATGAAATGATAAATGGACTAATGGATGGACAGACGTAATGAATGATTGGGACAATATATCTTTTTGATCATGGAATATGGAATAAGGTCTGCAAAAACTAACATTTCCATCCTGTTTTTCCTTTGACTGTTTTTCACGCGAGTTTGAAACAAAAGTTGAAACAGCTGACAACCAAATACGGTTCCTAAAATTTCAGAGGTTGCTAAAAATTATTTAAAGAAAGTAAAACATAAATGCTAAACAAATACAATATGGGGCATTACAAATCTCCTAGATTTCAGTACATGCCTAAGTTTGTTCATAGGTGATGGAAGAATAAGACATTTTTCTTCTGTGAGGTTGCTTCAAACAAAACCTTAGTGTTTCCATCTGTGGTACAAACACAACATAAGCAGAAATTTGAAGACAAGCACACTTTAAGGGGGGGTTGATCTCTTTTTCCCCTTTAGGTCCCTCTTTAAACCATTTGGTCCAACACAGCCTCATGTTTATGTGTGTGAGAGTGTGGCCCTACTTTGTGGTCTGAGGCTGGGGCCTGGTCCATAGGGCTCTTCATCTTGACCATCCCCTTTCTCCGCTTCACCGGCAGCCTGCAAGCTGGGAAACTCTTGATGAAAGTGGCTGCTTACACGAGGAGACCCTTCAATAAAAAACAAGCACATTGTTACAAGGTTTTACAGATTACGAGGCATAAAGACTGTAATCCTCACTGGACATACATCAATACTTCCAATCCTAAATTAGCTGAAGTACTCGTTCCTCTTCAACTCATTCCCATTTTGTCACACTACAACCAGAAACTTAAGGATATTTTTTTTCTAATTGTTCAACAAAAACAAGGGCCACAATACCTAATATTTTTTGCAAATAAAATCTGATAAAAGTGGCATCTCTTAATGTCTAACTCTAGAGAGAGCTACAGCTGGATGGGAGAATCATAAGGAGGCAATTATTAGACGTGATTGCAACAAATCTGGCCTACGTGGAAGAGTGGTAAGAAGAAACCTGTTGTTGAGAAGAAAGTCATAAGAATACCAGTCTAAAATTTACCACAAGCCATGAAGTGGAAACCCAGAAAATATGATGAATAAGAGGCTCCAGTCGGATGATCTAAATAATGAAATCTTGGCTTATGTGTGGCGAAATATCAATGATGCACAACACACCATCTCCAATGGGAAACATGGTGGTGGCAGCATCATGCTGTGGGCATACACGTTTTCCAGCAGCGACAGGAAGATGATTGGAGCTCATGGGAGGATGGATGGAGCTTAATACAGGACAATCATGAAGGGAAACCCATTAGAAGCTTCACAAAAACTTGAGACTCAGCTGGAGGTTCATCTTCCAACAGGACAATAGAGCCAGAGCTGCACTGGAATGGCTTAGCTCAAGTATATTAATCTCTTAGAATGGCCCAGTCAAAGTCCAGACCCAAATCTTATTAAGAATCTGTGGCCTTTTGTTTACAGATGCTCTCGCCATCCAATCTGACTGAGCTTGAGCTATTTCGCAAAGAACAACAAGCAAACAATTTCTGTCTAGATGTTCAAGGCTGGTGGAGACATATTGTCTGCGGAGGTCTACATACAAATGAACACCAGCCTTTTCAGATTATCCCACTTATTCCAGTTAAACACATCGCAAGTTGTGCTTTTAACTTAAAATGAAGAAAATGTTCTAAGGTTAATAATACATTTGCAAGCCAAAGTATATGTAAACATTCATATCAACAGATTACATTGTTGACTGCTTAAAGTCAATGTACCTCTTGGTTTAACATCACTGACAGCTTCCCAAATCTGGCAGGTTTATTAAAAAAACTCAAAGTCAAGAGTGTCTGAAATTCTTATGTAAAGTACTTGTGATTAGATTTTAACCAAAAGTCACATTTGGTGTCCTTCACCAAATTCAGTGCAAATAAATCTCTCCAATGGTTGCTTAAAACTAAATATGTACTGGGTTTTATCACTTTCTGTCAACCCCTGTTGTTTAACACTAGCAGATGGGACAGAAATATTTAAAATGCATGTTTTTAAAAGTAGATTTCAGACTCTGGGAGCAGATGGCAGTAAGATTTACCCTCAAGCTGCTGCGGCTGCTTGTTGTTTGCCCAGGAGCGGCTTCCACCAGTAGAAGGCTCCTGTGACTGGGGTGGTGCTGGTTTGTTTTGGGGTGGGGGAGTTTCTTGTTGCCTGTGGTAGATGATAATAGCAATTTTAAAGAAACTGTTTTAAAATTAAATGCCCAACATTTATTTTTTCATTATTAAATATGTTGTTGGTTCCTTTAGAGCTCAACATGTTTTTAACTAAAGAAAAAGGAAGTGAGTTTACCTCTCCTCTCCCGCCTCAGCTCTGGATGCCCAGCCGCTACCGTCTTTGGGGACAATGTTGACGTTGGGGTCGTTTCCTTTGTTCTCTGCCTTCAGGCTGGGCAGGTTAGCTGGAGGGGGCATTCGCCGGCTGACAGCAACTTTGCCCAAACTCTGGAGCCCATGTCTGGCAGCCACTGGAAGGAACATTTCAAAATACAGCAGCAATGTCAGGACCTTTCATACACCTTTCAGAAAACAGATGCCAAAAAAGACACAGGACTACTTATTATTTAACCCATCTATGAGGCAACAGTCACCCTGCTTCCAACTCTAACCAGGGTGCAATCTGTTATGTATTTTCATACACGTAACATAAAAATGTTTTTTTTTCTATTATAGTCTGAAAAAAGGTTTCAGTTTTTTCACTGATCTTTCTTTCCACTCATCCCACATGGTAAATCACCCTTCCCATATAGATATGACCATGTTAGTATGTGGAGCTGGTGAAAATTATAAGCATTGCTCAGCCAATTTAAGCTCTTCGACATCCAGTTAAACAAAGCAGGGCCTTAACAATCCAGTACAGTCAGTGTCACAATTTGTTTGTTTATATCTAACAAATATGTCAATCTTACACATGCTTGCCAACTGGGTTTCTCTTGGATTTTATGAAACTAAAAATGTAATCGCTTCATTTGATGTCACAAATAGAAAGTAGACAAAAAGCTCATAATATTTATCTGATGCAACCCGGGTTCTACTAGTTCTAACCGTCAGCATCATTCGGTTAAAACAAAGTGAATGAGAGCGGACGCCTACCAGCAGTTTTCTGGGTTTCCAGAGATTTGCCTTTGTAGGTGTTGAAAAGGCTAAGGGTTGCATATTTGGTTTTGCCATCCTTTGCCTTGGTGCTCTGCCCTGACTTCTCTGACATTTCGCTGGAAACTCATTGAGTCTGGTCCTTTGGCCTCGCCCCCAGAACCAGCCTCCTAGATGAAGACAAAGATAAAAACAAGATCTTAAATGGTGCAGACTTCATTTCTGATTTGCTGATTTTAATTCATATTTACAGTTTTATGTCAACATGGCAGTAAGGAAACAATTGCACGGTACTGGGAGGGATTAATGCAAGAGTCAGAGGGCAGAATGTGAGTTCAAATGAGGATCATCAAAGATGGACACATAACACATTTGGAACTGCAGTGTCTTTCCTAAGCAACTCAAAGGTCATTTATTATTAACAGTGGATTAGTGTAACGGAGCTTGTGAGTATTGTGTTGAGTTGAAGTGTGCGTGTTATGCTGAACGGACCCGACAGCTCTGATCAGTACGGTCTAAATGCTTGACCGCGTTCTTCAACAGGCAGAAGGATCATCTCCTTAAAAAGAAAGGTTCCGAAAAATAAGCTTTACTGTATTTATAAGACCTGATGAGCGTAGCTAGGCAGCCGCACTTTAGCTCAAGACAAGGTAGGAATAACATCAGCAGCACAGCAACATTATATTCAGTCTTAGATTATTTCAGCAGCAGTAGGAATAATTGTTGTACTTCTGTTTTAATTTAAAAGCATTTAGATCAGATATAATTTAATTGCATTTTAGTAAAAATGATGTGATGCTATAAAACAAGGTAATTTTACTAAGAGTTATCATACCACTAGATTCTCACAGTCTTCTTTGTACTCATGAGGCGCATGACATTTGCACCCATCTCCTACAAAGTGGGAACAGAGATGTCTGCAGGGAAGGTTTTTTTAAGGATTTTTGCAGTAGTCAGAAACAGAAAGTGAGCAAAGAGTCAGAGAAAAGCAAATGGATTTTAATGGCCAACAGAACCTGTCAAATGTACAAAATTAATTTTGTACAATTGCAACCCACTGCTACTGCTATAGAAGTGGCAGTGGGTTGAAGAAATAATACTATCATAGGCCAAATGGAAAACTAAGCAGTAACATTAAGTTGGAAAACTATTGTCAACAAGTGTGAGACACAGAAAGCTTTATATTTTGTGACATTGCAAACTTTGACGATCAAAGATCAACATTTCGCCATTCATCTAGATGCTCTATAAGCAAAATGGAAAAATAAACATTTTGGACAGAGTGGCTTCATCTGATGTGAAACACATCCTGATAAAACTAATGATAAACAACTTTTTGAACAAATTTTCCATAAATGGTATCATTGAATGACTGCTGATCAGTCGTGGTATGATCGGCAGTCTTGCAGAGTGACACAAAGAAGGCAGGATTAAACATTCACAAACCAACACCTCAGAAAGACGTGAATCAGGGAAAATCCCTTGAGGAATTCACCAATTTCCTCTCTAAATAAGGGTCAGCACAGAAAGACGAGGACAAAGGGGCATTAATGTGCTCAGGTCCGTCTCCAAGTGCTTTAGGACGACTGAACAAGCAGAGAGCAACATGGCATCTTATGCCCCTTTTCCACTGGCTCGATTTGGCCCAACTCGGCTCGCTTTGCGAGCATTTCCATTACTGTTATTTCAGTACCAGTACCTACTTTTTTGGTACCTCCTTCTTAGCAGGGCTAAGCGAGGCCGAGTCAGTACTGTACGTGACGTGAACGAACGGCTGTTTTACTGTTTGGCGGTTGCGTGTTTCGTTCGCGGTTATGCAGCACGACACATGATGCTCTAAAGCCGTGCCTCCAGGAGGTGTTCCCTTCAGCGGAGCGAAAGCGGGTCTATGGAAATGCAACACACAACGTTCAGAGCCGTGCGGAGCTGTCCCGGGCTGGCCAAGTCGAGTCAGTGGAAAAGGGGCATTAGCTTTTTAGCACCAACTGTGGTCGTCAGATGTCATCTAGCAACATCTTAATCAAAGCTGTTTTTTTTAAACATACGGTCTTTAATATTCTGAAAGCATCAACCTGGTAAATGCAGGACATGAACTATTCCCAGCTACAGTATAATTTCATACACAAACACTGACAGTGATTAAAATTAAAGACCTGTAGAAATCAGTTGCCCATTGAACCACATGCTCTTCAGAACAAGCATTACTTTACTGATGTAGAACAAGCAAACATCCTGATGTACTGATAATTATTTCCTATACTGCAAATTACAAGAGGCAATAATATAACCTTAAAATGAAATGGAAGTCTAATGAAAAATTATTTGTTAAAATTTTTTACAGAGTTAATTTATGGTCATGCTACGAAATATTTAAGTTAACTAAAATTATTTAAAGCAAGACTCGTCTAATTGACTTCTTTGTTCGTAGCAGTGTAAACAACAAATGGAGGGAATTCTCAGAGAGAGAAGTCCTGGTTCTAAACGTCCTGGTTTATTCTGCTTGTATCAAATATTTTAATAGCCACGTAATAGTTAAATCATCAGACTATATGCGATAGTTGACAAAACATTAAAACAAGAAGTAAAGATGCACAGAGAAATTAGCTAGTGTCCTAATTCTGACTGTTTTCAGCCTGACCGGCTCTGATCAAAAACTTTTTTTTCTAATCTGTGAACGCACCATATGTATGCACCGATTAAACGACACTTTTCAGTGCAGATGTCACTGGAGGAAGGCGACTCAAAACTGGGTATCGTCAGTATGAGTGAAATGTTTAACAAAGTTGGAAGAAGCACCAAGATGCAAGAAGCTATCTAAAGGAAACCATTCTCCAAAGAGAACTGTGTTGTATATTCAAAGTACTACCAGATACAGCTAAACGTTAGGGCTGCACAATATTAGAAAAACTCACAATAGCGATATTTGTAAATATTGTGATGACGATATCAGGTGCGATACATGTCTTTTTCTTACCTCCCTAATTTGTACTTCCTACTCTGTGACCTTTAGCATTTTTGGCAATGTCATTTGTGTCTGGTATGAGCTTTTGCTGCCGTGAGACTGTCCTACTGGATAAATACTGCATTAGCGTGAAAAATACAACTTCAAAACTCTTTAAATGGATTACTCAACAATTATTGCACTCTAAGCAGTCCTTTGCAGTATGAATATTGCGCACACTGATACTGCGATGACGGTATAATCATGATATATTGTGCAGCGCTACTAAACGTAGGTAGCTGTAGGCCATTTCACCCCTTTGGTCGTTTTCTACTTCTTGCAGTTTTTGTCATTTAATAATAATGGATGGTCAGCAAAATGATAGGAGCATGTCTTTCTTCAGTTCAATGTGGGCATGGTGAACGTGTTTCGTCTAACTGCCGTCGTTGGCAAACTTTCTTGGCAGACATAAAGAGGTCAGATAAGTTTCATACCGTAAAATTACGACATTTTGGCCATGGGGCGAACGGACGCGAAGCCCAGGAGGACCAAATGCATTGCAGCGATGTTGCCGTTTTATTCGTTTGAACTAAAACTCTTCTGTCTATTGTGGAAAATGATGGATTTGGAAATGCTTGAACCCTTTTGGAAATCTCGAGTTATCGTAAGGACCTACATTCTCTAGGGAATAAACACAGGGACTACCATTTAAAGTTCGCAATGGTACATGTGCTAAAGAAGCTAAATTCTGTTTGAAATGTCAACTGCAATTATTTATTTATTTTTTAATACAGTTAAAACCCTCCTTTATAGCGACTGATCTAACATCTCTGCTCCCAACGTAAATCAGTGATGACCAGTTACAGGAAGAAGGCATAAAGACATTTTTACTGCTGTTAATTACATCTTTTATAGTGCCAGAGGATCCAATCTGCCTTCAATTATAACAAATGTAGGAAAGCCTTTTCATCTTCACCATCTTCTTGCTTTTCCATTCCACGTAGCTCTGTCAAGAGTTTTGCGATAGAGACAATTTCAGATAATTGTGATTCAAACCACGTTATCCATTCTAAGAAACTATATCTAAGGGGAGTTGGCTACAGTTTCATTAGTCTTAAAAAGAAGTAAACGGTGACCATCTTTAAGTGTACATGTGAAAACGGAGCATTTTCCTGTAGTAAATCCAAGTGCTAAATTACCCTAACCAGTGTAGAAAGTGGAGCCTTAAAATCAGTCATTATTCAAGTCTGTTCATTGCCAGGAGAACCCAAAATAAGACTCACCAACATTCATTTCTTAAATTAATCAACACTCCTGTTCTATAGGACACCGTTCTGTCCTACACGTTTTCCATGTCAAAACTCCATACCTTTCCAGACCTTCCTGGTTCTCAATCCTTATAATCCTAATCTTATGAATTTACTCCTACAGTCAAGCTTTAAACATGGCACCTGTAAACGTCAGATGAAGTAGAGGCAAGAATGAAGGAAAGGAGAATTATGATGATGAATGTAAGGATGTATAGCTGGATAACTATATGAATGGATATCATGAAAGATAAATGGATGGATGGGCTATCTAAACTAAACTAACGGTTGAATCAGAAAGAAAGGATGAATGGATGGGTGGACTGAATAGATGATAGATGACAGACAAATGGAGGAATGGATGGAAATTAATAACTGACAATTGTAAAAATGGGACAAATTGCTAAGATTAATGGACAGATAGGTGAGCAGTAGTATAGCACGTTTGATGGGTGGACGGGTAGATGAACAGTTGGACTGATGGACAAACAGATGGAAGACTGGATAGGACAGATGGATATGGATAGATTAATGAATTGACAACTTGATAAGTCAGAAGATGAATGAAACTTTGAGAAAACTTTCGTTTGAAGAAACACAAAAATCATTGACTATCCAGACCAGGGAAACTCTCTAGAATCCATATCTAGATGTTGGATCAGTCAATCAATCGATGTCTGATATCCTGACCATGAATGAAATGTGTTGGTGAACTAGCAAAAACCACGAGTACATTTAATTGTTTCCCAAGAGGGGTACACTTTGTTCAATTAGACACGTACCTAGACCAGTAATGACCCTACTGCACACATTTCGTCGCTTTACCGCTTCGACACAACAATTTCAAGTTAAATTTAGCCGTTTCTTTCCGTTTTATGAATCACTGCTGGTGGGTCAACAGGCCATCCGTTTCCATGAATCAAACAACGGACAGGGTGGGTGGCTCACCACGGCAGGGTAGCAGAGGCCCTCTTCGCCCAGAAATCAATCAGAGAGGACCCAGATAACACTCTTTAATTCAACATAGGCTGAAAGGTGCCCGGTTAAAGCGTCCTCAGCATCACGGCCTAACGTGTGTGGTACTGAACGTGGTGCTGCAACGGAGCAGGCCACAAGCTCGAGTCGTTCAGCGTAGTTTCGTTTCCTCACTGGTCGCCATCACATCCACTCACAAGCCGTCCGTATGCTAACCAGCTAGCGCTGTGCGAGATCATTCAAGAGTCGAAACCACAGACTCCAGCGTTAAACACAGACCCACCTGCCACCGCCGCTGTGTCCCTTGTCTTCTGCAATGCGTTATACCCCCCACTCAAAATCCGGTTTCGGCCTGGTCGGAGGTGAACGAATGTCTGTCTGGCCGGCGGATTACAAAAGCAGGCTCGCTCCGTTTAGCTCTGGTCGCTAGCTGCCAACAACCTGCTGTCCACATGCAAGGGAGGGTTGGTTGCTTTGTGCGTTCTCCGTCGCTTCTAGCCGCCGGTCTGTCCTCGTGTGCTCGGCCTTTGATGTGGGAGCCGGCGCGCGGTATTACCGGGTGGCTCCGTTATCTCGTGCCAGACCGTTTTCTTAGTTGAGTGAGGCCCCGCTCGCGCCGCGGCCTGTACCCAAAAAAAATCAAAGATGGCAGATAGCAGTTGCCAGATTTATCTTCTGTTATCCCCCCATCAGAGCTTCTAGCAGTCTGCTTCGGTGCTCAAATATTTGTAACTATCTGCACCTGCTGTGAACTATGTTAAACTTCCACTGAGAAGCATTAATTAAAAAAAATATAAAATTCATTAATTTACATTTACCAGATATTGGTTTTTTTTTCTTTTTCTGGGATCATTTAACAAATTTGCGTAATAAATGTTCAAATAAAAAAAAACTGAGATTTTGAAGAGCTTGTGGCAAAAAGCTTTGCAGCAGTCTGGAGCGCCTGTTTTAAATGTTGCAGTACCCTCTGAGTGTGAGGGGACTCTGACAACGTTCGGCACCTGTTGAACAGATCCTTCACAGAGGGTGAGGAGGCTGAACTTAAATGTTGGCCTCCCATCACTATCCATTGCAGGGCTCTCCTGTCTGCCATGTAGCAACTGGAGCACCATGCTGAGATGCAGTATGGTATTATGGTGTTGCTTGTTATAGTTTCTTCAGAAAGGGCTATCTCTAATGAGCCTGGCTCATGATCCCAGTGGCGTTCAGCTCCAAGTGGGCCACTGGAAAAAAAATTGCTTCCACTTCCCCAAGTCAGACATTCTGATCTGCAGATATGATTTCAAGAAAGAAGAGGGCAATTTGAGTTATAACATTCATCTATTTTTATTTTTTTATTTAAGCTTAGTTCACTTTTTTTGCCTTATTCCCCTTTTCTCCACATGTTATTAAAAGTATTGTGTCTTTGCACTTATCCCCAAAACTAATTAAAGTACAGCCCAAAATATAAATACGTGAAAACGTGAATGGATGACCTTTTTAAGACGTGAATATCTAAACCTGGCAACCCAAACTCTGAGTAGTCACGCGTGGACAAAATCTGTTTCCGGGGTGTACCGGTGAATCTGGAGCGGCGCTACGTTTGAACATCATAGATTTACTGAATCAGTGTTGATCCAACCCATCTCGCTGTTGTAATTATCCAACAAAGTGAATCAGAATTTGGTTCTTCAGTGTTTCTAAGCGTGTCTGATTGAGTCAGTGAGAAGCAGAGATCTCGCTCAGCCTATTGGGGATTTAGGGATTTCTTTGCTGCCACATGTGTTTTGTAAGTGCTACACATATCCTGGGAAAGTATTCACACCCCTGGAACATTTTAAAGCTTTGCCCCTTTAATGTGGTGGACCGATACAAAATAGTGCATAATTGTAAGGTGGGAGAAATGGTTTTTAAAGTGTTTTACAACTAAAAATCTTAAAAGTGTGGTGTGTATTCAAACCGAGCACAACTTTGCCAAACTACTTTTTCTTGTAATTACAGCTGCTAGTCTTTTGGCAAACTGTTTTTTCTCTCTTTTTGATGCTTCTCTCTAAAATAGCTCAGGCTCACTCAGATTGTCTGTAGAGCGTCTGTGAAGAATAAAGTTTCTTAATTCCATTTAGATCTAAACTTTGAATTCACCAGCTAAGATCAAACATGTACATACACTATAAAAAGACACATAGCATTTTTCCAAATGGTCTGACTATATCTCAGATGAAACGTTCCCTGTTTTAGGTTAGTTAGATTACCAAAATAATTTATATTTGCAAAATATCAGAATAAGAAAAGGAGAGTTTTTTAAAGAGATTTAGTTTCTTTCTTCAGAGTCAGAAAGTTGTATACACCAGGATCACTATGCCTTTAAACTATTCCGGAAGCCCACATTGTGATGTAATGACTTTATAAGCTTCTGGTTGGTTAATTTACATGATTTAATTGGCATACACGTGAATGTATTTTAAGGCAACACCTCAAACACATTGCTTTATTGTTTGAAATCATGCGAAAATAAAAATACACTTGCCAAGATATCAGGAAGAGGGGTGTGAACCTCCATAAATCAAGTTTATCCTTGGTTAAAATTTCTAGATGCCCAAAGGCATCTGTTTAAATAATAATATTTAAGTACAAGCCGCTCAGGAATGTCCAGCCATCATGCCATTCAGGAAGGAGAGGTTCTGTGTCCCAGAGGAACGTATTTTTGTGCAACATGTGCACATCAACACCAGGACGAAAGCAAAAGACCTTGTGAAGATGCTGTCTTAAGCATGGTAAGAGAATATTGTTACATCCAGTGAAACAAGTTCTGCACTGACATGGCCAGAATGAACACTCATCATGGAGGAAGCCATTACTCTAGAAGCAACTTGGGGAAAAAACTATTACAGTTTGCAAATACACTCATGGACAAAGGCTTTTGATTTTTGGAGAGTCCTGTTGAATGGTAAAGGTGAAATATTCTAGTGAAAAGTTTACATATACACATTATGGGTATGAATGCCATATTAGTTTGGACTATTAATAATTTATTTGCTCAATCTTTGGATTGTGAAACAATAACTAATTTCATAAACAAGAATATGGTGCAAAATGTTGGATTTATTTTGGATGTTCCCTAACCCAAACAATCAAATTATATGTGCATGCTCAAACATATACACCCCTCAGTAATATTAAATTAGATGTCTCCATTCAAACTATACCTTGACCACAGAGTTTTTGTATCGACCCACAAGCTTCTGGCATTTTGGCAGACTCATTTGGTAGCTCAATCTTTGTTTTACCTGGCCAAAAGAAACTCTCTTGAGAAGAGATTTTGCTTTCATGGTTTCTTGGTTTTCCAGATCATTTCAACAAATCGTCTTTCATTTGATGGCAACAGTCTGAGTCAGATGGTTTGGATTTGAATGGGTTGGATTCAACAAGGCAAGGACTAAAAGTACATATTAAACCTGGTAGGTGGAATGCATAAATCAGGTTTCTGAAATGGCCCTGACCTCAACCCTATTGAACATTTGCTGACTATTTCTAAAAAGACAATCCTGTTCCAAGAAATCAGTCAACTTAATTGAACTTTACCAATTCTGCTAAAAGAAGAGGCCAAAGAGACAACCCAAATTATGTCAGAAGCTTGTTAGTGGCTGCAAAAAGCATTTTGGCCTGGTGCAACTCCCTGAAAGACTTTAAATCAAAAACTGGTGGAGGTGTATGTATTTATTAGAGCCTGTATTTACAATCTTGACCACAGGTGGATGACAGAAAATCCAACCTCAGCACCCAATGCTTGTTCTGAAAGTGTATTGAAGTCATTTGTTGTATAATAACTCCACCCTGAAAAAAAAGAATGGCTCAGCTGCTTCATTAAAGGCCACAAATCTATCTGGCATTCATGTCAGTGACGAAAGTAACTTTTTACCAGGACTGTATGCATAAATACCAGCAAACAGAGCAGTCTTGCATTCACCTGGGTAGTCAGATTCCCCCAAAACATTAAGAGTTTGTGTTTAACCAAGACTAACCTAAACCTTCAATGCAAGAGAGCACTCATGAATAAACTCTGAGATTGACTCCATCCAAGTCTGGATATGCAAATTAATCTTTACTAGGCGACCTAAAAAACTACTGTGCAACACTGGGAGCTTTAGCATTACTCAGAAACTTGTAGGATCATTCAGTAAAAGAATTTTGGCTCAATTTCTTACAGAAAACTAAACTCAATACATATAATTGATGCTAGAGAATTAGTGGGGGGATAAATAATGTATCCTTCATAGTCACCTTTTCTCTAATTAATGGTATTTGAGTAAAACCTGCAAAATGAATGTCTAGCTTTATCCAGTTTCTGTAAATCATGCATTGCAGTTGTATCACATCATAGTTCCCAGAGAGAACTTTGTATCACATGCTTACAGTGTGATGCAGTGAACCACAACAATCCTGACCTCTTCAGACTGAGAAGACCAGGGTGAAATCTGTACTCACCGTCAGATGGCGCCATTAACAAGTGTACAATGTCTAAGGCTGATGTGCACCCTTGAGATAGGCAAACATACATACAAGTTTCTACTTCTTGAATTAAGAATAGTGACATAAATATCAAATTCAAAGCTTGAGTATTATTATTTTCCTTAATTCTTTTACATTTATTGTTGCTAAATCTAAATGTTATAAAGCAAGAAACCATAGTATGGCAAGTCAAGATTTTTCTATGCTACATCTGTTGCTGTTAAAGTGTATTTGCTAGATCCTTTGATGGAGCTGAAAGGATGTTTGTTGGCAGTCCATAACCCAGCTACAACCAACAAAGCCAGGGGCCTGTTCAAAGATCTCTTCAGTTTCAGCTCATCAAAGAGTCTTTTCTCTTTGGTTTATTCTACTCTTTCTCCAACTTAAAAGAATGTTTTGGTGATGGCAAGCCCTACCTTCCAGTTTTTCTGAGACAAAACCGGCATTGAATGAAAAATCAAAGCATTTTTAAATGTGCAGCCTTTTAAGAGATGTTGCTGTGTAACATTTCAAGAGACCCAACAAAGGAAATTGTGTCTCTGACTTAATGCAAAACAGGTTGAACTTTTAGCACAGTGTCAGCAGAGTGCTCATGGGTAACCGATTCCTCACACCCATGCTTATCAATGTTTTAAAAGAGGTTGGTTTTTTCGGTCCTTTTAATGTTTCTCGTATTGACGTCTCTGTCTTTGCGTTACCTTGAGAAAAACATGCGAAATCCACTATCATCACTGATCATAAAAAGCTCAGTGTTGACCAACTTTGAACTGTTGTTATCAGCGGCCTGTCAATGATAAGCAAACTTTTGCCCTGATACTCTGCCCCCTCATCCCATACAGAGGGTGAATGTTTTCTTTTACTGAAAACAAAATGAAATGTGCTTACGGCTTTTTGTAATGAAAGAAATGCTATGTCTAAGACTACCCCATTGCAAGCGAAGAAAATGCGCTTTACTTTAGGGTTTTATGGTAAATAATATCGAATAATGTTTCTGGTAGTTCTGTTGAAGCACTTCTTATTTGTTTTATTATTTATGGCATGCAACTTATTAAAGGGTGTGAGAAAAGTTGCCAAAAAGATGTTTGGCTCTGTTAAACGTTGACTAGCTACATGAAAAGGATGGTGAATCAGACAGAACAAAGTTCTTTAGCTTTAGATTTAAACAGAGACTATAAGCAGTGTTTAAAGATGAGAAGTCATAGTCTGGGGTTGAATTGGAATTGTAAATATATCAACATTATGTACTTAGGAATCTATTTATGCATATTACAACAGCAAGGCTAAAAAAATTTTTTTCTAGTAAAAATTGGTTGATTTGGCAAATAATGTGGTACTGGTAAGTTGTTAGCGTGATTGTGGTTGCATTCAAATTAATGTGTGGAAAGCTCCTGGCAAAAGTTTTCCACACCTCTTCAACTTGTTTACATTTTGTTGCGTTACAACCACAAATCTCATCGAATTATTTTGGGATTTTAAGTCAAACCAACATAAAGTGGGGTATAATTGTTTTTTACAAACGAGAATCTGAAAAGGGGGTCGTGCATTTCTATTTAGTCAAAGCTCCCCCTAAATGTAACTATAAGTCTTCTGGGGTATGTCTCTTCCACCTTTGTACATCTAGAGACAGAAATGTTTGTCCATTCTTTGCACACAAGCCCAAAGCTCAGTGAGATTAAAAGTCTTTCCATAGATTCTCAACTGCATTCACACATGGACATGCTTTGATTTGAATGTTTCACTGTAGTTCTGGCTGTATCTTTAATGTGGTTGTCCTGCTAGAAGGTGAACCCCCACCCAAGTTTCAGTGCCCCCGACTCAGTGTCACAGAAATATTATTGCAGAAATATAACTTTGCTGCAGTCTTCCGGGCTGTCTCGATCAACTTTGAAGATCTAAAGATTCCAATTTAGTGTAGTTAAGTCTTGTGTCAGATCTTTAATTGGATTTAAGCCTGGACACTTTGCTGGGGCGTTGTAACACAATATGAATTTGCATTGATCTAAACCATTCCATGTTAGCTCTAGCTGAATATTTCGCGTTGTTGTCCTGCTGGAAACTGAACAACCACCCTAGTCTTGAGTGTTCTGCAGCCTCTAACAGGTTTTCCAAGATTATCCTTTATTTAGCTCCACATCTTCTCATCAGCTCTGATCAGCTGCCATGATACTGTCAACTTAATGTTTCATGGTGGGGAAGGTGTGTACCATTAGTGTTTTTGCATGCAGGGCAAAAAAATCTTCTAACCAAAACACCCTCTCCCACATTTGCTCTGTCCTCTGCACGGCATGTGGCAAACTGCCAAAGGGATTTGCCATTTTCATGTAATCATTTTCTTGTCTTGACAGGTCTGTGGCAGTTGGTTGAAGAGTTTCAGAATTTGTGAATACACATCCCACAATTCAAAAATGTAAAAAAAAAATCTATGCATCATCTCCCTTACATTGCATGACTTTGCACTATTACGTTTTGGCCTGTAACATAAAAATGTAACTTAATGTAAATTGAAGTCTGTGCTTGTAATATGACAAATGGCTCAAGATGGATTTTGATTTGTCCATAAACTTGAGTAATATTTACAAAGAATGAATAAAAGCTTAAATGTGAGATGTATTAAGTACACTGTATACCTGATTGCAAACGACAGTTTTAGAGCATAAGAATTCAAAATACTGTATTTGGTAATAAAAGGATGCATTTAGTCATTTCAAAACTACACATTGATTTTCAGATTTTTGAAGACACACAAAGCTTAATAAAATCATTTTAAGTAGTGAGTGTGAAATTTGACCTGAGAACAGAGGCTCTAGTGTGACAAACAGATCCAAAAAATTAAACAAACCAAACACTAGAGGGAGAGCACCGTATATACAAATTTGCTATTTGGTCAAATAAGGAATAAAAGAAATGCTGAATCATAGTTTTAAAATCAGCCCTTTTTAAAACATCTGTAGTAAAACGGGTTGCAGTGAAGTTTATGAGTTAAAACAAATTATAGGCAACAACAAATCAGTAATGACATTGGGATCAGTGTGTGGGCAGGTAGGATTTCATCTTTTCCAGCAAAGCAGCCAGATCCTGCAGGAACACCAGAAGGCTGTTCTTGTAGTAGTAGGCAGTCAATCCCACCACAGCCGCGGACAGAAGCAGAGGCCACTTCAGAGATCTCCGAGGCTCGGGCTCGTTGCACGGCCTGGTCTGCATGGGCTGAGCGACTCTGTCCCATTGGGTAAATATGGCCTGGCGGGCGCCGGCCCACTTTCCAGGTCCCCTAAGTCGATACTGGTAAGGGGTGCAGGGGCCAAGCAGCAAGTTCAGTCCCAGCCTGGGATCAGTCAGCAGCAGCCTGGAGATTCTGGGTCGGACTCCCACCAGGTCTGCAATCTCATCCATGTAGTTGATGTAGTCAACCTGGATGGTGTGTCTTTGACTGCTGACATACCTGATAACGAAGCATGAGTTCAGTATGTGCAGAACATAACCCAGAGGTTTACAACTCTAGGATATGGACAGAAGGTAATAAAAAGGTGAATAACTTTTACCTTTTAGCCATGGCCTCCTGCTTGGACTTGATGTCTCTTTGCATTGCAGCTGATGAAGGGAGCTTTATGCAACCTGAGCCAAAACATTCACTTTATTGAACAGAAGAATAATTTTGTCACAGCAGACGTTAGAAAAGAAACCATAGAGATGCACTGGCCAGACTTTTTTGGTCAATTTCATATTTTCATATTTGTGGACCTTTGGACTGATAACAGATTTTAACCAATTCTGATTTCTCCTTAAGAGCTATAATGTAAGAAAATATAAAAACTGCATTTATAATGCTTTTCTTGCCTTCTTGCAATAAATGGAGTTTGTCTTTAGCACTGTATATTAGCATTTAGCATAGTTATATGGAAGTAAAATAGTCTCATAAGAATCAGACATTTTTTAGACATTAAATTTATAACACTGAATTTTTATCCTGTGCAATTATGTATGTGAATTTTTTTTGTACTTAAAATTTGCCAGCAAAAATTCACCTGCAAGAATTCGCCTGAAAAAAATTCACCTGCAGAAATTCACCTGCAAAAATTCGGCTGAAAAATTTCGGCGGCAAAAATTCGCCTGCTAAAATTCGCCTGAAAAAATTTGCCTGAAAAAATGTGTTGCCGCTTCTTCTGGTCACTTCAAAACAAGAGCATCTGCGGACATCAGGTCAGTCAAACATTTCATTCAGTTCCATTAGATGAAAAAAAAAATACTGAATCTCAAATGGGTGTTAATTACCTGGCGTTTTGTAATAACATATTTTTGGCAGAAAATTTTCATCTTATCTTTCATTTGATTATCTTTATCTTTATCTTAACTCGGGATTTTCATAAGGCTTCCTTTTAAATAACTTCCTACACCCTTTTCAGTAACAACTTCCACAAGGAACAGTTTTACTGTCGGTGCAAGGGAGGAGTGCTTACGTATGGTGCATTCACTGATTGAAAAAAAAAAAATTAGATTTTATTTTGTTTCAGTCACAGGCCACGGGTCAGGGTCAATCAAGCTGAGACGTCTGGTTCGGTTTATTGGCTGTTTTCTCAGTGTATCCCTACAAAACAAAAAGGCAATTAAAATGCTTTTTCCTACCTTTGAAGACTCTCGTGGCCCATCGGGCCTGCATCTCACTGATTGGCATGATGGCTCCTAATGGCTGCACCAGACCAATGATAGCCAGCGTGGGGCGGTCCAGCTCAGACGGAAACACATACTTGTACAGAGATGTTTGGTTCTCAGAGACTGGGACCACGTTAGAGGCCAGGAAAGGAAAGGAAAAGTTGTAGCCAGTTGCAAACACCTTGAAGACACAAAGAAAGGTGGTTAAACTACACCTAAGTGCTGCTATCTCACTTTGTACACACAGACATTTAAACCCACCACAAGGTCAACATCATCCACTATGCTTCCATCATCAAACTCAACGCTGGAACCATGAAATCTGCGGATGTTGGGTTTCACATGAACTGTTCCAGACAGGATGCGGTTGGGAAGTTCATCGTTGACAGTAGGATGTTGACTGAACAACCTGAGAAACGAGTGATACAGTGCATTATGTGACTAAATGTACAATTTGACTGTAGAAATTCTAAGGATGTCTTGGATAAAATCTGAAATAAGGCAAATTAAAAAATATATGCATTCGTAAGTTTCAGTGTAGTCTCCTGACAGTATCACACCATTTAGTGCAGATTTTAATGTAATCTGCAAACATTCAGTACCTGTGCTTCGGTTTTAGATTGTACAAAGAATGGTTGAATCTGCTGTTGAGTCGCTTCTCTCCAAAAGAGCAAACAAGACTGAAAGGAATGACGTTTCGCAGAATGTTAAACAGTCTGTTAAAGAGCAAATCAAGCGGAATCCCATTGTCTCCAACTCTGTTCAGCACCCAGGCTCCCCTTCGAGTGCTCAGGTAAAGCTAAAAGAAGAAAAAATAAAAAAAGTCATCACCTTAAGGTGATTTTCATGATTGAAATGATATTGAGAGTTCAGGAAAATGTACAATTGAAACTAAAAGTTGTTGTATGGTTTTCTCTAACTTTGTTTTAATTTCACTAGACCAGATGAAACAGGTTATCACACAAACCCTCCACTTTTAACATTTTTCTTTCTGTAAGAAAATTGTACAAGTTCATCTTGTTTGTCACAGTGTCTCCCAAATATATTTTACCCCCTCCTAAAATCTTTTCCTCATTTTGTCATGTTTCAAACATAAACCTCAAAGTTTTTTGGGGGAATTTTATGTTATAGCACAACACAAAGCAAAGCATTATTGTAAAGTGGAAGAAAATACACTGAAGATACACTATTTTCACTGCTGCCCCGTGTTTTGCCCTGTGTTTTGTGTTTTTCAGACCTGCTTCCCTGTCCCTGTTGTCTCACCCATGTTTCACCATTGAGATGGTGTATTTAGGGATGATGTACAGTGCTAGTTCTGGCCAAAAGGTTTAAAGTTTGTCAAGTGTCTTAAATAGCTTGTGGCAAACTACAACCGGAGCTGCATTCTTTCAAAGATTGCTTTCTTCTTGCCACTCTTCTATAAAAGGCTAGGGTTATGGATTGCACAACTAATAATTGGTTTGACGGACTCTCCCACCTGAGCTTTTGATCTTGGCAGCTCCTTTGGTTTGCACTTGTGGCACTCACATTTTTGGATGATGGACTAATTGTTTTTATAACCTATCCCTACTCTAAGAATTGTCTCCGACGTGTCCTGTGTGCTCCTTGACGTTCATGATGCTGCGTTTTCATTAATGTTTTCTTAAAGTTTTAGGTGTAAAAGATTTAAAAACCATGCATCACTTTCCTTCCACTTCTGTTTCTCTGTCATTTGAAAACATGATGAAATGCACTGAATTTATGGTTGTAAAAGGACAAAATGTGGAAAAGTTCAGTGGTATGATGGTATATAGTTGAATGTGCACCTTTTCTGTGAATTCTGTTGGAAACATTGTGGCAGCGATGTAACAAATGTTTCGTAGAGTATATGTAATGTACAGTCAGTTTTTAAGAGTATTAAGTCAGTATTTCAATCCAACCTGCTTTGTGACTCTGCTCAGTTCAACTGCTATGTCCCCCCCGGAGTTGCCGATTCCAATCACAACAGCCTTCTTATTTCTCCATTCCTCGGGAGTCTTGTAGTCTCTGCTGTGGAAATACTTTCCCGTGAAAGTCTCGATGCCTGAGATAAAGAAGACACAGGTTGCAGATGCTATAATACTGCTCAGTGCTCTCAGTGTTCTTGCTAACGCAGTAAACAATAATCAAACAGATGAGCATTTCCACAACCTGATTAGTCATGTTGTTTCAAAGGTTACTAAGTTTTACAATTGTACTTAACATGCAACATCTGGTCTTAGATAAAAGCAGGGTTATTTATGATATGTTCACTGACTTGCAGAGTTTTCTAATCGTCCCTATTAACTTTTTTTTTTTTTTACATTTTGCTTCATTACATCCACAAATTTAATTTTATCTGGATTTAATGTGAAGACCAACACTAAGGAGTGAATAACTGCACATCCTTTTCTTCCAGGACTGCACTTGATTAAGCTCATTCCATCTTCCAATCAACTCCAATCAGCAATGAATAAAAACAGCCCCACAGCATGACACTGCCACCACCATAAGGTTGCTGTGATCAGATGGTGTCAGGTCTTTCTTTCACACATAGGCTTTTTGCATGTAAACTGAAAAGTAAAATGTCTTCTTATGACTGCCTTGCAACAACAGCTTTTTTGTTGCCCAAGGGTGCCCAAGTCCGGTCCTTGGGCGCTACTACCCTGCAACTTTTACATGCATCCCTTTTCTAACACGCCTGCTTCAGATGGCTGAATTTCCTCATCAGCATGTTATTCAGTTTTGCAGAGGCTTGGTAATGAGCCATTCATTAGATTCAGGTGTGTTGGAGAAGGGCTGCATCTAGGACTGGACCTGGGCACCTCTGTTCTTGCCTCTTTTCCATTAAGACCAGATTTGTAGAGTGATTACTTATTCTTGTCCTGACAAATTCTCCCACCTGAGCTGTGAATCTCTGCAGCTCCTCCAGATTTACCCCTTGGCTGCTTCTCTGATTAATGCTCTCTTAGCCCAGGCATATAATTTTAGGTGGACGACCACTGGTCAGTAGGTTTTGTACTTATGCCATATTCCTCCTATTTTCGGTAATCTCTGAGATGTCCAAAGCTTGGGTTTTTGTTTTATAACCCAGCCCTGCCACACAGGAGGACTATTTACAAATTACTGTAGGCGTCTTCTGAAGGCAACTGGTTGCAGTGGATTTTATTTATTTAGGGATAACAGAGGAAAGGGGGGTAAATGCAAATGCTCACCACACTTTTAGAAAATAGAAAAATAGAAAACCATGTCTCATTTTTATTTGCATTCACAATTACGCACTACCTTGTGTTAAAGTGTGTTGTTGTAAGGTGACAAAATGTGAAAATGTTCAAGGGGTAAAAATACTTTTACCAGGTTTTACCTGGGAAGTCATGGAGGGGCAGGTTAGGCTGGCAGTGATGTCCGATGCAGATCATTACAGCATCAAAAATGTGTTTTTCCCTTCTGCCATCCTTGTTCTTCGTTTCAACATCCCATTGTCCTGAACGGGAAAAATCGGATCTCTTCTTTATGTTAAGAACATGGGTCTGGGATACAGAAAGACAAAAAGAGATCGGGTAAAGAGATCACATGTGAGAGAAGTATGAAGCTGGCAATGCATCCTTACATTGAAGCGGATGTACTTGGTGAGCTGGAAGTGGTCCGCATACATCCGATAGTAGTCCATAATGAGGGAGTTGTGCATGTAGTTTGGAAAGTGTGCAGGAATGGGAAAGTCGCTGTAGCACATCATTTCCTTGGAGGTGTTGATGATGACAGAGTGGTAGATGCTGGCCCGGTCTGGCTCTGGATTCTCCTGCAGTGACAGACAGCTGGGGCTTAGACACAGCTCAGTTAGGTGCTACTGTGTAGTACAGATGCATCTCAACATCCCAAATTTCAGTTTTTCAAAAAATGTAAAAAAAAAAAAAACTACATTCAGTGTCAGCCTGCTGTGTAGTATGTCCGTGTACTGTACAGTATATGTACTCGGTACTTGACTGGGCCTCCTTTTGCATGAATTAATGCATTAATGCATGAATGAATCTGAAAATCTGAATGTTGGATTTTCATGAACTATAAGAAATTATCAGAAATTTTAATAAAAACCGACCTTTGGAATGTATTTCACTTTGTGTGTAAAGAATCTATTTTATAAAAGACTTCCACTTTTACTGAAAATAACACCCCTAACTTTTTGATGATAGTCAGAATAATCGAGACTCGCCTATGGTCCAAAATGCATGCATAAGAACCAACCTTAAACCTCCAGAGACCACCGATGTCATCGCTGCTCTCGAAGCAGACGGGCTCCAGCCCCTCGTCCAGGCAGCATTTCATACAGACCAGACCCGAACTTCCAGCTCCCACCACGGCCACACGACGACTCATGCTTCAGCTCTGCGAACCAGATTATCGAGCCGGAAAAAGATGATCCTTCAGAACATCAAAACGCATGCAAGCAACAACCCACAGCACGAAGCTGCATCTGAAATCTGCACTGATTAGTTCCAGTCCATATGTTTACTTATAATGCCCGATAGCCTTAGACACACCTCTTATATCAACACCTGATGAAACGCAAACTTGGCTTGGTAAGTCTTGATTCACAAGACTTACCAAACCGGCTAAATGTGACTTTTAATTACTTTTCTATCTAACTTAAAAGAGTCCAGAGCCTGACGCCCCTCCCTCCCCAAGTGCTCAGAGCAAAACAACAACTGCAGCTCTGAAGCTTCATTTCGGCGCTTTCACTTTCAAGAAAACAAAATAAATCTTCCCAAAAAATGATCTAAATAGCTTACCTTTTTGGCTCTAGGAGAAAAAGCTTCTTTGGTGTTTTTATGTAACTGTGCAGTGGGTATGGTGCAACCTGGAGCTTCGACTGCAGACTGAACCTTGCTTCTTCTCTCAACAGAGAGAGGGAGGAAAAGTAAACAGACTTCCTGTGCTGGGAAACCGCTTTAATACTCGCTACATTTAACAATCATTAGACAAGCAGCTGGTGTCAACACCAACCTGTAGGAGAGTCAGCTTTCTAACATTTCAAAGATGAGAGAATTATTGAAGGAAGATGTTTTATGGTTGGGTCATTTTATGATCCACAGTCGGTTAAATTTTGGACATAATGACCTCGGTTTTGAGATATTACATAAATACTTTTTTTGATCATGTGGGTAACTTTGTTGGACCATGTGTTTTGATGTGATGAAAAAAAGACTTTGGACCATCATTCCAAACTGTGCTTTTGCCACAAAGCACATCAATGAAAGAACAGCATACCCTCAAGGAAACATGGGAATTGGCAGTGTCATGCTCTAGGGTTACTTTTCTTCAGAAGGACCAGAGGTTTTTTATCAAAGTGGAAGAAGTTATAAATAGTACCAAAAAGAAGTCAGTTTTAACCCCAAACCTTCAGATGTCTGCTAAAAAAGTGGAAGATGAAGAACCATTTAATTTTTCAGCAGCACTAAATGAAAGCATACATCCAAATAAACAAAGGGAAATAAAAAGGTTTTCAATTGTCTAGCCAAAGCGCAGTGGGGTCACCTGAAGAAGCGTGTGCACAAAAGATGTCTTCACAACCTGATAGATTTGGAGAACTTTTGCAAAGCAGAGTGAGCAAATATTCTGGAATTAGATCAAAATGTGCTTAAGTATTGGCTTAAGGCTGTGGACATTGAACTTTTGTCTGTTTTTAGTAGAATTGTACAGGATAAATGCTGAATTATTCATGGAAAAAGTTTCAAAATAATTTTATTGGTTTTAATGTCAGAAAAAATGGCCACTTTACCAGGGATGTGTAGATGTTTCAAGAGCTACTGTCTTTGTAAGAAAGAAACTACTTTCTTTGTTTGCTTTGTTTTACACAAATGCCATGTTATGTTTATTGTTGCCTGCATTTCCATCCATAACATTTAACATCAGTGTATTTTGATCCATAAAAAAGATTAATGTTGCTTTGGTGGCTAAAGGACAATGGGCTAAAACATAAGTTGGCCCCCAAATAAAAGTATGCCCAGGGTCTCATCTAATCTAGAACCAGCTCTGTCACTGCCACTTATTTTCTAGACTAGCAGTTCCCAGAGAGTTTGGGACCACACTTGGGCCGAATCATTGAGTGTGGTCTGAAGACCCTCTTTAGAGATGATGATTGCATACTAAGATTGATAAACATGTCTTACAAACAGTTAAAGCCAGGGCCAGTTCTAGGCATAGGCCACAAAGGCCGTAGCCCAGGGCACCAGCTACTGAAGAAGGTGCATAGATAAAAAACAAGAAAACATAGAATGAAATAAATAATAGCCGTATTGTGCAGCCCTGATTGGTGCAGCCCTTTTCTCATTCTCTTTATTAAAAAAAATAATTCATAAAATGTAAACCATTACCCTGCCCCCTGCGTCCTGTTATTCCTCATTTAAAGGAACCCCCCAATGCTGTCAATCACGTGACGAAAGGGAAGATTAAACCTACCAACTGATGCGTCACATATGTTCATAATATATATATTTATATACAATTTATTTCCGGTTGATGCTGCTTGTATTATGATTTTACCCGTTTTACTGACTAAAACAATAATATACTCAACCAAACGTTTTTTTTTCTTCACTGTTAATTTGTGGGTTAAAAGCTGAAAGGTTTGTGAACAACTCCTCCTCCATGTAGATATTTAACAACTTTAGATTTATATTTTACATGGGAGTCTTACTCCATGGTGCTTCATTCCCATTAAAGAGATCACGTTGTTTCTTTTCGATATGTGTTGAAAAGATTTAACATATGCCAAAAATAAAAAAAACAAAGGTCTATAAAAGTACCTTTTAAATGTAAAAGACTTTTTCTCTAACAATTAATTACTTCATGAATATTCTTGTGTATCTGTACTTAATAGTACATGATTAAAATGTTTCCCTGATCACCTCAACTATACCTTTGTTCAGACTTTCTTATCGTCTGAATCCTTATCGTCTGACACTAACCCTCATGTTCTAGTATTAATGTGTGAACTTTGTCTTCTCTGGGTTTAATTTGTATTCTTTTTGCTAGAAACAGGCACAGAAAATTGAGTTTATACCACTCTAGGTTGGCCTAAAGTCAACTTAAATATTACTTGAGGAATTTCTAAACAAAGTATTCCCACTGTTGTAATTAATACCCTACAGTGTCCTGAGACAATACTTTGTAGAACCACCTTTCACTGCAATTACAGCTAAAGTCCTTTGTGTTATCTCTTCTACAGCTCAAGTCTCTCATCATATTATCAGCTGGATTTTTGTCAGGGCTCAGCTCTGGCTGTATGCTTAGTGCTGCTGTTCTGCTGGTAGGTCAACCTCCACCCCGTCTCAAGTTCTATGGATCTTCTAACCATAGATCTAACCGATTTTCTTCCATGATTGCCCTGTATTCAGCTCCATTCATCTTGCTCTGGTCAGGGAAGTTGGTCAACTCTGACCAACTTCCCTGACTCTGATTAAGAGAAGTATTGACACAGCATGATGCTGCCACCATCACGTAGGGATGCTGTATTTAAGGTTCTTTGCAATGTTAGTTTTCCACCAACGGATGGTGATTTCAACCTCTTTCAACAACAGCTTTATTTTTTTCACTCCTCCCAAATGTTCTCATTTTCAAATTTGTAAAATATATGTAAAAAGACAACAAATAAAAGCTCTGCTTTTCATTCAACTTCTCAGTTAGGTGCTGTGTTTTGCCTTGTAGGTTACAAGAAAGTGCAGCTAATTGACAGCAAACTATGGAGAGATAAGGACGGGTTTACCCTAATTGTTCTCTTTTTATTTCCTGTTTTTTATATTTATCTGCTAAATTGTTAGTTGTTCAAAATTAGTCTCTTACCCAAATTATTTTTTACAAAAAAGCATATAGTAACCGAGATAAAGATCTCTTTTGCTACCAGTCTGTTTTGATAAATTGGGCAGTACAAAAAAAAGGTAAATTCTTCGCTCTTTGACCATCTCTACTTCACTTTAAAACTAACTATTGCTGCATAACTGAACTGACAGTCTGTTAATAATTACCAGCCTGGTGCTTGGCAATGAATCAGTTGTACCACATGTTGCACAGTGGCTGATGTTTTAAAAATATGCTGGTAAATCATGACAGCTTGTCTTAAATAGGTGTTTTTTTCATCCAGGGCTGCAACCTATTCACCAGATCTAAATTCACTCCATCACATACATTGTGACCTGTTCAAGAGGAAGTCCACATTAAGACTTTCAATCAGATGTTTATTATGCAGGAGGGCTTTAACACAAGAAGCACACCATTTAGATTGCCAGCAAAAGCAAAAAGCCTTAAAAAAGATCCCTAGGTGTTGACCAGGCTGCCTTCCTCACCAGACTATATTTTAAAATTACTCAGTCTCTCCAAAGTTTGAACCTTGGTTATTTATTAATTTACCTATGTCTGCATCAGCTATATGTTGATTAATAAGCCCAGTAAAAGATTTTAAAAAATATTGTAAAAACCACATATTTGACACTACATCAAACTGAATTATTGAAACTCTTAAAAGAAGAAAAAAATCAAGATTTAGCCAATAACTAACCACATTTAATAATAAAAAATGAAACTAGCTATTACTGAAAAAGACAAAGGGAGCTATAAAATGAGTCTTAGTTGATTTAAGGTCACTGCTAGGCTACTATTCTATTAATGTCTTGCTCTGAAGTTCAAACTCAAAGATTTAAAGCATACATTTGATAAATTTTTCCCTTTTTAAAATTAAAACCAAAAAAGTTTGGAATAGCCCCAAAAAAAATTGCTCCCGTCAAAAAAAAAGCCCAAAAAACCTCTAGTTTTCGGGAATTAGCTTAAATTTTTTTGCTCTTGGTTCCAGTAGCTCGGTCGCTTTCATTTGAAGATTTGCAGAGACAGTTCCAAAACACTGTTAGAATAACAACAACATTACAGATTTCTCAACAAGCGCCATTAGATCATTCACAGGAAGAATTACTTTTTTTCATAAAGGGATTAAGGTTCTGCTACAGTGATGTAGCAGTGATGATCAAAAAACAGATGGAAGGCTCAGGTGTCTCTTAAAATTTTTTTTTCTTTAAAACTGCCACATTAGCACACAAATTTAATGATTTATTTATCATATTGCCTGTTGATAAGAGTTGGGCAATCAGAGAGGAGAAAAAGGAAGCTGCCAGTTATGGAACAAGTACCACAGCAGGGCAGCTCCTGCAATGAGAGCCATCAGGATGCTCAGGCTAGAAGAGGCCTCATTTTCTGTTTCATCTAAAACCACTCTGGTCCTGAAAGGCTGAAAGATGCGCTGCTTCTGTGTGAGAATAGCTTGACGGGCTCCAGCCCACTTCCCAGGTCCGCTTAGGCGGTACTGGTACGAGGTGTAGGGACCCATGAAGACCTGCAGTGCAAGTGTGGGGTCTGTTAAAAAGAGCTGCAGTATGTTTGGCTTTGCTCCCACCTGCTCAGCCAGAAGCTCAATGTAAGACAGGAGGTCAACCTGTATGGGGTTCCGCTCTGAGCATGAAAACCTAACAGACAGATGTTGACGAGATGAAAACAAATAACATCCACTTTAGCGCCAACAGCAACAATAGTAAGACAATATGAACATATATGATGTAGGTCTAGTTACATCTGTTGCATTGTTGCAGTTTCCATTTCAGTTTCCTTCATCATGATGTCCTCTGCTGGGAGGGATCCAGATGGAAAAATCCAGATGGAACTGATAGAACACGAGTATCACAGGTATGTTCCAGTGAAACCTACAACATTTCATTTTAAATCAGTTTATTAGAAAACTTGCCGGGTATACCTTTAAACACTCTTGTAGCCCAGCGCGCCTGCATCTCTGCCATGCGGTTGATGGCACCAAAGCCGTGGATGAAGCCCACCACTGCTAGCGTTGGCTCGGCAAGCGTGGGTGGGAACACATGCTTGTAGAGGCGCAGCCTGTAGCCACATTTAGCTTGTAGTTCTGGGGGCAGGAAAGGGAAGCAGTAGTTGTACCCTGTGGCAAACACCACAACATCCACCTGTGAAACCACAGGTAGATTAATAAATCATGGAATAAATCACATGATTACTATAATGTCATCAATGTAGATGATTATTAATAGGGATGCCATCACAGTCCCACGTGTCGGCTTCCCGTTTGTGGCACTTTTTTAAATGACATGTGTAGGGAGTCCTGAATAAGCAAGCTGTGCAGCAGTGTTTTGTGGAACCAATTTGAATAAGCATCTATAAATCTGTCATATGTTTATGCGCAATGTTTGGGTTTCATACATACATTTACCTTGTCTATGATGCTCCCGTCAGCAAAGACCACACTGGTCTCTCTGAACTCCCTCACTTTGTGTTTCACCTGAACACGACCAGAGATGATTCGAGCTGGCAGGTCATCATTCACCACTGGAATCTGTGCCCAAAATCTAATGCAGGAAGAGCTTAGATTATATATCTGGAGGCATTAATGGATCGTATTTGACATAAAGCATGGTTATAATCTATATACTAAACTTACATAAAGTAAATTTGTCCAGTATCAAGTAGAAACTATGAAATAAGATATTGAAATATTGTCACAATGGTTATTAAAGTTAAGCTAAAACTTCTTGCAAGGCAATTATCTGTCCTGTAGCTCCACCACCATCCAAATGTTTCTATTCTAATTTAATAAAACATGCAGGGAGGAACAAAAACAAACAAAAAACTCAAGCATAACTTTAAAGAAGGAAAAATAAGCCTAGTTAAGTCCTTCTAAATTGCCCGTGCCCTTTTGTTTCTATGAAAGTCCTAAAAGACAGGAACTTGCAGAAATTAATATGTTTTATATTTACTTGTGGTTTGGCTTGAGGCCGTATAATTTGTGGTCAAAGAACTTAGTCAATTTCTTCTCCAACATCCAGTGAGTCCACGTTGGAAACAGCTTAATTATCATCAGGACCATTCGAGAAAACCAAATATCAAACGGAAGGCCGCCTGGTCCAACACGGCCAAGAACCCACGTTCCTCTCCTGGTGCTGAGGTACACCTGCAAGTAAAAGGAGAATTTATTGGAAGTTCAGCGATTAGGAGATTTTCCTTAGTAAGATTTGTCACATAAATACAGATGTATTTTTTTTACCCGCTTTGCAACTCTACTGATATCGACAGCAATGTCACAACCAGAGTTTCCAATTCCAACCACGACCACTCTTTTTCCCTCCAGATCCTTGGCACTGCGATATTCCCAGCTGTGGAAATATCTCCCCTTGAAGCTGTCAATACCTTTGAGAGAAAGCAAAAAAAAACCAAAAAAAATAAACCGTGACCAGTGTGTCCTAGTAGAAACACACTACTGTGTCCCAAACATTTAAGCTGAATTAGGAACATCAAGTTACCAGGAAAGTCACTGAGCGGCAGGTGTGGCTGAGTGTAATGTCCGGTACAAACCATAACTGCATCAAAAACATGCATCTCCCTCTGACCCTCTGCTGTCTCCGTCTCCACATACCACTGCCCTGTCACATCGAAGTCTGGCCTCTGCCTCACGCTGACCACCAATGTCTGAAATTAACATTTTAGGTAAATCTAATCAATTGAACAAAAAAAAATTCAATCAACCCACTTTTCCAATAAAAAAAGACAGAATTCTCCAATAGCATTTCACCATGTTGGTTGGGGTGTATGGAAGGGATCTCTGACCGTTCTTCTTTCTACAATCACTCTAGATTCTTCAGAATCCTGTCTTGTGCTCCCTCTTCAGCTCACACCACAGGTTTGAGGAGTGTAATCACCATGAATTAATGATTTTATGTCTGTTGAACCACCTTAATGTTTATTTGGACATACGTTTTAGAACATAACCCTGTTTACAAACCTGGTTTTACCACATGTTCAGTTCTCTACCAGATGCCACCAGATTTATGTTCCAATGGCCTTTGGGTGGAAAAAAAAGCCCACAGCATCACAGAATCTACACCATAATTAGTGGGCACAAGCTTCTTTTCTCCATATTCATTCTGTGTTTCACACCAGACCTATCTGCTGCAGAAAGGTTCAATCTTAGTCTCATCAAAGCACATGGCCACAGTTTAAGGCCCATAAGAATTAGGCAAACTCCACATATTCACATTTGTGATGGTAGGGCAAAAAAAAGGATTTCTCCCAGCATCATACCCAAACAACTGATCAGCATGTAGATAGCCCTTAATGGTGGTTATGGAGAATTGTGACCCCAAGATTTCACTCTGTGCTTCAGTTTTCCAATTGTGTTGAGCTTTGGTAACTTTTATTATCTCTTAACATCCTTCCCCCTGTGGATAGTGGTAAGACAAACATGGATGCTCTTCCAGTCGTGTTTACCTCGGATACAGTTTTCTAAAAGCCTCTCTTTAATATGGACAAGCAGTTATTTTCTTGTAGTTTTTTCTTGAGTTAGGAAGAGCAACACACATCATGCTTACTGGAATGTCATGTTCTCATGTCTTTCCTATTTTGAAGAGTAGCTAAGACAAATGGGGCTCTGTGTCTTGTTATAATTATATTCCATATAAAAAGTCATGGATTACTAATTAACTAAACTCTGAGCAATTTAACAATCATCTTTATTTAAAATCATTGTTAGAAGTGCTAAGTGTGGCACCAATGATTTTTGTTAAAAGATGTATTACCTAACATGGGACCACTTGCTGAATAAAATGAACTTAAACCTTTAAAAGATTTTCATCATGAGATTACGCTATTGCAGTGGCGGATTAATTTATTATTAAAGGGATTTTCAGTTGTTTTATACACATTTTACCAGTTATTTTTTTTAAAGTAATGTGACCATAACAAGGCCAAAGAAGGAGACACATAATTCTTTAGACCATAGTCTCTCAGCTCTGATTGAGTTTGTATACATTTCTACAGTAGATACTTAGATTTATCTAAACCTGGTGGTCACTGACCTGCAAATGTATGTGCTGCAGCAGATTAAAGGCCTGAGCGTAGAGGCGCAGGTACAGCAGGACCTCAGTGTGGTGCATGTTGTTGGGGAGCTCTGCAGGAGGTGGGAAGTCGCTGAAAGCCATAATCTCTTTGGAGCTGTTGACAACCAATGACTGGTAGATGTTTGCTCGCCCAGGCTCTGGCTTCTCCTGAAGAGGAGAACATAAAGATGTTTTTCATTTTACTCTGTGTTGATTAAGTGAAAACATGATAAACATCTGTTGTTTTCTATCCCAAAAACTACAGAGAGCCCTTCATACGAACCAAAGGAACTAGATAGCAAGAAAATAATATTCCCAAGCAATGTTAAAATACCTTTACAATTAATTGCAAAGTACCAGTTATTTTCCCTCACCTTATATCTCCACAGTCCCCCAATGTCATCGCTGCTTTCAAAACATGTTGGCTCCAAGTCTTCATCCAAACAGGCTTTAATGCAGCTCAGACCACAGGGGCCGGCACCGATCACTGCCACCTTCTGAACCATGATGGAGAGTAAGAACTGATGCGCAGAGCAGAGGGAACCCTTATCTGGTCAACAGGATTAAACTGCTGGAAGAAGCAAGACAGGGATAATTTATGTGATCTGAAGGTTGGTACCCAAGATTAAATTGCTTTAAAAAAAAAAATCTAATATTCTTTCATGTTTTTGACAGATTCCATCATTATCACTACACGTTTTCTGTCCTTCCCAACATTTAAGTGTGATGCTGACAAAAAGTTGTAGATTCATCCTTTTTTACCGTTTTTGTTATAGTTGGTCAGTAAACCGATTGAAAAATATATTCATAATATTTATTTCCATCTCAACATTATGTAAGATTTTGTTAAAAAGTTGAAAAGGAAATGTTTTAAGACATTTTAGATTTACCACCACTTGCACTTTCCTTAGAGGACCACAAGAGGAAGACAGAAACAAGCAGTGAATATACAACTAAACGTAGATAATCTCATATTACTAAAGTTTTTAAGGCACACTGAGCCATTTTTGGCGTTTACAAACATTAATTAAATGGCTTAACCTTCAACATTACCAAGATTTTAAGAGATCTGATGACATGGAAAATCTTAATACTACTTTCGAAAAATTGTGGCGCTAGATAGCACTTATATGAAATAAAACAAAGCAAAACATGCAACAATACATTTGACGAAAATATTCTCATTGAAAGGCTCAAGAATTCAAAAAAAAAAAAAAACTATTAAGCTGCAACTGGCTTTTTTGTTGTAAACAGGGTCCTCCACTTTGTAAATGCGGGTTGACAAAACTAAAACTGGTAGGTCAAGTTAGGAATTTACTTGCATTAATTTCTCCCATTTTATTCATGTGTCACTTTATGTGCTTGGGGTCAGCAGGTGCAGAAATTTAATCTTTGCTTAATACTAACCTTTGGGCAGTCTCTCACAAGCTTAACGGGATTAAAGGGTTGTGTCTTGCTGTGATAAGAGAGGTTGTATTTGCCTGAGGCAAGGCCTTGTGTTTAACCCGGTGTTGACGTGCCTGGGTTTGATTCTTCAATCAGATTTAAGCAGAACAAGCTGTCTTGTGTTAAAAGAAACCAGACTTTATGTAATGTCTGAAAACTAATTTTCCCCTTAAACAATAGAGGTACCATTCTACAGATACAGAAGAATTGGTACACTTTTTTTAATTACAAGACAATGACATTTCTAGAAGAACATTCTCAACTGTGAAGGACAAAATCTTGCATAAATTGTTTTTCTTTGTTTCCAAAGGCAACATGTTTAAATCCCCGATTAAAGCCTTTCACTCTCTTGACTAAATGTTTTAGGTTTTACTAACTCAAAGTATGTAAAACCAATACATCTAAAAGTACTGACTGACAAAAAAAGATACTTAACCCGTTAAGATTAAAATTCTTAAACTGACTATAATTTAATTTGTAGACATTTGATTAAGCAATCCTTAAAAAAAGTTATCAAGAACAAACAAATATCTTGATATCCTCTACATTTTTATGATCTATGATTTCAATTTATACATTTTAAAAATCATAGAAGCGAAACGCTTAACAGAGTTGATCAGCCTTACCTTTTCATTACAGGGAAAAGGCAGTTTAAAGCTGCATGTTCTCTCATTTAACTCGTTGCAGATAGTGTGCAGACCCACCATATGATTGATCGCTTTAAGCTCTTAAAGCACATCAACACAAAAACAGATCAATTCAACTCAGCTGTGGTTGACAAGAGGGAGGTTGTTGCCTGATTAGATCTGCAGATAATTAAGTTATATCTTAATTTAAATAGAAAAGCAGCAAAAGACAATTAACCATAACCTGCTATTTAAAGTGTTACATTGTGGTTGACAGGAAAATCCACCATATTGTTTGCATGTTAAATTCCAGCTATGCCAGTAAGGAATGCTGCACACAGCATCTGCAGGAAGCTGAATGCAGTTTGTAGTTTCGGGGTCTCGTTCTGTGAGATTAACACAGAGAGGTAATGCTTCCATGTAATCAGTAGTGTGATTTAAAAGGGCAGTTATTTTGTTTTAAGTAGAGTAGTGATGACCTAATGAGGCTTTATGAAGCTATGAACTTCTTTGAACCATTGGTATTTAGTTCACTGCTGGAGGCTTCATTTATTATGCTCCAGAGTGACACCTGCTGGAACAGTGGTTAATGTACAGACTTCCAAAGGTAACTGATGCACTTTTGAGTTTAGTTTTATTGTGCAATTGCTTAAATACAGCTGAGATCTGACTTTAGACCGACTGTGGCTCAGGTTGTAGGAGTTCGTCTTGTAACTGGTGGGTTGCCGGTTTGTACCCTCACTCTGTTCATCTCAGTCGTTGTGTCCTTGGGCAAGACACTTCAACTGCCTTGCCTGCTGATGGTGGTCAGAGGGCTCGGTAGCGCCGATTATATGGCAGCGTCACTCCTGACAGTGGTGAGCTACATTGTAGCCACAGCTGCTACAATGTAGCTCACCACTGCCAGTGTGTGAATGTGTGGATGAAAGGGTGGATGACTGATTGTAGTGTAAAGTGCTTTGGGGTCAGCGGACTAGATAAAGTGCTACACAAGTGTAGGCCTTTTACCATTTTATTTTACATGTACAGAATCTGTTTTTCTTCCTTCCTTGCTTTATAAAGTACCTTAAATATTTTTTTTTACAACCTAAGTTACTTTTTTTCTTAACAATTTGAAAATGGAATTAAAATGATTAATTCTAAATTACACAACGGACAGAGCAAATATTTCCAAGGTTTAATGAGGGTAATTAATGTTATTAGGACAGGGTTTTTCACTAGGAAATCCCTGAATGTCTCATCAAGCTCTGGCTTTTTGGCCACTAAAATGCTCATCAGAATAATAATTGGATTAACTTAGCTTTCCATAGAAATGTATTAGTTGGACAACATAGATATGTGCTATAATTCTTTGCACCTTGTGTGATAGAGCACAACACACACACACACACACACACACACACACACACACACACACACACACACACACACACACACACACACACACACACACACAATACCATGTTTCTAACTTCTTTCTGTGTCCGCAACCATTACTGATGTGAGATAAGGCATTTCGTCCATTTTAAATACATTTGTATTGCTTCAGTGTTTGTAAGCCTTGTCAACCAAACCATTCAGCTCATTTGCTCTGAATTAGCAGGGACATGGTTTGAACATCATCAGTCATGAGGTTTTTTTAAGCCTTTCTGTTCATTATGATTTTCTGCTTACAGCTAATGAAAACACTACATTTAAGATGAGAATATTACATCACAACAGTAAAAAGACTTTTTAAAAACAGAAATGTGGGCTTTTTGAAATATATGTTTTATAAATACTTAAAGGTTCTGGTCTCTGCAGTTGGTAAGTTCTTCTGTTATCTTATCATTAAACCTTCTACCATGTTGATCCCTAGCTCTTGTCTGCATTTTGGTCATACTTTAAACCCACAAAACATGAAATACCGATTAGAGATTTTCTGCCAACTCAAGTTAAGGCCAATACATAACCCACAAGAACAAAGTATGTAATAGGCCTTTACTCAGATACTAAGTGTTTATTAGGCATCCTTAAGCCTCAGTCATGAATTATAGAATAACTTATGTGGATATTTAACCTATATAAATGTGTGTGTGTGTGTGTGTGTGTGTGTGTGTGTGTATATACTAAAGAACTGGTTGTGGACTGGAAATGGACACTTTCATTCTTGGCACTTTTGTGTGTGTTGACTGATAGGCCAGAGATAAAATATTTGATCTTTTTAGAATCACTAGGCACACCATACCATCCATATACCAGATATGTGTTAAATAGAAGGCTTGCAGTTCTAAATCAGCTCCAAAAACCTCTGATCAGTGCATCTCTAAGAAACATACACTGGTCTGTCTGAATGTAATTATGCTGGTAAATTGCTGACAGCAGTACTTACTTTTACTCTTCAGTGTTTTTACTCTTCAGTGTACATATAAACAACTTCCTTAGAATTTTATTAAGACAGAAAACTGGAAAGAAGTTTAAGCTAAAGCATAACCAGTGAAAGACTTTTTTTTAGATATTATGGTGCATCTAGCTTGCCAATTTTATTTCATTTTACACAGTTTGATAAAATCAACAGATTCACACAACATCTTTTAAAGTCTTTAATACATTTGGATGCCCATCTAAACACAGTATAACATATACAAACTGGGATGTACAGACATATCAGCCACAGAAACGGTTTGTGACAATGTTCTGCTTGTTGACTGCTGGACATTTTCTGATGGCTATGTCTAACATTGATCTGCTATGTTCTAGTAGTGGTGGTACATCAACTGAAGGATATATTCTTATTCATCCCATGTGACTCGAAACGAATTGTTAAAACATGTAAGCCGCAAATGTTGCTGAGTTGGTAAAAGTTTAACCATCATACACCTCTTATTTCTCTCTTATATGTACAGCTACAGTCACACTGTGTATTATCTTGCCATGCTGGTATGTCTAATCCAATGAAGGCTCTATGTACAGCCGGTTACTGGGTCAGGACAGAGTAAATTAGTTTCACAGATATACCACAACATGTGACCCTCATGCCCCAGAATGTTTAGACATGTCAAAGAAGTCATTTGCAGGCAAAAGCTAGAGGTCAAATTATGCTGCAGTAAGAGGCAATACTAGATCATAATTTACAGACATATTCAATGAATTAGAATATTTTTGAAAAGTTAATATCGGTAACTGAATTCTCTAGGTGAAACACTTTATATAGATTAATTGCACACAGGCTGATGTTTTTAAGCCTTTATTTCTGTTAATTATGATGATTTTCTGCTCGCAGCTAATAAAAACACAACATTAAAAAAAATAATAATAAATTTTTAATACAGAAACATGGGCTTAATGAAGCATATGTATAATACCTGCTTAATGGTTTTTATTTTCAAAGGTTGCATTTAATCTGACAAACGGGCCTCGTCTAAACCCATATAAAATTTTTTTGAATATAACTGTACTTGAATCAACAAATCATTGTATGCAATAGTGTGATGTAGGTTTGATTTCTGTGAAAGGTTATATTGCTCTTTCCTTGTTTGATGTTCCTATAATCTCTGTCAAAAAAAAAACAAACACAAGTAAGACAAACCAATGTTAAGATGAGCACTGATTTACTGTGTAGTCTCTCTTAATGTAACTGTCTCCACATTGTTTCTTCTCTACTAAATAATGATTTTATTAAATCTTCGAGGTCAGTCAGTGAACCCAAAGACAACTCTTGATGCTTTCCAGCATCTGAGTAGCATGTTGGACTATTAGGACAATCTTATTTGACAAAAGCACAGAGATGACTATAGTTCCCACACATGCCATTAACCAGGGAGAATTCAGGATAGACCTCTGGGCCTCCGGCTCTGGTACCACTCTGGTTTTTGAAGGATTAGCAACCCGCTCCTACTGTGTGAGAATACCTTGTCTGGCTCTTGCCCACTGTCCAGGCCGGGGGGAGCGAAACTGGTAAGGAGTGCAGGGACCAAAGAAGATCTTCACCCAGAGCAATGGGTCTGTTAGAAGCACTCTCAGAAGATTTGGTTTAACACCAATCTAAAAGGGAAAGCTTATTATTTAGTTACTCATGTGCAACCCTATTCCAATTAAGTTGGGACGTTTTGTAAAATGTTAATAAAAACACTAAAATAATTTGCCAATCTGTTCATTGAATATTCACTCATTTTGAATTTGGTGCTTGCAACACATTCCAAAAAAGCCACGACAAGGTCTTGTTTACCACTGTGTTACGTCATCTTTCCTTTTAAAAAAATTCAATAAGCATTTGGGAAGTGAGGAAATTAAATGTCGAAGCGTTGTAGAGGGAATTCTTTCCCATTCTTGCTTGATGAACAACTTCAGTTGCTCAACAGTCTGGGGTCTCCATTGTTGTATTTTGTGCTTCACAATGCGCCACACATTTTCAATGGGAGGCCGGTCTGGACTGCAGGCAGGCCAGTCTAGTACCAGCACTCTTACTAGGAAGCCACGCTGCAGAATATGGCGTGGCATCATCTTGCTAAAATAAACAGAGACGTCCCTGAAAAACACGTTGCTTAGATGACAGCATATGTTGCTCCAAAACCTATATGTACCTTTCAGGACTAATGGTGCCTTCACAGATGTGCAAGTTACCCATGCCATGGGCACTAACACACCCCCATACCATCACAGATGCTGGCTTTTAAACTTTGCACTGATAACAATCTGCATGGTACTTTTCCTCTTTGGTCTGGAGGACACGATGTCCATGATTTCACAAAGCAATCTGAAATGTGTACTCATCAGACCACAGCACACTTTTCCACTTTACGTCAGTCCACTTCAGATGAGCTCAGGCCCAGAGAAGCTGGCAGTGTTCCTGGGTGGTGTTGATATATGGCTTTAGAGTTTTAACTTGTAGATGCAGCGATGAACTGTGTTAACTAACAATGGTTTTCTGGAATGTGTCTGAGCCCACCTGGTAATATCCATAACAGAGTGATGTTGGCTTTTAATGCAGTGCGTCCTGAGAGATCGAAGGTAACAGGCATTCAATGTTGGTTTTCAGCAATTCCACTTACATGCAGATGTTTCTTCAGATTCTATTCAATTTTTTTTTCAATTCAGTTTTATTTATATAGCGGCAATTCACAACACATATTGTCTCAAGGCACTTCACAAAAGTCAGGTACATACATTCCAATTAATCCTAACCATTGAACAGTGCAGTCAGAGTTAGTTATTTATTCAAGTTGGATAAAAAGTTTTTCTGTCTAAGGAAACCCAGCAGATTGCATCCAGTCAGTGACTTGCAGCATTCACTCCTCCCGGATGAGCATGTAGAGACAGTGGACAGTCACTGGCGTTGACTTTGCAGCAATCCCTCATACTGAGTATGCATGTAGCGACAGTGGAGAGGAAAAACTCCCTTTTAACAGGAAGAAACCTCCAGCAGAACCAGGCTCAGTGTGAGCGGCCATCTGCCACGACCGACTGGGGGTTAGAGAGAACAGAGCCGAGACACAAAGAGAACAAAGAAGCACTGATCCAGGAGTACTATCTATGGGAAGGAAAAGTAAATGTTAATGGATGTAGCTCCTTTAGTCGTTTCACCTAGAAAGAAAGAACATATAAACTCTGACCCAGTTTTTAAGGTTAGAGTCTGAAAGAGAGCACATATAATTAGTTACAGTAAAAGCTCAGTCAATCGCCATGTCTAGGAGAGAGAAAGGGTTAAACACTGAAAGACAAGGCCATGTGGATCATCGGTAGAGGGTGAACATTAAGTTGTTGCCAGCAGAAGCTTGGACGGTGGCCCTCTCCAGAAAGGTGTCACAGGTAGACACAGAGTCAGGCCAGGTGTAGCTTCTAGGAAGAGAAAAGAGAGAATAAAGTTAAAAGCTGAAATAACAGCAAATAATGCAAAATTGGAGAGTAGTGTGAGAATGTAGCGAAGAGGGTGAAAGTGGTCATTATGTCCTCCAGCAGCCTAAGCCTATAGCAGCATAACTACACAGAAAGTTTCAGTTCAGATTATTTAGTTAAACGGCGCTTATTTTCAACAATGTCATCTCAAGGCACCCCACAAAGGGTCCCACTGATTCTCTGAATCTTTTGATGATATTATGGACTGTAAATGATGAAACAATGTTCTTAAACTGTTGGATTATTTGCTCTTGCAGTTGTTTACAAAGTGGTGAACCTCACTCCATCCTTGCTTCTGAATGACTAAGCATTTTGCCAATGCCTCTTTTTATACCCAATCATGACCCTCACCTCTGTTCAATTAACCTGGTCACCTGTGGAATGTTCCAAACAGGCGTTTTTTGAGGATTCCTCAACTTTCCCAGTCTTTTGTTGCCCCTGTTCCAGCTGTTTCGGAATCTGTTGCAAGCATTAAATTCAAAATAAGTGAATATTTGCAAAAAAACCCAATACATTTGATCAGTTTGAACATGAAATATCTTGTATTTGCAGAGTTTTCAATTGCATATAGGTTGAACAGGATTTGCAAATCTCTCTATTCTGTTTTTATTTATGTTTTACACAACATCTTAACTTCACTGGAGTTAGAGTTGTATAAATGACAGTGTCAGGAGGTATTAACCTCCTTGGCTATAAAATCCAAGTACTGGATAGATTCCTCCTGGAGAACAGCTTGTTGTGGGTTAGGATAGCTTAAAGAAACATCAGAAAGAAAGATTAGCAAAAATGTGGGACTGAAAATTCACCTTCGAGTATGAGGATGAAGGTTACCCGTGCATGTTTAATCTCCTATCAGTCTCTATGGCTTCCAGGATTTTCTGCTTCGATGGAAGATGGGTCAAACCTGAAACATTAAACACTTCCTTTTTCATTCCCCAATGAATTTATGGTGCCTTGCAATGGTTTTCATACACGTGAACTTTTTTACATTTTGTACACCTCAACATAACAAATTTAAATGAAAGAATTGGAATTGTATGTGATAGACCAAACCTACATAATGTATAATTGTGAAATGGAAGGAAATGATACATGGTTTTTAACTTATTTCCCAAATAAAAACCTTTCCAACAGCTCTGACCAGCCTCTGTGTCCCTGTTGACATTATGCTCAACATGTTTCATGTTAGGGTCATGGGTGATGTGCAGTGTTTCATCACACTTTTTCCACGTTGTCAAAAAGTTACAGTTTGGTCCCATCTGACCAGTGCAACCTTCTTCAAACTGCAAAGATAATTTCTTTGGGCTTTATTTTAGCAAAAGCTTTTTGTCTATCTTCCATCAAGGCCATATTTGTGAAGGGTATGACGATTAGATGTCCCGTCAACACATTCTCCAATTTAAGCTCTGAATCTCTGCGGCTCCTCCAGAATTAACATGGACATCTACGTCACTTCTGTAATCAATTTTCTCCTTGCCCAGACTGTCAGTTTAGGTGAACTATGTCTTGGCAGGTGTGCCATAATCTTCCCGTTTTCAATGATGGACTAAACAGTGCTTAGAGCTTGGGACATCGATTTAAAACCTAACCCTGCTTTAAACGGCTCTATGTTCACACAGCAGGCAAATGTGGCCCAAATGCAATATTTTTGCCCATATGCGACCTATATCTGACTTTTTCATGGCCATCAGAACAGCCCAATTCCGATCTTTTCACCTCCCAAAAAAAATCTGAATTGAGCAACCTTCATATATGGTACTAAATCGTATAAGTATCTGATGGTTTTCAAAACGTCTGCAGTCTGAACGATCATGTCGCATTTCATGCAACTTTTACCTTATTGTCCTGGCTCCAACTACCATCTCATTTCCCCATCTACTACTCTGACCTCTCTATAGAAGTTGCAGTCACTGCACCGCAAAAGTCCATTATTAAGAGATGTGCTGTCTTTTTTTCTTACCGTACTTCATTTCATTATGATGTGGTCATAATATTGGCGGCATCCATTGCTGTGTGATGCCTACATTCTACCTTTGTGCATGCAGGTCACTTTGGGGCTGGGAACTGTTCAGAGTGAAGTCTGATGGTGGTCGCATTTCATTAGTAGTTTCAGCAAAAATTTTAATTGAGCAACAAGATCTGCAGTCTGAACGTAGCCTTAAACTGCTTTGTCCTCAGGTCTTCATTATGCTGTTTGTTTACCAGCGTTCTCTGACAAAACTCTGAGGCTTTCACAGAACAGCTTGATTTATACTTACGCACAGGTGGAGTCTATTTACTTTGTTTTTTTCTGAAAACAATCAGTTGCAATGGATTTTAATTAGAGGAATAATATTAAAAGGGCTGCAGTTTTTCTATAACATAAAACTATTAAGATATATTGAGGATTGTGGTTGTAACATCACAAATGCAGGGACGCATCCAAAAGTTGCAGGATTATACCTTTCGAGGGTTGGAGTTGGAAACCCCTGATGTTTTGTGTTTACCTGAAAATACCTTAACAGCCCACTGAACCTGCATCTCCACTATGGGCATGATTGGTCAGTTTGATTGTAAAAAAAAACCATGATGGCCAGTGTGGGAAGTTGCAGAGATGGAGGAAACACTCTTCTGAATTATGGGAAAAAATTCAGTCAGTGCTATTGATTCAGATAGATTGAATGAATATATCCTATCTGTAACCTCTTTTAACACTAGACTAAACTGTTCTGCATTGACTTACTTGTACAATGTCATCTCATCATGTGGTCCTTCAAAAAGAACAGAGGGCAAGAACGAAAAGGCTCCTTTATAACCTGTGCAAAAGATCACAGCATCAACATTCTTTTCAACTGTGCCATCTTCAAATGCAACTCCGGAATCCTTTAACCCTCCGATGTTGGGCTTTCTGACAAGAGCTCCATGAAAAATTTGGTAAGGAATATCATCATTGATCAGAGGTTTTCTGTCCAAAGGTCTGCAAAAACAGATGCAAAAGAGGAGTTTATAGCTGATTGTTTGCAGGCCGCTATGCATTCAGCTGAACTTGACATGGTTCTACTGTACTAATTCTAACTACCAAGGTTCAGACATTATCTTATGTAAGTGAAGCCTTAACTTTCAGTTTCAAGCACCTGGCATCCAGAAGTGAGTGAAGCATCTCAATAGTGCGGCTTGAGAATAAGTTAATAATGGCATTATTGGATCATTGCTACAATATTTAAGTCAAAGTTGTGTTGGTTCTGTAGAACATCTCAATATGTGTAGTGTAAATAGGGTGTGTGGTTGAATGTAGTGGAATATTTCAACATATATGTCCAAAGAATTCTTGGCAGCCTGGATTATGTGGTTATCATAGTATGTTTGCTGCAGTATCCAATTTCTTTCTGTCTTCCTATGCAGTTTAAATAAAAACAGATATGCTATAGTGTAATTGGAGTATTAAATTCCCTTTAACTAATTGAATAGGTAGTTTAACACAGCTCCCATGCTGACCAAAGGTCGGCTTTTGGTTTTTTGTTCGGACCAGGTTGACATGGTCCCGGTGGAAGTGGAAGTCACACTAAGACTTCGATAAATGTTTGTTTTGAATTGTATGCTACTCTATTTTGACTATTTTGAGTGGAGACTGATTAGTATTAGACCTTGGTGCTAGCAGTTGCCACACTGAACATGGGCACTCACAATGTATAAGTGTAAGGTGACACTCCAACCAGTGACCATTTCTCCATCTCATCTACCTTTTCAAAATTACCAGCTGCACTGAAATGCACGGTGAGGAAAGCAAAAGTAGTCAGTTGTATCAAACCCTGACACATTTACCTGTGTCTGGGCTTCAGACCGTACAGCCTATGGTCATATTTCTGGTTCAGTGCTCTCTCTACTGCTCAGTTGATAAATGTCTTCTGGAGCAGCTGTAGTAGGAGGTTGTTGAACCTGGACATTAGTACCATATCCACAGGAAGGCCATTACGGCCCAGTCTGCTAATCACCCAGGCCCCCTCCCGTATACTGAGAAATGTCTGAAGAGGGTTGAGGAGGACAAATGGAAAATATTAGATGTCTTAGCTTTTCAAATAAGATGGTAGTTCTCCTGTGTTTTTCCTGCTTTTACCTTCTCTGCAGATCTGCTGATCTCAACTGCAACATCTCTTTCAGAGTTACCAATGCCAACAACCACAGCCCTTTTCTCCTTGAAGGAATCTGCATCTTTATATTCCCAGCTTTGAAGAACCCTGCCAGAGAATGTTTCAGGTCCTGGAGAAAAACAGATTTTGCAGCAGCTCAAAGTAAAAGCTTTAATGATTTTCAATAATTAACCAGTATGACAATATTAAAGTGGATTAATCTGATACCTTGAAAATCAGACAGGGGTACGGCTGAATGAGTATAGTGTCCTGAACACACCAGAACGGAATCAAAATGTATCTTTCTTCCTCGTTATTTTTGTTTAGGGTCACTACATCCCACTGACCAGACAATGAAAAGTCTTGCCTTTGTGTAACACTCCTCACAGTGGTCTAAAGTGTGCACAGAAATGCAAGCCCTAATTTAGCGATATTTTACCTTTTAATGGAAAAAGTGATGCAACAGGAAGGACCTTTAAATGGATGTGCTGGAGAAGGTCAAAATGCTCAGCATACAGCCTTAAGTACTGCAGCAGCTGGGAGTTGTGCATAAAGTTGGGATAGTCATCAGGCATGGGGAAATCACTGAAACACATCATCTCTTTGTGTCATCGTTTTTCTAGGTGCTTTGACCCACATGCAGAAATACACTCAGGAAAAGAGGAAAAGTTTTAACAAGTTTATTAAGAAATATTTTGTTTGCTGGAGAAACAGGGACTCGCCGCTGTATGGAGAAGGGATCAATGGTAAGTGAAAGGTAATATTCTGGTTTGTTGATCTTGATATATATTTTTGCTTACAGAGGGTGATTACGAGATCCGCCAGGGTGGAGGAGAAGTGAGATGATTGGAAAACTCCGGGAGCGTATCGGGTAAGTGAAAGGTCCAGGTAATTCTGTTTTACTTGCACTTGAGGTGAAGGTGGCACCAGGTGGATGATCTTGGAGGGGATGATCTTGGAGGGGAGCACGGTGGGGGGTGAGCCAGGTTCGTTCACAGGAAGCCTGAGGAGACTTGAAACCCGAATGCAGCCAACTGAGAAGATAATCCGTGAAGTTCTCTTGCGGAGAGAGAGTTTGTATCTTCTGCATACGCAGACTGGATAAGAAACTCGGAACTGGAGGTAACCTGGGAAGGAGGACACGAGAAGGTAAGTACTCAGAAAATAATCACAAGGAGACTTGTCTTGGCCAGCTAGAGTTACCACTGCAGATTAACACTCAGGCGCTGGAGTGTTGGCAACGTTGGGTACTTAAGCTTCTCTCCTGATGAGGCTGAGGGAGAACACCTGTGGACTCAGCTCCTACCGTGCGTCTGGAGCCATCTAGAGGTTGGATGGGGTTAGTAGCAGGTAAAACAGGTTAACGGAAAGAAACTCCCAGAACTCCGACACTTTTGAGGCATTTACCACCAAAGAGCGGTAGAGGTTGGATTGCTCTGGATCTGTAGGCTCAGAAAACAAGGCTGGAGTTTATAAAGAAGATTTACAAAAGTACACATACCTTTTGTCTTTTTCACCTTTTTTTGTGTTACAGTCCCAGGCTTCAGTGTATTTGATTAAGAATTTACATAGACCAACTTGCAGCTCTAATTGTTGCCATATGTACTTCAACTCTGTGGTTCTGGCTCACATTTTTGTTATTCATAAACAAAATCTAAACGTTGTATTACCTTTCTCCTTCAGCTTCAACATTATGCAGAACTTTATGTTGGTCTGTCACATCAAATCCAATTAAAACACAGTATGTGACAGAATGTAAAAATGTTCAAGGGAGTATGAATACCTGTGCAAGGCACTGTGATCTTTAGTTATATTTCATACACAGCAACTTGTCTTACAGGACAAGATCACTCCGCCTGTTCAAACTTTCCCACCTTAAATTTCCGCAGGCCACCAATGTCGTCACTACTTTCAAAGCAGACAGGATCCAAGCCCTCATCTAAGCAGATTTGATACAGCCCAGACCTGAACTGCCTGCCCCAACTACTGCCACACGTTGAGCCATCACTGAGCAGAAAAGGAACTGTCAGATAGGTTTTATTTCACAAAGCAAAAGTGTTGTGTTCAAATTGCCCATCTGTGCATGAAAAAGTCCTCTGTCTAGAGAAAAAACCTAAAATGCTGTTAAATGTTTCAGATGTCATTTTTGTCATGACTATAGAAAAACTCAAAAGGCAAAATTACATACAAGGGAAACAACCACTATTTAAAGAGGACAAATGAGAAACATTTTATAGCCCTAAAAAATACTCAAAAGAAAAATGTCTTTAAAAAAAGGGACAATAAATCATTTGAATTAAATTTCACTGGAATTTGACCCATTTCTTCTGACAAATGTGGTGTGAATGCATCACTTTTGTAGGTCTCCTTGCCTTAAGTTCTGACCCCAAAAATGTATATTGAACTCAGATCAGGGCTAGCTGATATTTGGAAATTGCAACATCTTTAAGAGACTACTTTTTTTTTCTCATAAATGCATAAATCCTATTTGAAAATAGAATATTTCTTGATTTTAAATTAATAATGTAATGGTCTCTAAATACCACACTCCTTTAATATCTGATAATTCTCACTCACTCACTAATCTCACAATTCACTGGCTCTTAATCTCAATCATAAGAAACAACAATATAACTGATGCTTTCACCAGTCCATGCTCTCAGATAAAACATTCTGTCAATTCATAGACAAGATCTCTGATTTTTTTGGATACTAATAATACAAAAGAGGTCACTGATTCCACTTTATGGGAAATTGGAATGGGAAGTTGTGATCAGATGCTATACTATTTCTCTTGAAACCTCCCTGAAAACAAAAAGCGTAAATGCCTCACAGAAATTGAAAATGAACTAGCACACTTGAAACTTAACTATAGGTCCTCTTCCTTTAGGCTATAGGGCCTAAACCTCCCTAAACTGACCAATGTTGCACGAGAGCCTCTATCATGTTAGAGGAGATCCTAGAAGCAATTAAGTCATCCCCCAAAGCTAAAGCCCTGGGCCTAAATAGCTTTGAATTGCTTTGAACATGCCAACAAGATTGCTCCTCTTCTATTGAGCATGTTTTCTCATTCCTTTTAAAGTAGCAAAATCCATGTAACCCTATGTAACCAAACCCTAACCCATGTAATCCATTTCCAATAACCCTAACCCATGGAAGAAGCTAATATTCTCATTACTTTAAGTGTAATTAAACACGATGTAAAAGCATAACTCACCCCCAAACAAATTTGTAAAAATGGTACCAAAGTGGGCAGTGCCAAGAAACACTGAGGGCACGGCCTAGTGTGGCGATGTGGCCAGGATGACGATATGAAGCGCCAAAGCGGCCAAAGGCTGGGTGAACATACGCGAAACAGATCAGAGGAAACGAGACCAAGTGAGAGTTGGTGCAACCGAATGAAAGCGAATAAGGATGAATGTTTTACAAAATAAAATAAAATAAAATAACATGAAATAAAACAATAATCAGGATGTCTGACAAAATTGTACAATTGCGACAACATAACTACAGACATATCACTGTGACTAACAAGTGGACCCTGTTCTTATTCTAGCTATTGAATATTTATGAAGCCTTTCAATACACTGGATGAGTTTGTGTCACTTAAGGCTTTGGTAAAGACTGTTGTTAAAACTTTATATAGGCAGGTTTTGCTTGTTAGGATGTTAGGCTGCATGCTCCATTTGCCTTTCACTTTGCTGCAGATACACCTGAATTTTCCCACTGTGGGATAAAAAAAGATCAGTTCTGAATTTGGCTCCAAAGGATCTGAGTATTTAAGCACCCAGTTGGTTTGAGACCAATGTATTTCATCTCCTTATTTTTCTATTTTCATTTGATTTTGTTAAAAGTATTGTTTTTATGTGCTGTATAAAACTATAATTTTGTTTTAAAATAAAGAGGCAAAGAAAAAAAGTTTTTAAAAAACAATATAAACTTTTCAACCCCTGGCAATTGCATGAGTTTCTTTTATTAATTAGTCAGTCAGTCAGTCATTTTCTACCGCTTCTTCCATAGTGGGTCGCGGGGAAGCTGATGCCTATCTCGAGCAATCTATGGGCGGTATGCGGGGTAAACCCTGGACAGGTCGCCTGTCCATCGTAGGACAACACACAAACAACCATGCACACACTCATTCACACATCTAAGGGCAATTTAGAAAGACCAATTAACCTAACAGACATGTCTTTTGACACTGGGAGTAAGCCGGAGTACCCGGTGAGAACCCACGCATGCATGGGGAGAACATGCAAACTCCATGCAGAAAGACCCCTGACCGGGAGTTGAACCCAGGACCATCTTGAGGCAAGGCAGCAGTGCTACAAACTGCAGCCTGCACTTTTATTCATTATTATTTTTTAAATAGAAGGAAGTCATGGAAAACTGGATGGGGAAACAAATATGGTCAGTCACATTTAATGAAGGACAATGGCATTTTATGTGTATATAATATAACCTAACACCTTCATGAAGATCACACAATCGAGGCACGTGACGTCACCTGGTATGGCGGAGCCGAGGTCCCACCCTGGAGCCAGGCTTGGGGGGGGGTCGGGACTTGTTGGAATGCGCCTGGTGCCTGTGTTGCTCCTTGCGGGACCCGGTTGGGCCAAGCCTGAACAAGAAATGCGAGGCTGTCCCCCAGTGGGCCCACCACCTGCAGGGGGAACCATGAGGGACCGGTGCAAAGAGGATCGGGCAGTGGACGAAGGTGGAGAACCCAGATCCTCGAGAGAGGCTGGACTCTCTTCTACTCTGGAGTGGCCCGCGGGGAGAGGCGGCAAGCTGGCGTGGGTTTGCTTGTTGTCCCCCAGCTCAGCCATCTCGTGTTGGGGTTTACCACAGTGGATGAGAGGGCCACATCCATGCGCTTTCGGGTTAGGAACATGTCTCTTACTGTCGTTTTGGCCTACGGGCCGAGCGGTAGTGCAGAGTACCCGGCCTTCTTGGCGTCCCTGTTGGGGGTGCTGCATAGTGCCCCTCCTGGGGATTCCATTGTTCTGCTGGGGGACTTCAACACCCACGTGGGAAACAACAGTGACACCTGGAGAGGTGTGATCGGTGGGAATGGCCTCCCCGATCTGAATCCGAGTGGTGTTTCATTATTGGACTTCTGTGCTAGTCACGGATTGTCCATAATGAACACCATGTTCAAGCATGAGGGTGTTCATCAGTGCACCAGGACACCCTAGGCAGGAGGTCGATGACTGAGTTTGTTGTTGTGTCTTTAGACCTTCGGCTGCATGTTTTGGACGCTTGGGTGAAGAGAGGGGCTGAGCTGTCCACTGATCGCCACCTGGTGGTGACAGACTTGACAGGCCCAAGTGCATAATGAGGCTCCGCTGGGAATGTCTGGCGGAGCCCTCGGCCAGGGATGTATTCAACTCCCACCTCCGGGAGAGCTTTGACCAGATTCTGGGGGATGTTGGAGACATAGAGTTCGAGTCGACCATGTTCTCCGGATCCATAGTCGATGCTGCTGCCCGTATCTGTGGCCGTGAGGTCTGCGGTGCCTGACGTGGCGGCAATCCCCGAACCCAGTGGTGGGCACCGGCAGTAAGGGATGCTGTCAAACTGAAGAAGAAGTCTTATCAGCTGTGGTTGGCTTGTGGGACTCCTGAGGCGGCTGACTGGTACTATGAGGCCAAGAGTGCCACGGCTCGGTCTGTGGCAGAGGTAAATACTCGGGCCTGGGAGGAGTTCAGTGAGGCCATGGAGAAGGACTACTGGTTGGCCTCAAAGTGATTCTGGAGGGGGAAGCAGTGCTTCACCAACACTGTTTACAGTGGGGGTGGGCAGCTGCTGACCTTGACTGGGGACATTATCGGGTGGTGGAAGGAGTACTTTGAGGATCTCCTCAATCACGCATTCCCTAGTGGAAGCAGAGACTGGGGACTCGGGGTTGGACTCTTTCATCCCAAGGTGGCAGGGCTTTGGGGGTGGATAAGATCCGCCCTGAGTACCTCAAGTCTCTGGATGTTGTGGGGCTGTCATGGTTGTCATGGCCTCTTCAACATTGTGTTGGGGGTGGGGGATAGTGCCTCTAGACTGGCAGACCGGGGGGTGCTCCAGGAGTATGGAGTCGGGGGCGCTTTATTAGGGACCATCCAGTCTCTGTACAAGTGGAGCAGGAGTTTGGTCCGCATTGCTGGCACTAAGTCGGACCTGTTCATGGTGCATGTTGGACTCCAGCAGGGCTGCCCTTTGTCACTGGTCCTGTTCATAACTTTTATGGACAGGAGTTCTAGGCACAGCCAAGGGCTGAAAGGGGTTTGCTTTAGGGACCAGTGGATTTCGTTGTTTCTTTTTGCAGATGACCTCTGCAATGCACTGGGGCGGTTCGCAGCCGAGTGTGAAGCGGCTGGGATGAAGATCAGCTCCTCCAAGTCTGAGGCCATGGTTCTCGACTGGAAAAAGGTGGCTTGTCCTCTTCAGTTTGGAGGGGAGTTCCTGCCTCAAGTGGAGGAGTTCAAGTATCTTGGGGTCTTGTTCACGAGTGAGGGGAGAATGGAGCAGGAAATCGACGGATCAGTGCGGCTGCCACAGTAATAGGGACGCTGTGCCGGTTCGGTGTGGTGAAGAGAAGGCTGAGCCGAAAAGCGAAGCTCTCGATTTACTGGTCGATCTACGTTCCTACCCTCACCTATGGCCATGAACTTTGGGTCATGACCGAAAGAACGAGATCCCGGGTACCCAGTGGCTGAAATGAGCTTCCTCCGTAGGGTGGCGGGGCACTCCCTTAGAGATAGGGTGAGGAGCTCGGCCATCTGGGAGGGGCTAGGAGTAGAGACGCAGCTTCTCCACATCAAGAGGGGCCAGTTGAGGTGGCTCGTGCATCTATACCAGATGCCTCCTGGACACCTTCCTTGGGAGGTGTTCCAAGCATGTCCCACTGGGAAGAGGCCCAGGGGACGGCCCAGGACACGCTGGAGGGACTATGTCTCGCGGCTGGCCTGGGAACGCTTTGGGCTCCCCCGGAGGAGCTGGAGGAGGTGTCTGAGTGTCTCTACTGAGTCTGCTGCCCCCGCGACCCGGTCCTGGATGAAGCGGAAGATGACAAGTACGAGTGCGAGTATGATCATATAACCTAATTTGTTTTTAAAAAAAGGGGC